>OW240916.1:253698447-254298447 GCA_933207985.1 Pelobates cultripes
AGGAAGCGCACACTCAGTGTTCACTTCCTGTTAGTCCGGCCGGGTACAGGAGACAGCGCTACTCTGTACCCGCGGACATCAATGCTGCAGGGCTCGGCCACGCTACAGCAAAGGAAGCTGACAGGAGGGAGCGCTGAGCGTTTCCCTCCTGTCAGCCCCTCTGCTCAGGCTGCGCCCGGGCGGTGCGGTCCGCCCTCATGGACGCACCGCCCGGGCAATGCTGCAGCCGCCTGAGGCTCTCTACAGAGCGCTCGGGCGGCTGCAGCATGGGGGGGAGGGGCGGCGGGGCTGGCCATGGCACCCCCCACCCTGCTGGCACCCGGGGCGGACCGCCCCCCCCGCCCCCCCCTTAGTACGCCACTGGCATGACTGTTTCTCTCTTGATACAAGCCTTCACAATGTCTGTAAACACTGTATGGACACCTATTACCTCCTCATATAGTACCTGTTGAATCACCCTGAAAGGCTGTCTGACAGCCACCTGTTCCTCCCAATGTATTCTTTTCGGACAGTAAAAATGCTGCTTTCAAAGATAGGCCTGCCTACTGGACTGTCATAGGCTGCTAGCGCCAGGGGGTTGAGTTGGCAGAACATCATGCCCCTGAAGTCTCACAGCTAGATTCCCTGCAATTTCGGAGTTGAATCCCTTTGTTTTTGCAACCTTTGCCATTGACTTACACAGCCTTCCTAAACATTTCCTGTAAACAGAGATCTAATGTTCAAACTTCCTTTATTGCACAGTCTGTTTCATTAAGAATTACTTATCTCCTGCTCTAGTAATGGCCTGCTAGAACCTACAGGAGCCTGTGTGATTAAAGTCCAATTAACTGAGCAGGTGATAAAAAAGGTTTCCCCAAGAAAGTTGTGTCAGTCACAGCCAAGGGAAGTATGGTTGGGGCTGCATGAACAGAAACAAAAGTGTTTTTACTCCTAAATGGCAGAAGACTGAGCAGACACAGTACAGTGCAGCACTGACCTGGGAATCACCTATAGTGGCTGCCTGAGTGACTGCCACTAGAGCTGTTACTAGCCAGGAATGTAAACATTGTCATTTCTATGAAAAGGCAGTGTTTACATTGAAAAGCCTGCAGAGACAAGCTATTGACACCAGAACCACTGCATTAAACTGTAGTGGTTCTGGTGACTCAAGTAATTTATATTAATGGGATACTAATCTTCTATATTTAACAAATATGAATTTGTAAAATGTGCATGTAAATAGACATCAACACCTCTTCATTCTTCAACTCTGCACCTCCACCGTGGCTCCCTGTAAATCATTGTTATAAACTCTGTCCTTTGCACCTGGTAGTCAGCATAGAGAAAGCAAAAGCATAAAGAAAGTGGGATAAGTAAAGCAGCTGTAAAAAGTATATCTAAAAATGCAGTTTTTTTTGGTTTTTTTTTAAAGTGTTCTAAAGTACTAAAAGTGAGGCAGTCTACTTGTAAATGAGTGGAACAGGCTGGGACATTGAATTGGTGACGACACCACTTTGCCATGTTGGCACATTTTATACATAACCATTGACGTAGGAACTAAATATAATCTGTAAGGTAAAACAGCCTATCGTAATATTCCCTGTTCCATTAAGGGAGCATAGATTAAACCACTCGCCTGAGTAGCAATGGGTATCCGTGATTGGCAGAGAGTGTCAGCTGACCTCTTTCAGCCTATCACAGCGTCCATTACTGGTATGGATTGGTATGTCTATAAGGAAGTGTATAAACTCTGCCTCGGCCATAACTCAAGTGGGCGCTGGGGGCTATGGCTAGCCAGCGACCCCTATTTAATTCTAAACTGCTCAAAAATGTATTAAAGCTGAGGCAGTGCAAAGGGGTTCCAGGCAGCATAACTAATTTAACAAGATAAAAACATTATAATGCCTACAGTGTATTTTAATGTAAATTTGAAAGAAAACAGAACATCACATGAATAAAGGTTATCACAAGTGATAGGTGATTTTCTCATATACGGTCACAAAATTACACTAATACGTAAAAATGGAATGTACTTTTTAAAGGCTTAATCTTGATACCATGACCGCTACAGCATTCAAAAACAGGTTGAGTCTTACCTGGGAGACCGTGCCAGGGGACTACTGGTACCATAATCACTACAGTTTGCTGTAGTGGGTATGGAGTAAAGGCCACTACAGTTATACACCTTTATATAAGGCCTTTATAGTTATACACCCAGATCTGACTTTTATCCCCTTGTGATGCTGGGGAGCTAGTTTTGTCTGACCAAAGCCAGTAGAAAACCTTCACTATAACACAACACATAGAACATTAAACTAATAACTATAATTAACAATGATTAATGTCGGTTGGAAACCAAAAAATAACTTTAACAACAAACACAAATATATTTGGTATATATGACTACAAAAAGACCATGTATGTACCTTGTAATCCACTATAATTACTATTTAATGCCTACAGGGTTAGCCACTAAACCAGGATATATGGGGACAATTCAATTGCAAATCTTACGCCAAAATAAAAGAATTGCAAAAATTCTCCAACGTAGCAGTTTTTCCAGTTTGACTGCTTTTGGCCTAAAATGTACAATTCCTTGATCATATGCCAATAATTCCAATTTTCATAAACCTGATCATTGACATTAAAGTTAATCACATAAAAAACACATTTTTTTTACGTATACATAATTTTAAAATACAGCCTATATTTTATATTAAAAACAAAAAGTCAATAGGTCCTATTTGTAATATTTTATCTGTATCTCTGTATAAATAGCCTGACAGTAAATTTTGGTTCTAAATATTTATTTGATAAACCTTTTACATGACATCCTGCTAAATTAATTTGTGACAAATACTCCTTTCCATTGCTTACCTGAACACAGCAGAACAGATGGCACCAATGGAAAAAAATATATTGTATTAAGCACTGCAAGAGTCATATAGACCAGTCAACGACATGAATAGCAGGGAAAGCACAGCCCTCCCTCCCTTTACTTTTTATGAACATAAGCACAAGTCTGTCAAACAGCTGCAGCTTATTAGTTCCAATAGTTTAGCAGCCAGTGCAGTTGCTGCTGATGAAGGCAGGCAGTCTCTTTTACCAGGGCAGAGTTTATTTGCCAAGTAGCTGGTAAGTGATCTTTGCCAAGGGTATTGAGAGGGGAGTGGTAATGTGTAATAGGTTTCTGTAGAGGAGTTAGCCTGCTTTGTTTCCAGATCATTATCTGTATAGAGAGAGAGAGGCTGAGACAGGCAGCACTATGCTGATAGCACAGTAAGCTCTGCAGCACAACTCCTGGTCTATTAAAGCAGAACTCCTGGCACCCTCAGCCATCCAGGTGTATTTTTGATTTGCATGGAAGCAACTGCTAGTCTTTAACTTTGAATGGAGGAGATGGCAAACTCAGACACTCTGGCTGTTCCTGAAGTGGACAATTCCCACTGCCAGAACCCATGGCTCAATGAGGACCTAGTGAAGACTCTAAGGGAGAATTTATTGCAGCATGAGAAGCCCAAAGCTCCCAGGAAGACCTCCACAGCATCGCCCAGGTTATCGCCCATAATCTCGCCAAGGAATTCTCCCAGACTTTTGCGCAGGATGCTGATTAATAGTAACATACCCAAACAGAGGCGATTCACTGTGGCTCACACATGGTAAGGAAATGGTTACATGTGATGACAAAGTGGGCAGCTAGCCTAATGGGTGTTTATTCGTTACTTATTTAAACCATTCTGACAGTTTACCCTTAGAGTTCCAGATGAGGGTTCCCATTGCTCTGAATGGTTTAAGTGTGCATTTTTAAACTTCACAAATTAGGATTTGCACAGTATTAAAGTGCTCTCTGTGATGTACGTGTGTGCTTGTGTAGGTAAGTTGTGTTGAACATTTTTTTTAATGTATCCCCCTGCACCACTACAGGGTTTGCATTGAATATATGGTTGGGCTGTGACATTATGGCAGGTGCAGGGTTAACAATAAATGTGCCAGACAAACTGCTTGTTCTTCCAGGGTAGGAAAATTCTTTAATATCAGCTGTGTACCATGCGAGCTATATCCCAGATCTGCATGTTGTGAGGCTGTCAGAGAGTGATTATTTTTTTATACCTGTTGGAAGGTCATATCTGCAGTGTATGGGGAGATCAGGCACTGCATACTTATTATCAATGGAAATTAAAGGGATACTAAATGTCAATGCCTACTTCTCTGCTTCACTGAACACAAACTGATAGAGCATGCAGAATAAACACATAGCACGAAGGCTATGTAGGTATTAAATCTATCTTTCTATCTATCTATATATATATATATATATGGTCTATATTTTAATATTATATATATCATTAAGTGCCTACATATATATATCATGTTATGTGTTCTTCTGCATGATATATATCTATAATATAATTTTCTGGTTAAAAACAACCCAAATAATATATACATATATACACACACACACTATAGTATAGCATCATATTGCAATTGTGTGTGTGTATGATGTGTATATGTGCATTCAGAGGATGGCACTATAAAAAAAGAGTGTAATAGCATTTAGGAGAATCAAGGGGTTTTAGTCTCATATCTTCAGCTGCCACTGTGCTATTTTTCCCCATCCTTATTCTATGTATGTGTGGATGGTATATACATATACAATGGTTTATAAAATATTCTGAATTGCAATTCTTCACAATCCTTATTTTTGTTCATTGAGATATTAATGTTTTGCTCGGTGTGTGAATACACTCTTGCTGCTGTTCTGTGTTTTGTTGCCACAGCTCTATATTGACCTCCAGAATATTACTTGCAATATGGCTTGTTAGCTATAAGTAAGGCAAGCTGGTAGGCACTCTTTTTGTTACAGTGACTTGAGTAATAATTGCCAACTTGGCCTGCAAGTTACAATTTGATGATTAACATTTTTCCTTTTAATTTGTTCAAGTATTATGAAACTATTTACATTTTGATCTTGGTTCAATGTTTAAATAAAAACCACCTTGAATTTATTAAGTAGACATGTTTTCACTTTTTTTCAGTCTTCAGGGACGTTTATCAAATACAGAAATCAATCTCCTGCACATACCCTTACTATGTGTTACTCAAAGAATCCATCTGTTGTTATAGTAACGCCACCTGAGACTTCCTGCCAAATGGTGAAGCTACTTGCTGTTGTCAGGGCAACCGCATACTATGGTGCATAGCTCAGGAAGCTGACCAGAGTAGTCCTATTGGCTGACTCAGGATTTAAATGTGGCACACTAATTCTAGGGGTATATATTCACTAACAGTGGGATGTTGCAAAATTTAGGCAAAAATGGCAATGATTTAAAAAGAAACAATCTTAAGATAATTTGGTCTATATTTTGCAAACCCCTTACCTGTTCCCCATTGTAAAGAGCTGCATTGCATGTTACCTCTCTATATAATCATCATCATAATAATAATGATGATGATGATGATGATGATGATTAAGGAAAAGCAATAGATATGTTAAGAAAATTATTTAAAGATGAACTACAAAACGTTCTTAAAAAGTTGTAGATGTTTACTGAACCTTTTTGATTAATTATTTTGTTAGATGGGTTTAGGTTAGTTTATTCACTAAATAGTGATTTGTAGAGAAAATGTGAATCCAGATTAGCCCAGTTTGAATAAAACAATAGTTTGTTTATTGTCAATACACCACATCTCAGGCATCATCAAGATATCTCATTGTGGCAGTTTATGAACCATATCGCAATCTTATTTCCCTAAATTACTCAATATTACATATTAAATTAGGCATTTCATAATCGCCTCTTCAGAACAACTAAAATGTAGTTTTAGTTTCTACAAATCTACTTTTTCTGTTGATTTTTGTTTTCACAATTTATCATATTATAAATAATACGGTGGTGCCATGAGTGAGCAGAAGGTCCCCCCAAATATCTAGTCAAAGAGCATAGTAGTGGTTTGACTTATTACTAGTGCTTGGCTCAGTTGGCCTGGAGGCTGAAAAGAGACAGGGAGTTACTAAAGCAGTGCGCTGTAGTGGAGATGGTGCTAGGAGTGTTGTTTAATATTCAGCCTGTTCAACGTATTACCATATATAATTCTCTATTTCCTCTCTGTTAATATGTTCCCTGCAAAACCTGCCTAAGGAGCTACTATAACCCTCCCTTTGAGAAAATAGCAATTTATTACAAAAATGCTCATGCCAGGCATTTTGACACTCGCCCATTAATATATATTTTATTACAGGTGGTCTCTGATGATTATCTACTGAGGAAATAATATTCTGAGCTTGCATTGGTACTCACTCACCATCTATCTCTTAAACATTGTGCATGTAGTTAAGATGTGAAGGATGTGTAGGAATGCACATTGTTTCCAAGGCTCAAGTTTGTAGATGGCTTATGTGGCTATGCCAATAAAATGGCATAACTTATTTTGATACCCAACACGCATGTCTGGTGTCTGATTCACGCCTCTCCAAGTGCACTTGATACAATTTGGGTTCCCCTGAATTTAACAAAGATCGATATTTATTTGATCTATGACAGCACTGTTCTGCTTTACAGCATGCACCAACAAGAGTGTATGGTCAGTCCCTGTTCGTTTGTGCCAGGTACATCATTAGCGACCCTCCCCCGCCTCCCAATTGAATCCTTGTTATATACCTTATACCATTGTTTTATCATCTATACTATTACAGTACAATGAACAACACTATGCACTAAGTAAGTAAAACACCAGGGTTTGTTCACAGAGCACACAATTGTAGTAAATTTAAAAAAAATATTTTTTTTTACCAAATTTAGGCTGAAGTAACATTACCCAATATTTCTAAATGCTATAACTGTTTTAAATTAGTTTGAATTCAATTCATTTTTAATGAGTAAACCCATTGTATTCCTGGCTCTGCATTTTTACCGAGTGCCTTTTCTAATTATATACACTTTTTTTCCCACGTAGTTTGCTTGGGCTTTAATTTACTTTTTTTTTAAAGTAATGCGTATTCACTGTGGTTTTTATGCTTGTTCTATTCTATTTAGTTAGTGACATGTTCCTACAAGATTCTTGGTTTTATGTCAAATTAAATGTCAAACTACTGAATTGGTTTGTTGACATAGCTACCCATGGCTCGTCATGCACAATGGGTGTATGTGTTGTTTAACACTGTGGGCGTCTCTCTAAAACTTGGCACTGCTACCATACCTTAATATATTACAGCAGGCATTCTAATTGAATTGTGCTAATGGCACATGGGTTGTAACTCAACGAGGGTGTATTTCATAAAAAAAAAAAAAAAAAATCAAAAATCCTTCTTCCTAGTATATTTTTATATTTGACTATAATTGGTTTTATGTGAAGCTATGCATACCGTACAAGTAAATTCAGTTTTACTGAACGTTTTATTTAGGTTTTTAATTTTTATAAGAATAGTATTTTAGTGGGAAGAATCTAATTCAAATGCCATCTTTCATTGATTGAGATTGTGTACATTTGTGCTGAATTTATTACTGCCCGATATTTGCTCTTTTTATGTACATGCACCTTTATATTGACGCACCAGATCAAGCCAATCACAGATAAATTAGAATATTGTAGAATGAGAGACATAATTTCTAAGAGCAAGATATCCAAACTTCCATTAGTGGCTATGGTGCATTTATTTTATGGGATGCCACCCCCTCTGTTTGTCAAGCTGTTTTGGGGCAGTTATTGGCAAAAACAGGTGCTTCACAGAAACAAAATCACAAATCCTGTGCTGACATTGAGATAATGCAGAACCGTTCCCAACAGCTTTCATTGCTCAGTTTATTCAGTACAGGGCTGGTAGAAGGGAAGTGCATCGTGGCGATATCGACACCTGATTGTTACAGTTTCATCTTATTTCTTACTTGCTAATGTTGGTTCCTCTAGATCAGGGGTTCCCAATTAATTTCCCGTGGAACCCTTTGACATAGTAGACCAACATCGTGGAACCCCCGGAAAAAAAAATTGCGCCGTAGCACACACCTCTTAATAAGTGGCTTTATTATCATTTTTAAATATTTTGCTCTTAAACTGTTTAGTCTTCTGATACTCCTGAAGCTTTCGCTTAAAAAAGGCAATGTCTTTATCTTTGTACTCTGGGTGGTTTCGCTCAAAACGACAACATAATTTCGCAGGTTTGGCAATATTTTCTTGCAAAGTAAGCATTGTGCTTGAGGAAAATCTTTATTTCTGGCACTTGTGAATCCAAATTTTAAGTAGCTGTCATCATATTTTCTTTTCTTTGTTTGGGAAAAATATTGGGTAGCATTGTATGCTTTTCTTTTTTTCTTTGAATTGTCACTTGTCTCTGCTATTTGAGGAACAGTAGATTCAACTATGTCGGACCTGTTTTCTTGATTACTTGTTGTATCGTCTTTCTCAGTTTCTATAAGTGTCAAACAGTTAGAAGTAGTAATAATTTTTCTCTTGATAGTTCCTTGTTTTAACCAGATGTCCAAATTCATGGTTGTTGGTTGGTAAAAAAAACCAAAAAAAACCCACTTCTCTAACCTGAAAAAATACAGATTTCACTACCTGAATGCAATGGATGCTGTTTTTTTTATAATGCTCCTAGAAAAAACTTAATATAAGAAGGATTTTGAATTACCTGACTGCAAAGGATGCTGTTTTTTTGTTTTTTTTTATAAAGCTCTTAGAAAGAAAATAACATGTTTTCAGCTGCTGACTTTTTAACAGTCTCTACATAACAATAAAAATAAATAAATCTATCTCATATGCCACAATGGGCACTAATCGAAAGGGCAGTAATCTCTAAATGGCAGTATAAGAAATATTTTTTCCTGTGGCCAATATTGTGAGCTGAGCACCTAACAGAGGCTTTGAATGCTTCCACTATATCAGAAGCAATGTTGTTGTTTTTGTTTTTTTGGGGGGGGGGCATATCACTGATTTAATACAAAAAACATGCAGACTATATATATTGTTAAAATACAATTATTTGTAAATCTGTTTAACAAAAAAAAGTATTAGATGCCCAACTAAAATAACTTGTTTTCTAATGCAGACTTTTAACACAGTCACAAAAACCTATCCATAGGTGTCACAATGGGCACTAATCTAAAGGGCAGTATCAGTCTAAATGGCAGTAAAATATATAATTTTCTTAATTTATATTGTGATCTGAGCACCTGAATGCTTCAACTCTCTATCATTCAGTGGATATGAAATGGCTGACATTTTTAATGTACATAAAAATACACTAGATTTTTTGTTTTTACGTAAAAAAAAAATACAAAATGTCACTGTATTTATTTATAATAATATATTTTAGTTTTAAGTGTTTACCTTTTTAAATTCTCTTGAGGATGTGCTTAAAAATGCAAAATCACAAAGTGTCTTCTCTGGACATTTGTCATAGTGCCACGTCACAAAAAATATAAAAGATTTCTAGCACTGGTATGTATATACTATGTAGATACTGGCTATATGCTTTATTCTCTGTGTTTTTATCGTAGTAATAAAATCCCTGTGGCCCGCGCTATGTGCCTCCCTCCATGGGCCTGTGAGGGAGATCAAAGATGAGGGAGGGAGGCAGGAGAGGACCCGGGGAGCACTAGCCAGCAGCTCCACCGGGTTCCTCTTGCCAGGTCTGAGCATTGCCATGGTTACCGCGGCAATGCTCCGATCTCGTGAGAATGGACTCTAGCCCCGCAGGATGCGGAGCTAGAGTTCACTCACCACTGGACCACCAGGCATGGCAGCAGCACGATCCCCCCTCCCTACAAAAGGTAAGAAGGGAGGGGGGATATTAACTAAACGGCTCCCCCACCCCCACACAATACATACATCACCCTTACACACACAGTACCATCACACACACACTAACAGCACCCTTACACACACTGCACCCTTACACACACACAGCACCCTTACACACACACATACATCACCCGTACACACACACACAGCACCCTCACACACACACACACACAGCGCCTTCACACACACACAGCGCCCACACACACAGCGCCCACACACACACACAGCGCCCACACACACACACAGCGCCCACACTCACAGCACCTTCACACACACAGCGCCCACACACGCACACAGCACCTACACACACACACACACAGCGGTATATGCGGCATGTGTGTTTGTGCTTTAGGGAGCACACCCTTATACAGTAGGCTGCGCACACCTATGATTGTAGTAAGAAACATTTAATTGTATATTTTCTGTTCTCTGTATTTATCATTATAAGCATCTGGGGACCAAATGTCTTAGTAAAATCTATTGATGTTACTGTTTAATCATCTCTCCCTCTCTGTGTCCAATTTATTTTCAGTGAGATGGCTCAGTTGGTTAAAGTGCAAACTGTAAAGTCTTCCTAAACAACATGGTTGTTGGGTTTGATGCTTTGTAACGTAAACTCGGTCATTAGGTTGGGTATAAGAAACATTTATTAGTCCTTTGTCAGTTCATTAAATCTTATATGGTGTACAAAAACACTGGAAGAAGAAATCAGTGTATACCAAAAAATATACAAAAAATAAATCCAAAACAAACACCAGATAGGTTATTCAATACTATTTGTAGTCTAGCAGCGAAAATGCAAATATTAGGCTAAATTAGTGAAAGGGTAACTATTCTCAAAGTCTGCTATGATTTCACATCAGCTACTTGTGCTTTAAATTCAGAATTCCAGGTAGTTTTCCCAGTAAATTATGGTTTGGTCAATAACCCTGCCTGTTATTCAGCAAAACAGGACCATGAAGAGAATTGCAAAGGAATTGGGTGTTTCAGAAAAAATATTTTGGAACCTAGAAAGAATTTTACCAAAATAGTAGGTCACTTGAATGTATCTCTGTAAAGCTCTTAAACTGCTTGGGGGAGGGGATGTGGGGGGCAGAAATAAAGAATGATTCTCATAAATAATCTTGATATACTCCTGATTTACATATTTATATACATATATATCTACATTGCCAACAACATTCCTGTAATATCTCACAGACTACATTCCACAGTGTGATATATAGTGACAGCTCAGGTCAGCTGATCTGCTTGTATTCTCACCTTACATCAAGCCAAACATTTAAAATAGGCACCATTCCAAGAAAAATTCCTTCTAACTTGTTTCTGTACAGGTTTATAGGGTGTGTTTCTGATTTTAATACACGGAATTGCTTACATCGTTAAATAGGTAAAGATACCAATTGATTGTACCTTTGTGTATTATTTCTATATCATTGGGGTTATTCAATCACAGTAAATTATTTTAACCTCTTTAAATTCAGACAAATAACCAACATGGAAATGTCTCTTGCTCCATTTTGCTTCAGCTCATTGATATTGGCCTACATTTATCAGTTGAGTGGACACTTTAGAATGATTCACTAGACACTGAACCCCGCATTTAAAGAGACCAGTTTGTCATCTACATTTTTTTTGTTATACATTATTCTCGCCAGGAACACTACCTATCAGAACATTGACATTATAGACCGGCATAAGAGATCCATGGATGACCATTAAAGATGTGTGTCTCCGTTTAATAAATTGGTACATAGGAGTTAAAATGTCTGTTTTGCAGAGCCACCCATATGAGATTTTGGTGTAGGAATAGTTAAACACCAAAGACTTGGACATCAAATGCTTGGATCTGTGCAAGACAGTCATTGTATTTGAGCATACACTGACTTATGATGTTTAGAAAAAGCATTAAAGAAATTATCCCCAAAAAATAATCGCAGATGCATATATTTGAGCTATCTCTATGAAGTAATTTAGATCATGTATTCTGGTGTAGATGTGCTGTCAGTGAAGCCGGCATGTCTACATCATAGAAGTGTTGGTAGGAGAATTCTGTTTAAAGGGCGGAAGCAAGGTGTGACCTTAGTGTGGGTGTTAAGTGTAGAATAACCTATGCCCTCCAAGAATGAATGGGCTGGAATGCTGGAGATAAGGTAAGACAGTAATAGCTTCTAAAGCAAATACATGTATCTCTATGATAAATTATATGTTTACTGCCTTAGGAGCTGTGATTGCTTACGTTGTTCCTGTTATGACAGATTCTTTCTAAAATGGAACTGTCAGGTTTCTGAAATTAAATATTGAAAATCACTTATAACTTTTACTCTTTTGGTTTCTTTTATGTGTGTATTAATTATTTAGCAATTGATGTCACAATCCAGTTCATTCCTAGCACAACCACAGCACACAATACAGCGGAGGCAAAGGAACAGAAACATTGTTCTCTCTCTATGTTAACTGACAGGGGCATAGGGCAGCATTCACAATGATTGACAGGGTGCCAAGATCAAGGTGCTCTGTTCCAGGATAGAGGTAAATACTGCAGTTTGGATACATAAATAAAATATTAAAATATTGGGAAACGAGAGTTCTTCAAGAGTCCTTGTATTTGCTGTTTAACTTACCACCACTGCATTTCATTTTATCCAAAACACAACGTGATGGACAGTTCTATAGAGAGCAGAGAGAATAGAAACCAGGATAAGTAAATACCAAATGGCAAATTACAATCAGAGCTTCCACATGCACAGGAATAGGCAACCTTCTGCACTTCAGATGTTGTGGACTATATCTCCCATGAAGACTATATCTCACATGAAGCTTTTACTAGCATTATGGCTGTAAGAGCATTATGGTAGATGTAGTCCACAACATCTGGAGTGCCGAATGCTGCCTACCCCTGCAACTAGAGTACAGGGAAACAGCAGTGTTGTAGGCTCCTGGTGGATGAAGTGCTGGGAGCTGAATGTAGAAGAGCACATTCGGGAGAACATCAGGTAAGTATGTCACCTTCAGGTAAATTGGAATGTTACCTTCAGGAGTCTTTGTAGATTATGCAAATGCTCTAAAAGGGACAGTTCCATTTTAATATTGTGAACTACATAAAATTTGTCCTGAGAAATAATGTGTTTGCTAATGTCAGTGACAACTAACCATTCTCACTTTAGCTATTATGATTTATATTTCCTGCCATGCTCAGCAATGGAAAATGTAGACTGCAACAGCTGGCCTGTCAAAGGTTATCAATCACTGGCCCATGTGATGGATGAAAAGGGAGTTTATAATGTTTGCCAGTGCCTGAAGTAGAGATTGTTCTCACTTAACAAAGAAACGCCAATTTTCGCGGGTTGGGTGATATGCTCTAAGCCAACGCGCTAAGCCATGCACTGCTAGGTTTAGCTCAGGCAGAGAGAGCAGTTAACTCAAAGAGCTTACCATTACAATCTAAAGGTTTGAGGGAGAAATACACAAAGGCAATCAAGCAATCTGTATATATTTGAAGGTTGGGCAGTGTTTTGGAAGAGGGAGCACAGTAGCTGGTAGATGGCAAGGGATGGGGTGTTAAGGAGAATTTGAAATCTGTGTTTGTTTTTTTATTATGTTCAAACTTAAAGGGACACTCCACTGCCCAAATACAAAATAAATAAAAAAATCCCTGTTTTGTAAATATACCCCAAATGAAAACTTGCATGCATTTAGTTATGTATTTCTTTCATTGGGTATATAAAATTAAATAGAAACCGTTTGCAAAACCTGCAGTCTCTTGTCTGCTGCCTTTGCAAGCTGTCCCCTTCTAACCTTTCTGTGGCTGTCCAATCACAGACTTCCCAATACAGCTCAATGACAAGACTTTATAAGTTAGGTGCTCTGGTCAATTGCTACCTCTTAAGGTCAGCTGCATTAAGTGAATGAAACCAGAAAGTACCGTAACCTGTTGTCTGCTTGAAAGCTAAGGGGTGTATCCAGGTTAATTTATAAATGTGTCAATTTTTATTGAAATGTGCACTTTTTGCAAAATGAAAAAAGAAGATATACACTTCACGAATAAAGCTTTTTAGCAAGCTAAAGTTGTTAAGGGGTCTGGAGTGACCCTTTAAATGAATGTTTTGGGTATGTTACATATTGGTAATTGTTTGTGTAATTTACTTCAGCTGATAAACTTGTTTATTGTACTTTATTTGCATTAATTAATCAAATAGAAAGTGTGTGCCCAGTTTTTGGCAGCAAATCATATGGTGTATGTAATGTTTGTTTTACCCAGGCTCTAAGTTTAGTTTGATACTTTTTTAGGGTATTGTTAATCTGTTGAAACATGTTATCAGTGGTTTATCTTGTCAGGTCATTGTAGAATTTGATAACAGAAAAAGAACTTAATTCATGTGTCAATGAATCTTATCTGCAGTGTCATGGTAAGCTTGACTGTATAGAGCATTTATTTCCCGAACGAATAATGCTGAAAAATGTGGGGTCGAAAAACATCTGAATTGTGTGATTGGGATTTTTGTCAACATCGACAACTTCTCTCTGCAGAGACTTGGATTACTGTGGCAATCTATGTTATTGCTCTGGGGTCTTAAAATTAATTGGACGCACAAAGCTTGTGAAATTCACCGTTTAATCTGAAACAAAACAAAAAATAAAATTGTTGCAGAAACTGAAGTTGCAATTGTCAAATATAAAAAAAATAAAAAAAAACCTCAAAATGTCTTGTATTAATAGTAGATACCTCTACAATAAAAACATAGGGGTAGACAGTAGTGGAACACTCTCAATTTGTAAAATGTTCCATGAATCTTGGAAGTGTGTGGCAAAACACAAAAACATTATATAAGCAGCAGATTTATCTGCTTTCTACAAATACATAGTTTCGTTGAAAGGGACACTCCAATGCCCAAATAAAAATACACTGCTTAGTAGATATACACCCAATGAAAACCTGCATGCATTTTATTGCGCAGATTTTTTTATTGAAGCAGCTAGCAAGAGATACAGATCTCTTGTCTACTGCCTTTACACACTCCCATTCTAGGCCATACCAGACTTTCTGTGGCTGTCCAATCACAGACTTCCCAATGCAGCTCAATGCAAGGCAGGTGCTCTGAGCAACTCTTACTCTTGAGTTTGGCTTCATTGAGCTAAAAAAAACAGTAACAGGACCGGTTGCATGTTTGACAACCAGACGGGTGTAACAAAGTTAGTTTATAAAAGGGCCAATATCTACTGAAATCTGCACTTATTGTAAAATGAAAAAAGAGGACACACTCTTCGCACATAAAGCACTTCAACAAACTAAAGTGCTTTAGGGTCTGGAGTGTCCCTTTAATACTTTGGTTTCTGTGACTGCTATTAAACGTATAGTATCAGCAGACACAACTTTAAGGTTTAGTATTAAAACCATATTTTACTCATCATCCCTGTTTCATGGCAGATTGAAACTGTATCAGTATTGATCCTCTGTAGTAGTTAATACAGCTCCCCAGTCAATAACACTACCAGTCCCTCCCTACAAAAGCGAGCTCCCCATTAATATATATTGAGTGATTCTGACATTTGATTCTTCCTGTGTTAGGTTCTTACATGTAGTAGAAGCAAATTTAATACATGGTAATGCTTGGTGTAAGTGTACCGATACAAATTCAGACTACTGTGGAGTAAGGATACATAATCAGCTCATGATACCACTAGGAATTTTTACGTTTTAACATTACAAGTAGCAAACCTAGTCTGCTTTGTACATATATGTGTTTCACAGGGTTTTCGCTGTTTGTGTGGTTTTACATTTTTTAGATGTGTTTTGTATATACCTAATTAATATTTGGGATTTTTAAGTGAAGATGGTTTCATCTAGGATAGCACCTCGGTGTGGAGCATTCTCTCCTTTATATTTGTTTTGATGTAACTGTTGAGGTAAGACCTTTTTGTTAAAGGCCATTGTTTGTAAGGCACACACACAATGCCGAGTTGACTGCGTTTGAAGCCATGATAGTAAATCTTTGTCATTTATTAAATTTAACATGTAACCTTTAAAGAACAATGCATTCTGCATGGTTTAAGTGGGTTTTCGTTAATAATGATACATTTGCTGTAAAGTTAAATGCCAGCGGCAATCACATTTGATTGTAACTTAATGTTAATGTATAATTTCCTAACCTTAGAAAATAAAACAAAATGAGGAGCAGAAGTGGTACAAGAAAATGGTAACACTAACTGTTTGTTTCATGTAGAGCAATGAAAACATGGTAAGTCATTAGTGAAAGAACCCATGTTGAGAAGCAAGAAGTTAGAAACAGAAAGGCACCATAGTAAAACAGGAAGTACAAGGCATTAAAGTAAACAGGAAGGTGGCAGTGATGTACATTACTTCTAAATCAGCAAACCATTAAACTAGAAGTGACCTCTTCAAATTCCTGAACAATGTTAAATTTTAGACTGCTGTTAAAGGAACACTATAGTCACCTAAATTACCTTAGCTAAATAAAGCAGTTTTAGTGTATAGATCATTCGCCTGCAATTTCACTGCTCAATTCACTGTCATTTAGGAGTTAAATCACTTTGTTTCTGTTTATGCAGCCCTAGCCACACCTCCCCTGGCTATGATTAACAGAGCCTGCATGAAAAAAAAAAACTGGTTTCACTTTCAAACAGATGTAATTTACCTTAAATAATTGAGATACAATCTTTAAATTGAACTTTAATCACATACAGGAGGCTCTTGCAGGGTCTAGCAAGCTATTAACATAGCAGGGGATAAGAAAATCTTAATTAAACAGAACTTGCAATAAAGAAAGCCTAAATAGGGCTCTCTTTACAGGAAGTGTTTATGGAAGGCTGTGCAAGTCACATGCAGGGAGGTGTGACTAGGGTTCATAAACAAAGGGATTTAACTCCTAAATGGCAGAGGATTGAGCAGTGAGGCTGCAGGGGCATGTTCTATACACAAAAACTGCTTCATTAAGCTAAAGTTGTTCAGGTGACTAAAGTGTCTCTTTAAATCTCTAACATGTTGGAATTTGTCCAGACTCTTTGATTTTTAAGCTTACTGACAGTCACTGTGTTACTTATCCAGTTAATTGGTTCAGTTACTGGTGCCACTTGGCAACTGCCTCATAATTGTCTAGCTGAGTCTTAATTGCTTGTTTAATAGCCATTATTGTGAGGTGTGCATTGACCTATTAGGACACTTACATCAAGTGGACCTTGCCTTGCACATATCCTACTGGTTCATTAAAAACATCCTCCTGTTCCTTTTGTTAGCAGTTGTTTTCTCAAGTGTCCCTTCAAATAATGGTTTGCATTGTGAAGCTTTGCAGAGATTGAAAATCGAATCCATCACAAGAGCTCACTAGTTGACTTGGAGAATGACTTCTGCCTTGCTTCCACAATTTTAAACTCTAGTCTGAGTGCCCATTCCCACTTTGAAATTTTATTTGTGTTTCTTTTGATCCAGTCTCTTAAATTCTATTTACATTCACAATATCTGTGACCAAGGGAGATAAGTACAAACCCTTCAGAAATCCTAAATTAGAAGCAGAAATAGGTCCTGGTCACCCAGATGTTCAATATACTAACAAATAGGTTTAATTTACCTTCATCCTGGCATAACATTTTTACAAAGCTCCATATCGGTAAGCATTTAAAACAGAGTTGTATGAAATTTGGGGAAAGACATTAGTATGGTCAGATAAATTACTTAGATGCCGGTTTAACTGGCCAGCCTGCTGACTTTCACAATGGCCTATGGCTGTTCAGATTGTGGGGTATACTGTGCAAACCTCATAACCTTCTGCTATAATCATGCTTTTTGGCAACTTGGTATACTCTATAACATATGTGTGTTTTGAGTAACTATTAGTCAGATCCTTGCCTTTTTATACATTTAAATAAGACTTTTAAATATGTAATAAAAATATCAGTAAATATATCAAATTAATCATTTTAAGGCCAGACAGGAGGCTTCATATTTGCTTTACCTTCTTTATTGAAAACTTCCAGCAGCAAAGAAACAGTTAACATAACTTTTCAGAACAACCAATCAGAACAAAACAGCAGTATAAAACCACTTAGGAAGTGGGAGCACTTCCACTTTCTTTGCTGCTGCCTCCAGGTGAGCATTTTCCAACTGAGGAGACATCTTGGACCCCTCAGGTCACCCACTCTTAGATCCACGTCTCCTCATACATCCTTGCTCTGCAGAATGGCCTCCCCCAGACCACATCAGGAATTTCTCTGTTATACGGCTTCGCTGCCCTAATCAAACCTCTGATACAGGCTTCTGATCCATGGCCGCTACATATGGACAAGGAGACTTCTGGCATGGCCCCTCTCTGTTTTCTTGGACAATGTCTTCCTAGTAAGGATGAAACCAGGAGGCTTCTGCCCTGTGATCAAGCTGCGTGCCCTCAGCGCATATGTCGCATGCTGACATTTCAAGATGGAGGACATCCATCTCCACAGGGACCTGCTTTGTGGGGGAGACTGATTTTCCCAACTGAATCTGAGGACACTTATCTCACGGTACTGATCCACCATGAGGACAGGTGTTTTCCTCCAGTTTCCCTGGCAGGGACGCATCTGGCATTCCACGTGCCTTCCATCCAGGCTCAGCTCGGCACTTTGGTATTTCACCTAGTTGTTAAAGCCAGTCAGGGTGACTCTAAGGGCCAGAGGGATCAGATTTATAGCCTATCTGGCCATCCTGTGTCGGCATATGTCATTCACGATCTTCCTGCTCCAGGTCCTGGGGTTTGTCTTCAACGTGGTGAAATTGGATCAGACTCCCTCTAAACGGTCTGTCCAGTTTCTGTTTTTTTCATGGTGGATTCGGTTCAGGCGGTGCTTTGCCTTCCAATGTTCAAAGTACCAAAGTATCTGCTGTCAGGAAGAATATCAGATTCCTGCTCCACACACCACAGGCCATGTTGAGGGATCTGGCTCAGACGATAGGACTGCGGTCATCCTCCATTCAGATCAAATATTTCCATGACCCCCTACACTTTCAGGCTCTCTCCAATGCCTGAAGGCGCACTATCTCAGGTCATTGGCCTTATACGACCAATTCGTTGTCTTTCGGACGAGGCCCATCCGGAACTATATTGGTGGCTTTGACACATGGAGGCCTGGAATGGCAAGGCGATATTTGGATCCCAGCCAGACTTTGTCCTGGAATCAGAAAACACTTGTCTGGGCTGGAGCACCGCATGTGATGGCGGGGCGACAGGAAGATTCTGGGCTCCGGAGGAGAAGACACTTCACATCACCTGTCTGGAACGGTTTGCGGGGTCATTCACTAATTGTGGTTTCACCAATGGGATGAGTAATTGCTGTTTCACCAAAGGGACAACGTCTCTGCTGTCTGTTACGTAAACCGGTTTGTGGGTTCCGTTCCAAACTCCTGTTGGATCTGACAAGAGATCTCTACCAGTATTGGCTGGACAAGGATTTATCGTTTATGACTGAATACCTTTTTGGCCGGGACAATCTGATAGCGGACTGTTTTTTTCTCGACAATGGAGAGACGCCAGCATTTGGCAACTATATCCTCAGGTGTTTCTGATGCTGGACTCCCATCGAGGTCCCCTCCACCTGGATTTGTCCACATCCAGGGCGCATCACCAAACAGATTTATTCTTCATTTGGCTCCCGGATCCCCTCAGCGAAGCAGAGGACACATTCCTCCGTGAATGGCCTCCTTCAGGGGCGTATGTGTCACGACACTCCTTAGTTGATTTGCCATCGTGCAGTACTCACACTCACCACTGTTTCTGTTTGGCACTGTTCCTGATTTCTTTTCATTAAGCACTTCACCTGGTCGTTGTTTAGCACCTATTTAGTTTGGGTTCTCCCCTCACTCCTTGCCAGATCATTGCCTTTTGTTTCCTGTTTCCCTGGTCTCCTGTGTTCCTGGCTCCTTAATACTGTGACTTGGTCCTGTGTCCTGTGTTCTCCTGGTCTTCATCCTGTGTCCTCCTGGTCCTTCGTTGCTGTGTCCTCCGATCCTGTGCTCTGGTTCCGTGGTCTCTGCTTTACTGCCAGTGATCCTGTCCCTGCAGCCTTGCTCATTTATTCGACTTCTGGTGTTGCTTCTTGATGTCACTACATTAGTCTTGTGACTCTCGATCTGTGCCCTACCTGATACTCGTGGTATCTGCACAATCCTGCCCTTTTACCAAAAGGACTGTTTCAGTATTTGTTGCCTGCACGATTAGTGCTTATTCTTATTTACTGTATATATTTTATGGCCTTGCCTGTGTGTGTGTATGTATATATATTGTTTTGTTTTCTCCTTTTGGTTCCCTGTAAATATATATATTTCTTGATTTAACCTATTCATTTGCGTCTTGGACTTTATTTATTTGCCATATTGGTTCCCACATTTAAAGTGACAGTGCTGCTCCAGGGCAGCACCCCTTCATGTCATTACAGCATGCATTTCCCCTCCTTCTCCATGATTTTCCAGACATTGCACCAGATCAAGCTTCTGAAGGTGTTGCTTCCCCTGATCGCGCGGCTTTGGAGGAGTCTGCCATGGTTCTCTCTACTGCTGGAATTATCGTACGAAGACCCGCTACTTCTCCCCGTCTCCGAGTTGTGGGATCCAGCAGGGAATCCACATCCGTTGGTATTAGAGGTCATCTGTCACTGGTGGCCTGGACCGTTTCTGGGGTTCCTGGAATGTGTCAGGCCTATCGACAATGGCTAGATAATTACTCTGGGACTCTTGGGCGTCTGGCACCAGACTATCATATCTGCACGCCTGGCAATCCTGGCATGGCTGGTGTCTGGAGAGATGTTTGGATCCCTTTACGGCCCCTCTCATGGCCGTGCTGAACTTCCTGGCCGAATTGTTTTCTCAGGGTAAGTCATATAGGACTTTTATGTCTTCTGATCGGCTATCTCGGTGACTCACCTGCCTTCTCAAGGTTCTGGCATTGGTAAGGACCCTTCTGCAGACTGTTACGTAGTGTGAGCCTTTTGAGGCCGCCTACTTCTCGCTGTGCCTCATTTTGGGATGTTTCGCTTGTGTTGCGCTTCCTTGAGGAATGGCCGGATAACGGGGACTTATTTCTACTTTCTGAATAGACCTCGTCTCTGTGTGGCGTGTTGTCTATGGACGTATCTCTCTGTGATTTCATCTTTTCGGCATTCTGCCCATGAGCAGCTATTGATTTCGTACGTTCGATCATTTAGGGCTGTTTTGCACCTTCGTTGTTGGATTTGATGGCTTCTTTCATCTGCTGCCGTGGCAAGTTCTTTTGGGCCTCATTCGGTTCGGGATGCTGCAGCTTCAGCAGCTCTAGAAGCCAGTGGGTCCCGTACGGATATTCTGGGTGCCGCTGATTGGTCTAGGGTATCGACTTTCCATACTTTTTACTTCCGTCTGCGATCTCGTGTTTCTTCTGTCTTTATGTCTGGGCGTTAAAATTGCAAATATGAAGTCTCCTGTCTTGCCTTAAAATTAGGGATTGTTCTAGCCTTGGTGAGGGAATAATCTACATTTTATTATTTCCCCTCCTCCCCCTTGTTTCCCTCCCTAAAATATTTTTTTTTTTTTTTGCCATTGTGTTCATTGGGGGTACTGTATTATTTTCAATGTATGGTCTCAAGTTTGATTACTATATTAATTTTATGTGCTACAGTTTTGGTTGTCTGTGTACATTTAATTTCTCATGTCGTACTTCGCTGATGTACTAATGTGTATGGTGTGACATTCTGCTCTGGCAGTTTACTTTCATGATGTATCCTTTTCCTTGCAGTGTAATCTAGATTTATTCTGGCTATGGCAGTTTCTCATCTAAGTGTGCCTGTTACAGTTGGATTCTTTGGTCTTCATGCTCTCCTACTCGACCTCATCAAAGAAAGAGGAAGTGGGAGGGTCTGCCTAAGTGGTTTTATACTGCTCTTGTTTTGTTCTGATTGGTTGTTCTGAAAAGTTATGTTAACTGTTTTCTTGCTGCTGGAGGTTTTCAGTAAAGAAGGTAAAGCAAGTATTCGCCTCCTCTCTTTTAATAAAATTTAGATTATTCCCTCACAGAGGCTAGAATAATCCCTAATTATGCGATTTGCCTTACTTTGTGGCACATCATGCTTTCTTTAACATTAATAAGAGCTCAACACTTCAGTTGTCTCCCCAGTAACTGTTCAAGGACAAATTATGATAATTGGAAGGACTGCTTTGATGTCACAATTAGCTTTCTATACGTCTTTGCTATATCTTCTTGTGTCTAAATCATTTACCACATGATCAACTTATGTTTCTAACCAAGCAATCTCTTTCCTTTTTCTGCGGTCCCTCCATCTGACCTTCACTTATGGGTTTTCTGCGCAGCACAATATCTGAAAATTTTCTTTGTACATAATCTAATCTTTTGAGGAATACTTTAAAGTGCAAGAGAAATTTGTGACTTAAAGTAATTGTTCTGTACATAAATATATTTGTGAATGTCCTGCAAGTCTATAGGTATGCAAATCCTTCAAATCTTAAACTATTAGGAACTCGGGTCCTGCAAATCCTTTTTTATTGTGACAATTCTGACACTTTTTTGTACCTAATTGGGTTACATTAACACTATAGCATTACAAATACATAACATTTCTGTACAGTGCCCATGTCCATAGTTATATACAAGTCGCCATCCCCAATCTTACAAGGAAAGGTTAAAGGATCTTAACATGTGTAGCTTGGAGGAAAGACGAGACAGGGGGGATATGATAGAAACATTTAAATACATAAAGGGAATCAACACAGTAAAGGAGGAGACTATATTTAAAATAAGAAAAACTACCACAACAAGAGGACATAGTCTTAAATTAGTGGGACAAAGGTTTAAAAATAATATCAGGAAGTATTACTTTACTAAGAGGGTAGTGGATACATGGAATAGCCTTTCAGCTGAAGCGTAGAGGTTGACACAGTAAAGGAGTTTAAGCATGCGTGGGATAGGCATAAGGCTATATTAACTATAAGATAAGGCCAGAGACTAATAAAAGTATTTAGATGGGCCAAATGGTTCTTATCTGCCGTCACATTCTATGTTTCTATGTGCAATAAAAATGAATAAAATAACGGTTTTACTTGCCTTTTTCCAGTGCCAACACTCCCTTGCCATTGCTCCCCTTTCCTCCTCCTCCTCCAGCATCATTAATTAGGCATGGTCTCCTATGGTGATGGTGAAATCCAATGCTATATTTGGCGGAGCATTGGGAACCTGATGTGCATTCCAGTGAGTGCCAAGCAACATTCCAATGCTTCTTATAGGAAAGCATCTAATCCAATGCTTTCCTTTGAGCTTTTGCATCACATGGCCAAGTTTTATAGGGTCAGTGCATTGGAAGTGCCTCTAGTGGCTGTCTGTATTATTGCATTTCTGCAAAAGAACAATATTTTACTTAAAAGGGTTACAATGACAGTACATGCTCTGGATGTCTTTAGTGTCCCTTCAAATGATATCTTGTGGGCTACATATGCACTTACACACTTTACAAAACTGGATATGTTATATGCTGTCAATGTATGTTTCATACTAATTTACATAAATTCAGTGAGTCTATAGGGTCAATAGTTGCTCATTTTCTTGCCATGTTTCAATGCATTTATGTTTTCTTTGCTATTTGTAACCAGTTAAATGCTTGAAAAATCAATCCTAAAATAACTTGCAATGTCCTGAGTGGTTTGCAACACCTTAATTAAATATCCTGTGTTCAATTGCACTGTAATACTTTAGAAACATCAGAAAAAAAAATGTAATAGAAAAGGTTACGTGATAAATTGAGGGGAAAAAAAACTTACATAATTAGTTTTTTATCTTCATTCACAATAAAAGGTTAACGAGTACATTACCATATATCCTTTTGATATTTATTGACACACTAATGGCTTTCGATGAGCTGTTAATGACGTTGAGGCGCTCACAATCCCACAGTTTTGATACTCTTAGAGGACACATTTAACGTTATTAGTTCTGTAGAAAGGGACCCTGTGTGGTAAATTCTCAAGTTTAATCAATCCTAATCTTTCCAAAGAGCGGTAACTGACACTTTGTCGGAACCATCGGCCATGCATAGGGTTATTCTCTAAAGGTAAAATTGTCAGTAATTTAAAGTGCACCCGTTTTGGTTACATAGGCTTTAAATTTGAAGTTCACTTTTAATTCACTATGATTTCTCACTTTAGTGAATATTCCTGTTTGTACATGAGCAGAATGAAAATCATAAACTCCTTCCCTGACTTGCTAACATTAACAAATGGTCTTTGTTAATTGACAAATAAGCACTGTAAGTACAATCTAACATGGCAAAATCCATAGTGTGTGTGTGTAGCTGAAATACTCTTTTCTCTTCTTAGAAGGAGATGCACAGAGCACCCCTGTCACTCTGTTGCATGGCCGTGCAAGATCTGAGTAGAGGGTTTTATTTTCTTCTACCCGGGTCTAATGGGAAGGGAGCTTCCTTTTCCTACATAGGCTTCAAGCAGAGGGGGATCAGGAAGGAGTCCCCGCCTCCCCACCACTACATACTCGAAGGATTCCATCCCCCTCTTATCCTTGGTGCCCATACTTGTAAGGAGCAGGAGATTTCATGACTGTATCAGTGTGATTGGGTCACTGTGTGTTTGGGTGACTGTGTGTGGCTGTGTTTATGTGACATTGGGTGACTGAGCATGTGACTTTGTGTCGGACTGTAAGTGACTTACTGTATATGACTGTGTGTATGTGAATGTGTGTAATTGTGAGATTATATTGTGATGGTGTATGATTGTGTGTCTATGTATGTGGCTGTACATGTGTCCATGTTTTGTATTTGACTGCATGTCTGTATGTATATATGTATGCAAGGGGTATGTGTGTGTGGGAAAAATAAGGTAAGAAGGTTGAGAAGTACTAAAGGTAATGGGAGTTAAGAGACACAAACGAAGTAAGGGGGGTAAGAGATTACCTGCATTGTGTTCTGAACAAACTTTGGGAACTCTAGAGAACTAATATATTGACTTTCCTGCAGTACAGCAGTAAGGTAGAAGCTACACTGAAAATAGATATTTGTATGTCAAGTACGAACTGCAAAATATTACATAGAGGCTGTAAAGTACAAACATATTTTATTTTAAGTAATAATAGAAAATAAGTTTTCCTTTTAATAATTGCATTTGTCCCACAAAATGGACCGTGTGAATAACTCATCTGACCTGGTAAATATCAATCCAGATTGGATAAAAGTTCACTAGTTAGTTGCCTACAAAGACAACAATTCTTTGGCATATGAAGAAGACCTATTCAACCAATAAGAAAGGGTTGCACATGTCCTCTATATGTGACATACAAACCAGAGTGACGACACTCCAAATAATCGAGACACATAAAGAAAGATCTGGGCACACAAGTACTGTCTTCAAGCAGACTTTAATTTAATCTGAGGTATTAAGTATTCACACATGGTTGTGTGCATTGTAAGGCATGACAAAGGCTCCATAGCAGAGCCAAAACATTGCCTTACCTCTAAATTCAATTCTGCTTGAAGATGCTACTCGTGCCTGGATCTTTTTTGCTTTGCTCTTTGAATAAGACAGCAATAGTCAGTGGGCCACCTTGTATTGAATTGCTTAATATTCAGTAAGGTATTTTGTTTTTCTTTAAACAAAGATTAGATTAAATGGTTACTCCAGCTGCTTCTGCTTTTTGCAGTGTCCATAGTGGTAGGAATCTGGATTTCCAGTGTTTCTGTTGTTATTTTTCATTGTGTCACTAACAAGTTGCACCCCGGCACATATGACTTACGTAGCCTTGAACTCTGTTCCTGGCTGCTTAATGTCAATTCTGTGCATGTTTTACGCACTGCACCCTGCCAACAGACCTAACTGCTTCTCCCTTGCAGGGGGGAGCACGTAACCTCCATTCACACCTTCCCACACTGAAATCAGCCCTACCTCCTACCTCTAATATATTTCAAACCCTCCACACACATTTCCGCCTCCTTCTCTTCCTCCCTTCCTCTCTTCCCGCCTAACATTGCTGGCTCAGAACACGGCTTCTGGGGCGTCAGATGAGGGCATGCTATGCAGAGCTGGGAACTTCACCCCAAGTAAAAGGTTATTTTAAAACACTCTTGAGTATTTATTTTAGAAGGACCTAAAGTCTAATCCTTATTGGACATTTAAATGGACTAATTAAAACAAAAACATGTTGAAGCCCTTTAAGGATAGAGAAGGCCATCATTCCTCAGATACTTTTGCAAATGTTGATATTTATGTTAACTTTTTTTTAAATCCTCTCTATAAATCCATTAATAGATATTTTCATTATATTTTATAATGCTCTAGTGGGCCCTTGAGGGTGTCTGTGCATTATGTTAATCAGTCCCTCTCCAGACAATTTTCAGCGATGTGACTCTATGCTAAATTACATTGCATGCGTCAGTGTAGGGTTGGTAAAATTGCTTTGATCATTTAAGAGTTTGTTTCAAAGACTGCACTGTAAACATAAACCCATTTTATATAGCCTGACCTTTCTGTTGGTATTCAATGGCATTTGATTTCGAATGCACAGTTTAATATGTGTTTTAATTACATTCCATGAAATACAGCATTCATTATTACTATGGAATATAATGATGTGAAAACTATCAAAACACAATATTCACCATATTACATTTAACCAAATCTGGTTATTATTTGCAGAGGTAATGAGGGAAATACATCATTTCTCCTGCAGCTAATAACCACAAAAAACCTAAATCTATCTCATGTTTATCATAGCATTTATCTTTTTATTTTTTTTTCATCATTTGTAAAAAAACTTAAAACAAAAATGTTAGTGGCTGGTACCCTACACACTGCGTTTTCTGATTTACTGAGTCAAAGGGGCACCATGACATTGATGAATTATTCATAAAATAACTTTTCATTTTTATGACCCTTGTAATGGAATTTCTGCTACAAGCATCTCCTGATGCAGAGGGGGTTCTGTGAATAGGTGAAATAATTAATTCTTGGTGGGATATCTCCTTGGTGTTCATGATGCTGTTGGTCTAGATATGCTCTCAAAACAAACTCAGGGGTCTTCTAGAAACAAGTTCAGGTAACACCTTAATTACACACAGATAAAAGGTAATTCTGAAGATTATTGCCAGAAATTAAGGGATTTCATACCAAAAGGAGGGGAGCGAATTGATGCCTATATAGTTTTAATTTGTTAAAGTTACAAAAATTCACCTTAAAAGTGTTATTTATGTTGTATAAATTAAATGGTAAAAATCAGATTAAAATCATTTAAAATCCAGGTTGTAGTAACATTACAAAATGTGGAAATGTTCAAGGGGGTAGACATCTGTACCAGGCACTGCAATGTCTGGATTATTGCATTATTACATTTTACAAAGTTACAGTGCTTCAAGATTAATTATCTTGATAAAATTTACAACATTCCACGGGGAAGCTACGTAATGCATGCTTGTTAGTCTTTGATTATGTATCATAGCTCATATACTGTAGCTACTTCGGACTATATAATATGTATATTTATAGCTTCTTATTCCTTGTATTGTACATTTTATTTGCACTTTACTCTGTATTATACTGAATTAATGCATTTTAATATTGGGCAGATGTAATTGAATTACATGATGTATGTGCATTATCATTGGATGCATTTTTATGTATTGCTTTGGTGTATGGATGGGAGACATTTAACCAAAGCCAGTCCTCTGGTGGCAGACTGACTTCCCCTAAAGGAACTTGCTGATTCTCAAAAGTCTTCACGTTAAGCATCATCACAAACATCATGATGATGCTGAACACCGAAAATGATCCAGTGCTTCTCATAGAGAAGCTTTGTATTCAGTGAATCTCCATGAGAAGCATTGCACTGACTCAATGGATGGATCACAGCACACTGATTGGGCTCAGAGAAGTTTAAAGGGACACTATAGTCACCAAAACAACTTTAGGTTAACAAAGCAGTTGTGTGTGTGTGTATAGATCATGCTCCTGAAGTTTAACTATTAAATTCTCTGCCATTTAGGAGTCAAATCACTTTTATTTATGTGTGTGCAGTCCTAGCCACACCTCCCCTGGATGTGACTAACACATCCTGCATGAAAAAACATGGTTTCATTTCAATCAGACGTTACTTTAAAAAGTTTTTATCTCCTGCTTTGAAAATTGAACTTTAATTACATATAGGAGGCTTTTGCCCTGCAAGCTATTAACAGAGCAAGCGATAACATTTTTTTAAATGAAACAGAAGCTGTAAATAAAGGACATATAAACAGTAGATGACTCTTTACAGGAAGTGTTTGAGAAGGTTGTGTGAGTCACATGCAGGGATGTGTGACTAGGGCTGTATAAACAAAGTGATTTAATTCCTAAATAGCAGAGAATTGAGCAGTGAGACTGCAGCGACATGATCTAGACACTATAACTGCTTCATTAAGCTGTTTTGGTGACAATAGTGTCCCTTTAATTTATTTTCTAAACTTTTTTTTCTTTTACAAAGAGGGCCATTTGATCTAAAGTAACAAAAAAGTCAGTCTGATGTTAACATTTATTTTTAATGTTAGAGTGTTCATTGCTAAACTCAGTCAATCGTGGTATTTATTACATGAGGTTAGTAAAATAGTTACTGAAATTGGAACTTTATCTCCAACTAAATCTCCAACCTCCTTTTCCTGCATGACTATTTTTAGGGTTAACATTTGTAATTCTTTTATCAGAGCTCGGTCTATGCTTTATAACGCGGTTTACAACTATAACGTTTGTTTATCATTCTTTGTTTTTTTTCTAGTATGCTTAGTGATATTCAAGTATATTTCCTGTTGTTTTGCATTTGCCCGTTATTGGTCTATTTATATTTTGATAAGATTTTTGCATTTTCATGGAATATTAAATGCCAGATATTAGTATGCGATCATTGCCACAATCAGTCCTGACCCATGATTTGTATTCATGCACACATTGTTGATTTGGAAAAAGAATCAATATTTAATTAACAGGTAATTTTATTAGAACTCTCTAGTATTTGCATTTAATTATGTTAGAGTTTAATAAAGTATCTGTGTACTAGTTGCTGATTTATTTATGTTTGAAATGCACTCTAGTGAAATAAATTATTGCAGAACGAATTGTTACATTAATTTTAATAACTGTGACTTTAGCTAGAATATTGCAATATTAACCTTATAACTGACTCTAAAGAATTATAGGGGTTTATTTATTAAATGGCAAATTAACAACAGATTTGTTTAACCTAGACTAAGATAATACTATTTAAAAAAGACGCTGCTATTCTGGCACGTACTATAAAATTGGGTGAACTCTCTTCATCTTAGTATTTATTGAATATTGGCCTTAGTTCTGGTACAACATGAAAGTAATGTAACATGCTGTAAAATAAGGTAGGACCAATTTAATTTGAGACTCCTGCACCAACATCAGTTTCTTTGCCTCTGGTGTCTTATGTCTGTTGACAAGAAGAAAAATGCTCCAAATCATGCTGTAAGTGCATCATTAAAAGGATTGTCTAAGTACAGTTTGACCCACTTTTTTTAATGCACTGTATAGATAATGAAATAAAAATTTGGCAAAATTGTAGCCATACCCCTCCCATACCAGGATGAGATACGCCAATCAGGAGTGATCTTTCTGATCTGTGGGATCAAATCTTATCCCATTATTCACTATCCAGTAGAGGATTATAGAATAGTTAACCTCGTGAACCAGGATGCTTTTTAGTATTGGTTTGTCTCTCTGTTTCCAGGGATAATCTTGCCTACTGTTTGTGAGGCATACACATGCTACATCCCCATTATGGACAAAATTAATATAGTCGAGATGGAGCTAGGTTTTCTGACTGACAGATTGGCACTCCTAGTGGGCTGTCTTGAATTAATGTTGCTATAGTTTATGCTCAGAAATGAATGGATTAGGATGCTCTAATCATCACATACATTGCAGTAATACCACGTTCCCTACACTGACCCTTTTAAACAAAGCTGTAGCAGCAGACTGCTCGGATTTTCTCTCCAGACAAGAATGACTCTATTTCTAGACATGTCTGCCAAATACATCTGTTTAGCCCCTACCGGATCGATTTCATACCTTTTTATTCTTATAGAATTAGTCTAACAGAACTGTAAAATGAAAATGACAGGAATTTATAGAAATTAAACATTTTGAGATTGTTTAAGTAAACCAGAAAAGTGTGAACCGCTCTAAACATGAAGTAATCACCATGGAAACAAGTTGAATGTACCTTCACATTCCATTGGAATTAATTGCATTTGCTTTACTTTCACTTTGTATCAGATATATCTGTTAACACTTTTATAAATTGCTTCCTGCCATGATTTAGACTAGATGGGCCGAATGGTTCTTATCTGTCGTCACATTCGCTGTTTCTATGATTGCTGAAGTTTCCAATAGGACTAAACTGGAGTCTGTCTGTTTCGAAGTTAAACAAATACAATGAGAGTCTTCGGAAGGAAAATCCAACATTAAACAGGAAGAAGGTTTAACATTATAGAAAATGAACATTGATGAATGAAAGTGTGATTGCATATCTAGTTCCCATTAGTGTGGCAGATATAGTAGCTGGCAAGGAACTATTTCAATGTCAGGTGGATAATGACTATATTGTCACTGATCTCCGCAGTTTCCTTCCTCAGGCAAACTTGCCTGTTATTGTGAATTAGGGTGGTAGTACAATTAGAGTAAGATTGACTCTAGAATTTATTTATTTATTTATTAAATATTTTGCCAGCATGGAAACATTGATATTTCTCTTGTCAAAGCAATGCTTTCAAAACATTGGCACTAGTTGTTCTGGGGATGGGCTTGCTGCATATCACGTGTAAAACCTTCAAATTAATTTGGTTTGGGAGCTTTAAATATCCAGTAGCAGGCTCTGAAATGGCGATATTTATGTTTGGGCATTGAGATAAAAAAAAAAATTCATTGCTTTCGTTCCCATATGTGGCTGACATTGCTTTTACAATACTCGGCAGCTAAATAGTTCAGCTTAAAAGACTACTAAAGGCAGTTAGACTACTCTATTAAGTGGCTTGGGTGCAATGGAGCCCTGGTCTCCAAAGCATGCATGGCCGTTGCTATATGAACTTCTTCTAGCGCCAGCGCCATCTATGAAGTATAGGAGCGCAGTGATATGACGTCTCTCCGTTGCAATGCTAGCATGCTGATGACAAAGCCAGGATGCCGATATCACTAAGGAGGTTTGAGTCCCCAAGCAAGGCAAATCAAAGAGAGCAGGCGGACCAGAGGCACAGCGGAGGGCAGCCCGGAGGTGGGTGTTACACTAAGAGTAGCAGCAATGCATGTCGCTAGAATTAAAGATAATGAGTTATTCAATGTGTATGGGAGCATTTAAGGTAAGTTTAATTAGTTAGTCCCATACAGGGAAGCTCATACAGAGCATTGCTAACGGAACACTCAACAGTACAAAAAAATCAGTGTTTAGTAGATATATCCCTAGTGAATACATGTGTTTATTAATGCATGCAGTCATTGTGGTATAGCTAAAAGTAGCTTGCAAAAGCTGCAGTTCTCAAGAAGAGCACATCTGTCAATTTCATTAGCTCAGGGGAGCTGACAGAGGGAGGAAGAACATTTTCTTTACTGCATTTCTAATTCTAATGATAAATGTTCTGATTTCTCAACAAAATATAAACTAGCTTTACAATGGGATACTCCATTGCCATAAAACACTTCAGCAAGACCTTTAAAGCACCCCATGCTTTGGTTCAACAAACTGAGCTCACCTAGCACAGCACAAGAGCATCTAACAATGCACTTCGGCCACACTGAAAGCAGACATTTTCCTGTTGTCTTTAGATGCAGGATGCGAGGGAACAAACCCAGCATGGAGGGACGGGATTCTACCCCCCCCCCCCATGCATACCAATCAAGGCTGGCCATACTCTAAGGCAGGGGTAGGCAACCTCCAGCACTCCAGATGTTTAGGACTACATACCCCATAATGCTCTTACAGCCATAATCCTAGCAAAGCATCATGGGATGTATAGACCTAAACATCTGAAGAGCCGAAGGTTGCTTATGCAAGCTCTAAGGAGTGCTTCAGCGCATGTGACCTTCCCTCAACCATGTTACTCAACAGATTTGTTGAATTGTTTTTGAGATGAGAAGTGCAGGAACTCACACTTGCAGGACTTCTCGCGGGCAACTCCCTTCCCATGGAATAGCCTGCCTACTGCCATCAAACTCTCCCCCAGTCTTCAATCATTTAAGAAGTGCCTTAAAACCCATCTCTTTAGGAAAGCTTATGGCCTCCCAGAGTAACCTCTACCTGACACACCTGTCTCTTGCTCTGTCGGTGTCCTGCCAGCCAGACATGAAGTAAATTAAACAAATAAATACTATTTGGTATTTAAAAAAAAAAAAAAGTTCAGCTGCTTCCTTTTTTTGTTTTTTGGCTGTATAATTTGCATTTTTTTCTTTTATACTTTCCTTATGAAAATTAGTGCTGTACTTTTCCCGTGGGAGCAAGGGCATTTAAATAGCTGGGAATGATGGTCTGTGGGCAAGTATGACAGTTGGGGCGGGTATGAAAGGTGGCCTGTAGAGACCCTAATCGAGACTACCCCCCTCCACCATTTTTGCACCTGTGGGATTACCTAGGGGACAGAAGGCTGTTTCAGGGGAGATATAGGCTGCCCATGGGTTTGGGTTTGTGGGCCCTTCATGGTCCGGCCCCACACTGAGTTCTCAGTGACAACTATTTTCAGAAAAAGTTGCCTGAAACGTTATCTTGAGTGGTATATAATTCCCCTTGCCATGTGAATGTTTGTATAGATGTCCTGATGTGTGGATGGAGGCGCAATTGACTGACCCAGGGTGCAAGGGAGATGGAAATAGGGCTGATACCCATGTTTTGATGATTGACCCTCAAAGTCATGTTGTTTATATTTGCCTCATTTCTAGTGATATGAAGTTTACAAATTTAAGTCTACCAGCATTTAAAAAATATGTGTATTACTTGTTTGATACCATATCAAAAATAATAATAATTAAAAAAAAATGTTCAACCAATATCTATTATTACATGTCTCCCAGGTGACATTGCCCCTTTCAATATCATTGTTATGACAGGGCAGTCTTGAATTTTGGTTCCTCTTCCGCCTTCCTTCCCGGGTTTGCTTTCGGTGGTCTTGCTTCTGGTCTAGAAACCATAATGCAAGTTTCTGGAAAGCATAGCATGGGCACATAATTAGACACACTTGCACTGTAGAATCTGTACTAAGGGCGTTCTGCCTATGTGAGAGCTCTTCAACATAATTGACATAATTGCATTGGCATATTCGCAATTGTTCAATAGCTATAATGCAGTTATACCGAGAAAGTACATATTGGAGGCTGAGGGGAATTCAAATGGCCAAAAAAGCACGGTATATATGTGATTTCTATGGAAAATAAAATACTAAATTAATTCTCCAGTGTCTCTGCCAAGAAGGTACACTTCTGCTATCTCTGGATAATACCAAAAGAATATTGTTGTAGAACTTCATAGCTCTTTCATACTATATCTCGTTAAACGTCTTCATCTCTTTATTAGAATTCAAGTCCATCAATAGGTGGAGAATTGCCAGTTGTTCTCTCCTGAGTTTATTATCCAATTAAATCTATTCTGCTTTTGTTTTTTTAATTATCAAATTTGAATTGTGAGATTAAATGTATTTAATAATGTATTCCGGATCTATCGAATTATGAAGCCCTACAGAATGCAGGCAGCTGTGTCTCAGTTGGGCACTGCGTAGGATTGTTGTTAATTCTAATTCTTGTATGGCTGATTATGTTAACATGAGAGCTCTCTATTTCTTCCCAGCAAGCACAATCAATAGGTTTAGTAGAAAGATGTTCCTAGATGTTTAAATTTAGTCTTTGTGAATACAAATACATCATCATGCGCTAAGTACTATTGATTACTCCATTGACAAAATACTCTGTAGTCGTTGACATCATTAGTTCAGTATTGGAGCTTCTAGAAACCATGAGTAAAACACATTTTAAAGAGGCACGGCTGTTTTTTCTATATTACAATTATGCTGTATGGCGTAATGGTTCTCAAATTGTGGTTTGTAGATAATAGTGTGATGCCTAGATGCCCCACTTAGAATCTTGTAGATAATGTACTCTGAAGGCCTCTGTTAAAATCACTGCCATCTAATGAAATGAATGTCTTGCAGAGCTCCCTAGGTTTTAAAGAATTGTCCACAGTAGTCCACAATCTTCAGGGAGACTAACGTACCTTAATTAACGTTTAACAGCCAATGCACTTGTTAGTGAAAATACGCAATTTACAAATTGGCTATAAGGGCATAGATCCTGGACACTCTGAAAATTCGCCTGGACTACATATTATTCTATATTTTAAGGTTGTCATTAGGTAAAGTCATAAGGGAGTGGAATTGGACAACATTAAAGTGGTGGTGGTTGTTTCAAAAATATGTGTATCTATAGATTTATGATGTTGAACAGGGCACAATGTCTTGCTGGGTCAGGGTGAGCCTAAATCATAAGTCTAGTCTAAACCCCCCATTTTAAACTTCACCAGCTGCCACTGGTTCTTGTGAAGTTCCTTTAAGTTAAATTAGTGACACATAAAATAGCCATTTAGATAAATGGTTAATACTGGAATAAATAAATGGCGACATCTTTTCTCAGGGTCCGGTGGCTGGGTGGGTAGGCAAAGATAAGATTTACTTACCAGAACATCTGCCTCGCAGTGCCACCATCCTCTTTCTTCTGCTCTTCTTCAGTTCCTGGAGCTTCAGTTGCCATGAGCCAACATTAGCACAACGTTCCGCAGGATCCTCCATAGAAAGTGCTTAATTTCTCTACAGCCATCACTAGTCACAGATCAGGAAAGTGACAAGCTTGATCGTGGTAGCGCCGCCTAGCGTCAATCTTTGTTAGGCATAGGAAAAATACTCAGACCAAGTAATCAATACTTTGTCTCACTTCATCTTTTGTACTGTTTTGGAATTTCAGTGAAATGTCAACACCGTGAATCTGAATATTCTATGTTTAAAAAAACACAAATTTTTTTGAGGGGTGGGGGTGACCGTGCCGTCTTAACATGGAGAAATAGTAATTCAGGAATAATTTAATTTCTATATTTAACTTTATAAAAAAAAGGTAGATGGAGTATTGTTCAGGTTATTGTGGAGGTAACTTAAGAATGTTTTATGTCTGTGGGCGGTGTGTGCCAGAATGTGAAGAATTCGTACATCTGAAGCTTTGCAACAAGAAAAGTCGTGTATTTTTCATCCAACAAAACCATCCTAGATTATGTTAAAGAATAATGTTAAAGGGGTCGTCTAAACACTGTAACTACTGAAACCTGCTCTAGGAAGAAACCTTTAAAATGTAGCATCTCATGTGAAAAAGGATTACCACAAGTTATAGGTAATGTTCATTGTTTTATTTACTAAATAATTTTAGTGTAAAATCCAGAGAAGGGGCAGCTTTCCTTTAAGTTGTGTTGGTTGTAGACATGCATGTGATTAGCGTAAGGCTATCCTAGATATAAGATAAGGCCAGGGACTAATGAAAGCCCTGCACGTTAAATAGAACTAGGTATTCATTTTGCGACAAATGGGGAACATATAATTTCAATACTTTATGGCGTGAATAGTTATGTGGTTGTTATGATGTCCCTTTATGGCAGCCAAAGTTCATTCTGAAGTGAAACAGTGCCTATAATGACTGTATAAAGCCCCATTAGACTGTAAAATGAATTATGTCATCACAATACAAATGCACACATACAACACATTATTTATTATTTATTTAGAAAATATTTTACCAGGAAAGATAAATTGAGATTTCTCTCGTTTTCAAGTCCTGGGTCCACAAAACATTGCTTTTATACATTAGGGTACAATAAAATACAAAAACAATATTAATACACAGGTAGGAAATATATAATCAACCATGACAGGTGCATTCTGTTTTGAGGTGTGTAGAGAGGGATCTCTTAACCCCTTAAGGACACATGAGTGTGTGACATGTCATAATTCCATTTTATTCCAGAAGTTTGGTCCTTAAGGGGTTAATGGACTTTAGGCTTGGGGAAGATTTAAAAGTGTGCTGGAGGTTGTTCCATAATTGCGGTGCTCTGTAGGAGAAGGAGGATCGGGCTGCTTTCTTTTTGTATTGAAGTAGACTAAGTAAAGTGTCATTACTGGATTGGAGGTTATAGGAAGTGGTGACAGCTGGGGAAAGCATTTTGTTCCGGTAGGGTGGGAGTTTCCCAGAAAAGCTCTTAAACCCAAGGCTGGAAAGATGAAGGGTGCGTCTGGATTCCAGCGACAACCAGTTTAGTTATTTTAGCATTTCACAATGGTGGGTCCTGTAATTACATTGTAGCACAAATCGGCAGAAGGAGTTATACAATGTATTGAGTTTATTAAGGTGGGTTTGCGGTGCAGGTGCATATACTACATCCCCATAATCAATGATTGGTATCAGCATTTGCTGTACAATCTTTTCCTTTACAGTAGGGCTTAGGCAGGATTTGTTTGTGTACAGGGCACCTAGTTTTGGATGAAGTTTAGATGCAAGTTTTTTCTATGTGGAGGCCAAAAGATAGATTGGGGTCTAACAACATACCCAAGTATTTGAAAGCATGGACAGTGGTCAGTGTGCTATTTGAATTAACACATCATTGTGAACATTTCTTTTATTAACCTTTTTGTTTACAAATTTCTAAATTTAATAATACTATTTCAAGGCATACAATTACTAAGACAATGAAAGGAAGTGCAAGTGTAAATACATTTTGTTGCGCAAAAATGTTTCTGGCATGTATGTGTGAGATTAATGTATAATGATTATTTTATATAAAAAAGAATAAGAATTCACACTTACATGTTGGAGATTGCATTGAAATGCACTTTTATCACTTTTAGAAATTTGGAATGTGGAGAATAGAAATATATAATCTTCATATGTGCATGACATGATCTGTTCTAACTTTGTGTTGAATTCGGCATCACTTTCCCTTAGTCAAAGGGTTCTCATAAATTAATAACAAGAGTGAGACTGTAAGACAGACGTCAGCCATGGGTAACACAACATCTGTGGGTTTCTCTATTCCCACTGGAACCGTATCTTTCATAAGTAATGCTGATTTGTTTTGGCAGACGCGTGATGTGCGTGACCTTGGCTTAAGTCCATTATTGGTCATTCACATGGATAGGTAAGAGGTAATGTGGCATGAATAGTTGTTCACCAACCATAAAATTTATCACCTCATTAATGCACACACATTGCGCACATGAAAGGTGCTGAGATTAAAAAGGAAAGTGTTTGATCTATACATCCAATGTGATAAATATATAGAAATAAGTTAAATAAAAATATTTGAAATCATATATAATTCAGGAGTTTAAGCATGCGTGGGATAGGCATAAGGCTATCCTAACTATAAGATAAGGCTAGGGACTAATGGAAGTATTTAGAAAATTGGGCAGACTAGATGGGCCGAATGGTTCTTATCTGCTGTCACATTCTATGTTTCTATGTTTCTATGTTTCTTTGTCTGAAATTTTCTTCCATAATTTATGATGTGTCATGATTCCATTTTATTCCAGAAGCTTGCTCCTTAAGGGGTTAAAGAAAAAACAAAGTACAATCCACGGCCCTCACAAAGTAGGTGCTCAATAGTCTAATTAATTGGTGCTCACAGGATACAAGAACAAAAATGTGACTTATTGTATTCTGTGAGCACGATAAATATGATTATTGAGCACCTACTTAGTGAAGATTGTGGATCCTATCTTGTGCTATCACAGTGCTCCTGGAGGATTGCTGGTCATCCAGTTGTTACCTAGAGTGCCACACCACCTTATCTATTATGTAAAAAATTAATTCCACACACTGTGTCTTGTGGGACCGTTAATGGTGTTTCACAGGAATATATTCTATCATACTGACCAGAAGTGTTACAAATGCATTTACACTTAGCCTGGCATTAAATATATATCCAGAGTGCTGGATTCTCTGTCAAATTTGACAATATATTTTAATATAATGTATTGAAAAAATGCATTAAATATCCTTGCAAAAAACAGAAGCAAAAGTAACAAATTCCACGGGTGTATAGCTTAGTGGTTCTGATTGCCGTATTAGGGAGACCCCTTTTACACCAGGATGAAGTGCTTCAGTTTTGTGTGTCTCCTTCTGGTCTGTGAGGACAGATATTATCCAATACAACCTCATCCAGCAGCGGATAATGGGTTAAGCAGTCTCTCCCCAGTGTGAAGCCATATGCAACTTGATCGTGTATTGAGAAATGAGTGAAATGAGACAATGCTGTGTACGGGACTACTAGGTGCCCCCCATTTGGAAATAGTAGACAAGCATTTCACATTTTTGGAAAACCCATGCAAATGTGTTATTACAGCTCTAGAGCCAGTCTGTAGTGTATGTATGATAAAATCTCACAGTTTGCAATAGTAGATAAATGTCTACTGTGCACAATTCTAATTTGATCGGTGCATTATATGGCATTTAAAGTTTACAGTGTAATTCTTTAATCCACTCATTTGCAAATCACAAAGACTGTACAATATCAAGGGAGTGTTTGAAGCACAGTGGTGTTTTATAGCAGTATGGGGATTGGTAAAATCCTCTAATTATTGTTATAGATTGCAATACTTCTCATTTGTCGTGGGAATGATGAATTAGATTGAATTTCAATATCCTAGGAAGATATCAATATTCTCACTTTACGGAACAGGATTGTGTTTAGAAAAAGTTTGTAATCACTTCCTTTTTTTTTTTTTTGGCAAATGATGTATTGAGTACGTGTTTTGCTAGCTGAGCCTTTCAACATCTCTCGCATGATAGTTTCAATAAATTCATTTTTATTTTAGCTTAATTTTTATTCCACTTACAAATACAAATCTATGGAACAAGCACATGCTGGTGTGTAGGAGAAACCTTATTTATTATTTTCATCCATGTGTTTTAAAATGGTTCCAGATTTATATTGAGTAGAGAGCACTGTACAATTTCAGGAAACACTGCAAACATCGTAAACTTTGCGTCTCTCTGTAGTGGTTATGGTGTGAGTAGTGCTCTGGTGCCCCCTTGCTTTAAGTATACAAACAGATTTCAAACCATTTTTTCCAGTCTTGTAACATCTGTCTCTCCAGCATTAGTAGAAGAGGTGGGGAGTGGCATGTAGAGCTCCCCAGGTATAAAGTCAAATCATTTTAAAAACTGTTTGACTTCTTACAAACATGCCACTCCAGGTACTATAACCACTATAACCAGAAGGCAGTGCTGACGAGCTGTCTTTCCATTTCAATGAAAACCAACACATGAGAGAATTAAATTAGTTATATGTGTATTTGAAAAGTTTGCTTGAAATTACATTGGATTCCCAACATACAATTGTAATAATTACAACTTTATCATGCTGTCACAGAAATAGGCAAATGTCCATTTTTTTCAGTGCTTAAATCCACAAACATTTCTGTATGCACATATTTTATGCAACTGAGACTTTGTGTGCATATTATTTTGCAAATGTGACAACATACAGGGAGTGCAGAATTATTAGGCAAGTTGTATTTTTGAGGATTAATTTTATTATTGAACAACAACCATGTTCTCAATGAACCCCAAAAACTCATTAATATCAAAGCTGAATATTTTTGGAAGTAGTTTTTAGTTTGTTTTTAGTTATAGCTATGTTAGGGGGATATCTGTGTGTGCAGGTGACTATTACTGTGCATAATTATTAGGCAACTTAACAAAAAACAAATATATACCCATTTCAATTATTTATTATTACCAGTGAAACCAATATAACATCTCAACATTCACAAATATACATTTCTGACATTCAAAAACAAAACAAAAACAAATCAGTGACCAATATAGCCACCTTTCTTTGCAAGGACACTCAAAAGCCTGCCATCCATGGATTCTGTCAGTGTTTTGATCTGTTCACCATCAACATTGCGTGCAGCAGCAACCACAGCCTCCCAGACACTGTTCAGAGAGGTGTACTGTTTTCCCTCCTTGTAAATCTCACATTTGATGATGGACCACAGGTTCTCAATGGGGTTCAGATCAGGTGAACAAGGAGGCCATGTCATTAGATTTTCTTCTTTTATACCCTTTCTTGCCAGCCACGCTGTGGAGTACTTGGACGCGTGTGATGGAGCATTGTCCTGCATGAAAATCATGTTTTTCTTGAAGGATGCAGACTTCTTCCTGTACCACTGCTTGAAGAAGGTGTCTTCCAGGAACTGGCAGTAGGACTGGGAGTTGAGCTTGACTCCATCCTCAACCCGAAAAGGCCCCACAAGCTCATCTTTGATGATACCAGCCCAAACCAGTACTCCACCTCCACCTTGCTGGCGTCTGAGTCGGACTGGAGCTCTCTGCCCTTTACCAATCCAGCCACGGGCCCATCCATCTGGCCCATCAAGACTCACTCTCATTTCATCAGTCCATAAAACCTTAGAAAAATCAGTCTTGAGATATTTCTTGGCCCAGTCTTGACGTTTCAGCTTGTGTGTCTTGTTCAGTGGTGGTCGTCTTTCAGCCTTTCTTACCTTGGCCATGTCTCTGAGTATTGCACACCTTGTGCTTTTGGGCACTCCAGTGATGTTGCAGCTCTGAAATATGGCCAAACTGGTGGCAAGTGGCATCGCGGCAGCTGCACGCTTGACTTTTCTCAGTTCATGGGCAGTTATTTTGCGCCTTGGTTTTTCCAAACGCTTCTTGCGACCCTGTTGACTATTTTGAATGAAACGCTTGATTGTTCGATGATCACGCTTCAGAAGCTTTGCAATTTTATGAGTGCTGCATCCCTCTGCAAGATATCTCACTATTTTTGACTTTTCTGAGCCTGTCAAGTCCTTCTTTTGACCTATTTTGCCAAAGGAAAGGAAGTTGCCTAATAATTATGCACACCTGATATAGGGTGTTGATGTCATTAGACCACACCCCTTCTCATTACAGATGCACATCACCTAATATGCTTAATTGGTAGTAGGCTTTCGAGCCTATACAGCTTGGAGTAAGACAACATGCATAAAGAGGATGATGTGGTCAAAATACTCATTTGCCTAATAATTCTGCACTCCCTGTATATGTAATTTGTGTATGTGCATCTGTGTTTAAGGTGTGTATAATGTGTACAAAGGGCCTGTATATAAAGTGTGTTTGTTTGTGTGTGTGTTTATGCATAATGTATGTGGAAATGCTTTCAGCGATACTAGAGCGCCTTTGTTGAATGACCCAGACGAAAAAGGCGCTCTAGTAGCGCTGAAAGGCGCGTTGGCTGACTTTTTTCCTTTTGTTATCACAGCACAGTTTTGTTTTTAGCACTCATGGTGATTTAGTAGACTGTTGAGGGGGATTATTAAGTTGTGGTATGTTGATATAAGGACTATACCGGGGATGTTTGGTTGATTCATTAGGGGAATAATTGGGAGACTCTGTGGGAAATACAGCAGACAGGAGAACCACCTTCTCTTTTTGCATCAAGTTTTCTTTTTGTATACATTTTGTTTTTTAGCTAGCGACCTTGAAGTCGATATACCATAGATAGCCACATGAAGGCTGATGCATGTCTCCTGTCTTTTGAGGGTAATCTACATATAACCATTTGGAATAGTCCAGTCTGTTTTTTCCTGCTTACATTGATATACAAGGTAACATTTTTATATGTAAAGATACTTTGCTTTGACCTTGTTATCATATTTGAAAGTAGATTACTTAAGTCTGGGTGCACAACTATAAAGGATTCCTCCTTGTCTCACCATCACTCCTATTCAAGGATTAACAAACTGGTTAAAGGGGGCCACAGGGTTCTCCTCTGGCATTGCTACTTTCTTCCCCTCCAGCCTACCCCTACTCAGTCCCAGCACATACACTCTCCTCCAATTTATCTGTGGAGCCATTATTTTGCTTTTTAATGTTTTGTTTTTGAAATTGTATGTCCCTACAGATTTCTAATAAAATTGTACATCAATAATTATTTGGTTTACATCCATTAGGGATCCTTTTATGTCCGTTGGACTTCAAGTCCATTGGACATTCATGTGTTTACCATAGTTAATACGTGTAACTCACTGGGCGGAGTGAATGTGTCAAGTTTGGTTGTTTGGTGAACTCATTGGAAGACCTATTGCTTTGTGGGTTTTGTTGACACACTGATTCAGAACTACAAAAAAATGGATATATCATATTAAAACAAGACAGATGGAGACTGATTCTCCCAAAGAGAGAAACTTCACCAATTTCATTATCACTCTCTATATGAATTCTATAAAAAAAAACAAAAAAACATTTTAGTTCACAAATCAAATCCTTTGGTAAGTAGACATATTTTATCTGTTATGACTCTGAATGGGAGCTTATAATGTGACCGTCTGTATTTTATTTAGCTTTGCTGGTTATTTACAGGAGTTGCATAAACCAGGTCATTTATTCTGATTTCTTTAAGTAGGCAGCTAATTCATCATGTCGTAAATAAACTCCGCTGTCTCCCCATCATGCAGCATGAAAGCATGTGTTCTTTGATAGAAGTAATTTTCAAATCTATCAGGAAGTGATAAGTTGTATGAGAAGCGCTCCCTGATTAAAAAGATTTCAAAGCTTAGTCACATCCATTTAAGATCAGATGCTTGCAAATGTGAATGCATACACCTGTGAGATGAAAGAAATCATCGAGGCCAACTTAGTGCTTAGTTCTGTAGTTTTATGTAAGCAGACCTGGTAGATAGAAATGGAAAAACATTTCTGTATCCACATTATAATATATATATATATATATATATATATATATATATATATATATGGTTTCTACTATACAACTATACCCCAGACATTTGCATAATGAAGCACAAAACAAAAGAAAAATATGTCATACATTTTTACATTTGTTCCCTGGTGTCACATTTTTGGTGACTTTAGGAACTGTGCTCTGAAAGTATATTGTGCACCAAAGCCATTATAACTAAATATAGTATTGGTTCGTAGTCGCTGTTCCCTTTGTGTGGCATTGTAAAACATGGCCTTGACAGAGAAAAGGCAATATTTATATAAAAAGGCAATATAATAAATGTTGCTATAAAACATGCCTCTAGTGGCTATCAAAAAGACTGGCAGCAGAGGAGCTACCTCAAGAAGACCGGCAAATATCGAAGGGCTTCACTTCTACGTCGTCGCCAGCGGAGGCTGGTCTAAAGGGGCAGCACTCTCACCAAGTTTTTTTTTTTGGGACGTCAGAAAAAAATATATATTTTTGGTCATGGTAAGGCCTAATGATAGGTCTGTGTTTAAAAAATAAACAAACAAAAAAAACTTTATTGATGACTGCAGATGGTGCCAAGAAGCTGAGAACCTAGCCACGTAAATATTTGGGGGCATTTTCTGGGAACTTACCCAGCACTTGCTTAGTTTGCTCTTACATGATTTCTGATAACAAATAGTGGTTATGTGTTGGACAATCAGGACAATATACAGGCCCCTTTGCCTAGTATGTTCAAGGCCTGTTATTGAATAACAGCAGGGGTGGAGTCACATAATTTGCTTGTATGTCCCCAACTGGGCCAGAGATCACGAGCTGTGATGCTCTCACATATATGCTTATATATATATATATATATATATAAGCATATGTGGTCTCTGAGTTTAAAAGCAAAATTCAACACTCTAACGTGAATTGTCCGTTTAAGTTCACCCATTATTTGTTTATAGGCATCATAATAGACTGTACGGTTTGTTCGTTTTATTATGTAATATACTGCATATCAACTTTCAAGAGTGCACTTACATTTCAAAAATGTATTTATTTACATCCTGATGTTGGATGTATTCTTATCCTTTTCAGGCTCACAATTTGCGTGAGGTTTTACGAGTGTCTGTTAGATGGATACTTATCTCTGTTTACCATAAAGTGTCTAGTAACAGAGGGATATTTGAGTTTCTTGATAATGCGTGCATTGATCTATCTTTGGGTAACAGAGAATGTAAAGTTTACTTTAGATGTAAGCATAGGTCTTTGAAAGAGTGTTTTTTTATTTTTTTTATTTACAGAAGTGCAATGAGCTGATCGTGTAATAAAGACGGCACACATTTACAAAAGGAAGTATAGAAATACATATGGTGTTTATGGTGTGAGCCTAAAAACACCCTAAAGTCAGCACCAACTTAACCATCAGGCAGAAGATGATGATAGTGGCATATTTTTGTCCTACCTAAAAGACTAATAGTGTTGTACCACTACCCTCTTTTTGCTGTCCGACACGACACATGGAATGCTGTAGGTCAGATGACCCACGTGATTCATAAACAGACTCAACGGACAGAGAAGACAACTCAAAAGGGACAAGTTATCACAAGTGGAACAGAAATAGGCTAAACACAAATGTAAAAAGGATCAAGAGAGGAATAATGTGAGGTGATAAATAACATGAACAGGAGAGAAAAAGAGAACACGTTTGAGATGACTACCAGAGCTACAGAAGATTGTCACTTTAGTGTCTCCACTCCCTCTTGTTCTTCGCAACCCATCTGTGACTGAGAGACCACTAGAGGGGTGAATGAAAGGGACCCATAAAACCAGCAGGGAACCACAAGTGGGATAGTATAAGTGGATACAAGGGCTATAGAGGTAACCACATATGGAATAGGTGCCTATAAAATATTTGGTTTTATAAAAACTTGAATACACTGGGTACATAGCCAACTAATTATTTTATTGCACATTGGCTATAGTGAAATGCTTGATACAGTGATGGTACTCTCTGAATATAATAGAACAAACTTGTTACACTAGACAACAATCTATGAGCTCCCTTTATGAGTCATCATATAACATATACTTGAATAAATGTCTACCCATCATCTGTGCAAATATATCACCACAAATTCTTCCTAGTCCTACTTATTTGACAGTGGTATAGGATTGAATAGCTCATCATTGTTTCTTCACCACCTTATTTATGAGAGTCTTTGTTATAATCAAAGGATATTACAGAGGTTAGCACCAACCATACCTTTAACAGTCTTTATGTTCTGTCTGTAATATCTGAAATATTAATTGCCATGGCCTTGGGAGTGTAAAACATATGTTTATGTGGGCAGCTAAGACCTAACTCAGGCACTCCTACCTTTACAGAGAGCATCATTGACAGCCTGTCCAGTTTATGCATGGCTGATTCTGGAATTGTTTGTCAATTCATTCCTGAGCAACCCCTTGCCCATTAGACCTTCATGTCTAATTTGATTCAGTTATATTGGGGACAAATTAAAAATATTTAGTTTCTTCATTTTGAACGGTAGTTCATTTTATGAATTTCATCCAAATTGCTTGAACAAATAATTTAGCTTGCTATCACAAATACAGCCTTTAATAAAGAAACTTGCATTGTTGTAAACTGTCCTCTCTAGGGAGTATGCTAATTGTGGCCCGTGCAAGACTTTTTGGCTACATAGGTAAAGAGTGATGCATTTTGCAGCTTCCCCTCCAAACAAAAATGCATCTTCACTTGTGTGTCTCTTAACCCCATATTTGAATTTGTTTCTTATCGTCTCTTTTGAATGTCTTACTCCTTTTAGTGTATCTTAACTGTCAGGATCGTATCCTGACATCCAAAATCAAGTTTCATTTTTTTTTGTTTTATTTCTACAATTTCAGTTTTCCACCAATAGTGGTCTCCCTAGCAGCTAGTCTTAAAAGGACACTGTAGTCACCAGAACAACTACAGCTTAATGTACTGAACTGGTGAGTATAATAGCTCCCTCCAGGCATTTTCATGTAAACACTGCCTTTCTAGAGAAAAGGCAGTGTTTACATTGCCTCTAGGGACACCTCCAAGTGGCCACTCTTTAGATGGCCACTGGAGGGGCTTCCTGACTCAGAGCTGCACAGTAAGCAGCCCTGCTGTTCAGCGTCCCCACGCTCTGCATGGAGAAGCTGAATTTTCCTCATAGAGGTGCATTGATTCAATGCATCTCTATGAGGAGGTCCTGATTTGCCAAAAAGATATTTGACCCTGTCCCTATCTATGGGAAAGCATTGGACTGGCTAAAAATGTGCCATTTCGATGATGTCACAAAGGGGGTGGCGCCAGTGCCGGCAGACCCATGCGGCCCTGGAAATAAGGCAAGTTTTATAGGGGGTCTAAAGGGGTGGGGGGGGCAAACCACCTAAATGGTGGGTTTAGCACCATAGGGTCAGGAATACATGTTTGTGTTCCTGACCCTATAGTGATCGTTTAATTCACAATCTCTCTCTCACCTACCTTGATTGAATGACTTCATCTGACTATAAAGAGCCACATTCTGCTCGGAGGGGGCCCTTACATTGATTGACGTTTATGGTCTACCTGAAAGAGCTTCTGATCCTGGCTCCTATAAACTTACCTGAAACTAACCTGCTTAAGGTTGCCAACCTGCTTTATATTAACCTTATCTACGCTACTAACCAGTATTGCAAAGTATAATTTACCTGAATTATCAGTACTCCTTCCGAAACAGGGGGCTGCTACTTTAACTTGCAATTCTGAAACCTTTCAGTTCTGTTCTGTTTGTCTAAATCTCATTTCTTTCAGTTTCCATTTTTCACTTACCATCTTCTATATCAGTTCCTCCTCCCATTTTGGCTTGATAGCTATACTAAATTGTGAATTACCATGACTAAAGTTACAAATAAAGAACCAAATGTTAACCCTAGCCAAAGTCTCTTACCTGACCTGCTTAAGACCATTACATTAACCCCCTTTTGTGTCTTACACCCACTTTAGTGTATCTTATGTCCATTTTTACCCTTGTGTTTCTCTTACCTTTGTGTGTCTCTACTTCCTCCCTGCTCTTTTGTATGCCTCTTACTCCAATGCAGCCCCTTCGTGTCTCTTTTAATCCTCCCAGCTCCTTTCTGTGTCTCTCCCCCAACACCTTTGTGCGTGCCTCTATCCCCTCAGCACCTTTATACTTTTCTTCCCTTCCCCAAACCCTCTGTGCCTTTCCCCCAGCTCCTTTGTATGTCTCTTACCCCTTATCCAGCCTTTCTGTGTGTCTCCTTACCCCTTTTCTAGCCCCTCTGTGTGTCTCTGTCTTCCTTACATCACCTCTCTGTCTCCTTCTCCCCCAGCAATTCTCCACTGCTCTACTGCTGTCTGCTCTGACATGCTACGTAATGTGACTGACAGGAGGGGGAGCATGGTGCACTCCCTTTCTTCCCATCATCCGGACATTGTGCCCCCAGCCCATTGCGTCCTAAGGCGGCTGGCTGTGCCACCTTATGGTTGCACTGACCCTGATGCTAATGTCCGTTTAAGAACACTGTATGAGTTCAGATGTAATCTAGCTTTAAAAGGAAGGAAGATTCCATTGTTCTCACAAAAGGTCAAAGCAAAGATAAATAACTTGCAGAATATACAGCTCATTCACATTGAATCCTTGGAGCTGCTTATCCTTATCAGTTACAGCGTACATTTTCCAAAAGGATTTTATTTCTCATTTCCTAATAAATCCCATTTTATAACATACAGCAACCTTCAGACTGGGCAAATAGAAGTAATTTTCAGTTTCCTTCTTTATCAGTCTCTGTCTAGCAACAGATTGGAAACCAGACGTCACTACACTATTTATCATTGGTCTGAAAAGAAAAAAATAAAGAGCCTGAATGTCATTCCTTCATTGTGAAGAATCTAGAGCAGTCATTTCATAAAATTATAGCACTTTGCATTGCAAGAAAGGTGACTGGAATAATTTAGATCCTGATACATTTTTAATGTAAAGGGACACTTCAGTTACCAGTTCCTAATGCATTTTGAAAAAAAAAAAGCCACAATAAATAAAAATATTAAAACCTTCAAGGGAAAATGAAGCAGTGTGAATTCTTACATTAGCAAATACAGACTTCTAGAGAACTTATGCTTTTGACAAGGTTTTGATTTAGAAGTGCCATCCATTGAGTATCCCTCTATATTAGAAAAGGACATTGACATCTGTTTTTTCCAAATATGTTTATAATTTCCAGGCCGTCTATGTTTTAACCCTTTCCTAAAGTGAGGGCGCGTTGTTTGCTGCCCTTGAGTGGACTGCCTGACAACAGAGGAAGGCCCTATGTAGCCAATCCCACTGATCCAAGTCATCCGGAATAGCACGATTGACTGGTTGCAGAGGCACTGCCTGGGTTGTGTATGTACAGTATATATACATTTAATTTTAAATGTATTTTATGTACTATTTATATATAATTATGCTAGTCTATTAATTATATATTTGGAGACCTGTCTGACAACCCAGGCAGAAATACCGGATAAATTAATTTGCAAGTGTTACGTCTGACCGTATAACTTTCCAAAACCCTATAAAGCCTATACTTGGGGCGTACTGTTATACTTGTCTGATATCACTGAACACAAATGTGAGTGCTTTGACTAAAGTAAAATGTATAATGACGATATCATCAATGAAAGTGCAAATGTTACACCATGATGGGGGTAATTCTGAAAGGCAACATAGGCCCAGCAAACCAATCTGGAAATTTTCAATGTAGAAAAATGTAAATGGGAAAGCTCTTTATTTGATCCTGTAACTTTCCAAAACTCTGTGAAACTTGTACATGGAGGGCATCGTTGTACTTGTAAGAAATCACAGCATACAAATATGTTTTGTGTTTTATTGCAGTAATAGCTAACAGTATTATGACTTTTACAGAAGTTGGAAAACATTTTTCTAAATTCCTCACCCTTTTTTTTTTCTTTTATTCTGATTTTATTCATATTATTAATTATTAATATTTAATGTGCAAGGAAAGCATTATATATCATTTTGTTCAGGAGAAATAAGAAGCGTGGGTTCCATGTTTTGGTCAGAACTTGTACAATTTCCTCTGTCGTTAAGGAGGTTTTCTTCTTATCTATTTTATTATTTTCCATAGCAAGACAGATGCAAGACAGTTGTCTTTCTTACAGGAGTTTGTCTTGTTTTTTGTCTAGACGTGCTACTTTTATAGATTTGGTTATCATGACCTTTATTCCTACCTGGCACTATAAAGCTCCAGGATATTCCCTATATTGGAATACCAGGAGGTTGCTTAATATCAGTTTATGGGGTACAATCACTTGCCTGAGCAGATATTATGGCAATATCATATTGATTACTTGTTTGGCTTTTGATAAGGTTTATTAGGTTTATGCAACTCAACATTGGTTTTTATAACAATTAGCTGTATTTGAAATCTACCACTATACGTTTGATCAGAAATAAGGAAAATTGTTTCATACTTAGCATAATTTTCTTTTCCTGATCATTATAGATGGCAGCCCCGCATAAGTCTGACACTAAGTGGGTTTTGTCTCCTTGTGTGACTTGCAGTGCTTTTGGGGATCTCCACTTGTATGGCATGGCATGGCGTGGCTTCTTAGTAGGGCCGTGACAGGCAGCATGTGCCTATCACCAGAGAGGTCGGCATAGAACGAGAGGGATGCGTTCTCAAAGGCATCGGGCACCTTCCCCTTGAGGGCAGCAACCACTGCTTGTTTGCCCGCGCTTTTGCGAAATTTCACCACAGTATCACATTTCAGGTACTCTTCAGGGTTTTGGGACTCTGAATATTGCGTCTAGAGTTACGCCTTTGGCTTGTTTTGGAGCCATCAGCGCTCCCAGTAGTCATCTGATAAAGTGTGGAAGCTCCACTGCTGGAACCTCTTCTGGCACCCCTCTGACCTTAAGGTTGTTGCGGCGTCTCGTGTCTTCAAGCGTGGCAAACTGCTGGTCTGAGAGTGCTTGCTGCTTCTTTAACGCTTGTATTTCTCTCTGGAGGTCTGCAATAGATTGCGTGTGTTGTGTCACGGTGGTCTCCACTTTCCCCAGGCGGCCAACTAGGCCTGTGAGGCTGCTGTGCAGCAAGGCCGTGTTTGCCTGCAGGGTATTCTGGAGAGGGGGCTATGTGGGTAAGTTGTTGGAGTGTTATTTTTGCCCAAATCTTCATTTATATTGTTGTTTGGATCGGAGCCCATCGAGTGTGCGATCTGCTTGTTCAGTGGTTAAGCACCAACCCCCTCAAACGTAATTTTTAATCATCCATATTTAAAAATCAGATAATGTGTGTGAATACACTGAACATTTAAAATAGGCAGCTAATAATAATAAAAATAAAAAAAGCTAAAAACCAAATATACAGTGTATTAAGTAAATGGATCTAAAATAAGAAACTTAGTCAGTGTAACAAACAAAAAAAATGCAACTAGGTGCTGGGATGGTGGGGTAGCACTGTATTAAGTGGTATTAGGGACTTGGGACTACAGTGTTAAAAAGTTAGGAGCTGCCCAATTAGTAATGACATAAAGACCAGAGAAGTCAAACTGCTGAATAGCTGTAAAATAAATTGAGGTATGAGCAGGTTTTTTAAGTACTGTTTGATGCTGCAAAGAAATCTGCTGATAAAGACACTTTAAGAATTGATTATACCCTGTAGACTTGGTGTATTTTTTGCCAAAAGCTATTTTATTAAAAACAGATTTCAAAGACTGAAATTCTACAAATAGTGAGCTACAGACCTTTCTCACAGGAGAATCAGACCGTTAAATGTTTAATAGAGGCAGCCCCTATTTGAAACCAACCAAACCCTGCCTCTATCACTGAGTACCTCTTTACCCTGATCTCCGAATAATGCTAAATATAGTTGATATAGTTGTATAGATTAAGACAGGGCTGAATTAGGAAAAAAAAAAATTGGCCCTGGCATTTTTTAATCACATCGGCCCACTTGGAAGAGGGTGAGGCCAGACAGGGGCTGTTTTGTCATCACCAATGACAAGCATGCCCTCTCTCAAAGTTAGCATGTTAGGTCAATGCTCTTGCATGAGAAAAAGGCCCTGAGGCCCTGTATTTGATCTGTGCATTGCAAATAAATGTATTAACATGCTTGTGCTGTGTTTGTCTGAGTCTGCAATGTAATGTGTATAGTGGTGCAATGTGTGTGATTGGTGCACGGTGTGTGTGAGCCCAGGGAGGGGGGAGATTGCTTCTAAACCCTGGTTGTTCTATTAGTTAGTGAACTCTAGAAAGCAGCTCCTGGGACTAGAGTTCACTCTTGCAGGTTTGGAAGATTGCCATATTTACCACAGCAATGCTCCGACTTAGCAATAGGAAGAACCCTAAGCGGAGCTGCTGACTAGAGCTCCCAGGTCTTCCTGTCCCTCCTTTCCCAGTGGCCACAGTAAAGTGTCAGCGGGCCATTGAGTGAGATCTTCGATTTCTCTTCCAGCCCATTATGACACACAGCAGGGCCAGCTTGGATAGTGCTGGCCCTGCATTTACACTGTTTGCATGATGGCCAGCCCAGGCATGGTTTAAGAGATGTTTTAAGAGTTACCATTTTATGTGAAGTGGTCATGGTGCTTGCATTCTGTATGTGCAGCAGAGTAGGTGATCTTATACAGCAATCTAGGGCCCAGAGGTTACAGTGCTCCTTAACCATGAATTTGCTTGGCCCCATTCATCATCCCATTGTGAAGAATGAATGGGGGAATAAACTTGTAAACTGTCTAGTTCCTGTGAGATCTTAATCCTTCTCTGACGTGAAATGCTGCACATTCTGAAATATTAAGACTAGTGATGTCCCGAACTGTTCGCCGAACTATTCGCAAACTGTTCGCCACGGTTCGCCACGAACGGTTCGCCGCGAACTCCCGTCAGCTGACACATTCCAGCCAATCAGCAACAGACCCTCCCTCCCAAACCCTCCCAACTCCTGGACAGCATCCATTTTGAAGCTGCATTCTTAGTGAGCTGTCCAGGAGGTGGGAGGGTCTGGGAGGGAGGGTCTGCTGCTGATTGGCTGGAATGTGTCAGCTGACAGGAGTTCGCGGCGAACCGTTCGTGGGGAACCGTGGCGAACAGTTCAACGAACAGTTCGGGACATCACTAATTAATACTTGAGATATGTAACTTCACCTCTGGCAGCATCGGCAGCAGATCGGGAACAAGAGTTCCGAGCTGGCTAATTTCAGTTATATGCACAGATGGTCGTTCACTAGCAGAGAACACCTTGCTGACTTTCTCAACCAATGACTGACTGGTGGGATCAACATCTGGAATCTGTAGCTCGGAATGAGTGGAGGCTCAGCATCTGGTGGGGCCCAGTTAACAGGGCAAACCATTGCAAAACTGTTTACGCCATACCAGGGTTCAGTGCCAGGGTACTCCTAGCCTCAGAACTAATACAGCAAAATATTTAAAGGAATGACACAATCCAGAGTAATTCCCAAGTCTAGCTCTTAATACTTGTAACTGGATTTGTGTAGAATGGTCAAAAGTAAAATAACTTAAAGTAACACTGTAATGTCAGGAACATAAAAACACCAGCTAGCTCTACTTGGTCCTCCCTTGCCCCTTAAATATAGTAAAATCTTACTTTTATTCCAGTCTGCTGCTGCTGGCTCTGCTCCTTATCTTCCTGCTTGGCTAACATCATCCGAAGTGTTTATCAAAAGCCAATCACAATGCTTTTCCATAGGAAAGCATTTGATTGGCTGAGACTGTCAAGGAGGCAGAGCCAGCACATGCCAAACACAGCCCTGACCAATAAGATTGAATCAATGCACCGCTATGAGGAAAGTTCAGTGTCTCCATGCAGAGGGTGGAGACACTAAATAGCAATGCTGCACACTGAGCAGCACTGCCCCAGGAAGCACCTCAAGCAGCCATCTTAGGAGTGGCCAGTAAAGGTATCACTAGGCTGTAATGTAAACACTACATTTTCTCTGATAAGACAGTGTTTACAGCAAAAAGCCAAAAGGGAATGATTATACTCAACAGGACAAATACAATAAGCTACTACATCATTACATATTGGTTGCTCAGATGTTCTGGTGGCTATAGTGTCCCTTTAATCTATATTATTCTTAACCTTTTTGCCAAGTATGTTTTTTTTCATTTTATAGAAACATAGAAACATATGTGACGGCAGATAAGAACCGTTCGGCCCATCTAGTCTGCCCAATTTTCTAAATACTTTCATTAGTCCCTAGTCTTATCTTATAGTTAGGATAGCCTTATGCCTATCCCACGCATGCTTAAACTCCTTTACTGTGTTAACCTCTACCACTTCAGCTGGAAGGCTATTCCATGCATCCACTACCCTCTCAGTAAAGTAATACTTCCTGATATTATTTTTTAAACCTTTGTCCCTCTAATTTAAGACTATGTCCTCTTGTTGTGGTAGTTTTCTTCTTTTAAATATAGTTTCCTCCTTTACTGTGTTGATTCCCTTTATGTATTTAAATGTTTCTATCATATCCCCCCTGTCTCGTCTTTCCTCCAAGCTATACATGTTAAGATCCTTTAACCTTTCTGGTAAGTTTTATCCCGCAATCCATGAACCAGTTTAGTAGCCCTTCTCTGAACCCTCTCTAAGGTATCAATATCCTTCTGAAGATACGGTCTCCAGTACTGTGTACAATACTCCAAGTGAGGTCTCACCAGTGTTCTGTACAATGGCATGAGCACTTCCCTCTTTCTACTGCTAATACCTCTCCTATACAACCAAGCATTCTGCTAGCATTTCCTGCTGCTCTATTACATTGTCTGCCTACCTTTAAGTCATCAGAAATAATCACCCCTAAATCCCTTTCCTCATATGTTGAGGACAGATGGCAAAAATCCAAGTCAAATACATAATGTAAATGTAACAAACAGCCTATTCCTCCCAGTCTATGAACAGCAAATAAAATTTACATATCTGTATGGTTCATGGTGAAAACACTGTTGATCTGCTTGTGCAATTCACTTATGATGAATGAGTTTAAGAAATTCTGTAAACAATACTTTTACTTTTTTTAAAGTACAGTGAGGGAAAAAAGTATTTGATCCCCCGCTGATTTTGAATGTTTGCCCACTGACAAACAAATGATCAGTCTATAATTTTAATGGTAAGTGTATTTTAACAGTGAAAGAAAGAAAAAATCCAGAAAAACGCATGTCAAAAAAGGTATAAACTGATTTACAGGTCACTGAGTGAAATAAGTATTTGACCCCTTCAACTTGTATATTTTTATTTTTTCAGGCCCTTCCTCACTATAATTGTGGGGTGTTTATTTAGGGGGGGTGAACACTTGGGCACACTTTTAAACGCTGGGCAATGGCAATAGAATGTCTGCACCCCTTATTCATATTCACATAGTCCCCACATGCCACCTATGAATGGGGACTTGTAGGAACGCACTCTTTACTCAAAGGCGGCCCACACCTGCCGCCTTTGGGTGGTGGCTAGAGACCTGCTGTCTCCCCATTTATTTAATGAATAGCCTTCATCTGCCACTAATATGTGGACACTAATGGGGACACTTTGGTGTCCTCCCCATTTTGTAAATAAAATGAATAGCCCCCACCCACTACTAATAGAAAGATGCTGGGGTCACTAGGATTTTATTTTATTTCATAGAGCCTCTACTTGCTGGCCAGGCTCCACATGATTAACCCTCATGCTACTGAGGTATTCAAGCATACAAATCCATTTTAATAACCAAATATCAGCTGAACTAAACTGTCACATTGAGAGTTTCGGACATCAACAAAAAAAAACGTAATTTTTGTCTCTCGTCAGGTTATTATAATCCTGATCTACCCAGAGAGCCTTCTGCACTCCCTTCATGTAGAATACATCATTAGACCAAGTTCTAACTGTGCATCGAGCCTTTACTATCAAATACATAATAGTCCTTTTAAAGTTTACCATTTTTTACATCATCCTAATTCTAGATCTGTGAATAAGCCATAGCTTCCTACCTCAGTACCTCTTTCAGAGAAGGGTACATCTATAAAAATGTCAATATTCTTTTTGTCAACTCCTACTAGACTCCATTTTTCATTAGCAATAAACATCATACATGAATCACACAACCGTACTTATTTAAATGGACCTGTGCTGCAAAACTCCCATTGTTCCTACTGCTACTTATTAATGTGCATATTTTTAATAATGTGACCTTGTTACACAGATAATACAGATGGACAGCTCTTTTTAGCTCTCTCATCCCAAGAGTAAGCCATTCTTACAATTTGACTATAGATTAGTCTGACTCATGGTTTTTGCATTTAAAACAATTCATATGATCTCTTCTTTCCATCCACTCATTTGGATAAAGTAATTTTATTTTATCCATGTCTCAAAGCATAAAGGCATATTGTCATCAGTCGCAATGACAAATCTTTCTATTTCATGTGCAGGTCGACATTTAAGGGCCACTTATTTTTTCCATTTCATATTCTTTTAAATATTTTCTATAAAAATGTCTCATGGCAAATGCGCCCAATTAGAAGCATACGCACTTGGTCTCATTATCGGAGCTAAAAATTTTTTTTATTAAAATCTTCTTTGACCCTGCTATTTCAGAGAATTCACAGATTTTACTATTACCATGACGTAAAGTCATGATTTTATTAATGACACGGAGGCGAGTATTAAGCTGCACTCTTTCTTTATTTCCCTCAGCAGCAAAGAAAAAACTTTATAAACATAACCAATAGTAACATTAACAGTCTCAGGTGTAATCTTCCTAGTAACAGGAACAGCCAATCAGGATCCACTTCTCCAGCATAATAGGCTCTGTCAACCAATCCTGTTCCTCTTTATTTGCAATCCCGAAGAAGTAAAATTATCCAATAAAACGTTGAACTGCATAGAACATGATTTTCCCGGAATAGATGGGCAGATTATGCTGTAAGAGAGGAAAAATATGGTAATATCTTTGCATAAAACTTAGTGTATGCATAGTCATAGGTATTCAAGATAGTGTTTGGTCAGTGTTGTGTCCAAGTGAATATTGTTGTGTAACCTATACATGTGGGTGTCCAGATAGGTAAGCAGTGATCGTAACTAAGACTTACCTTGATCTAAGTACAACTGTAATGTAACCATCTGGCGATTACAACTGTAACAACTAGACATGGTAAAATGACTTACCGTAGGTCAACTTACCCAACTTCCGTCTATCCTTCCCCCGTCGCCGGGTGGGAGGGAGGGATAATACTCGCCTCCGTGTCATTAATAAAATCATGACTTTACGTCATGGTAATAGTAAAATCTGTGAATTTTATTAAGACACGGAGGCTCCTATTATGCTGGTTTAAAGCTGAGAAACTACCGTTCCTGCAAAGTGGTGTATTGGTTTGAAGTAAAAGTCACGGAAAGTAGATTCTGAAGACCAGTCGGCTGCTTTCAGAATGTCTTCAAGGCGACAACCCATCGAAGAGGCTTTTGAAGCCATTGCTCCTCGTATGGAATGTGGCAAAAATATGGAAGTGTCTATGCCTGCCGTAGCAATGATCCATTTGACCCAGCGAGCCAGGGTCGTGGTAGACACAGGTAGGTGTGGTCTCTGGAAGGAGATGAAGAGTTCATGCCTAGACGGGTCCCGCAACGCCTTGGTGCGAAGTTCATAGGTTCGCAGACATTGAACCGGACACAAGCGAGGTTTGTCAGGAAAGGCTGGATATGTCACCTTCTTCGTAGAGGTTTTTGTTCTCCGAGATATATCGAAAGCGACCCCTTCCGGAGTATAAGACCATGCGGTGACGTCTAAGGCTCTAACGTCTGATACCCGTTTGCAGGATATGAGACATAGTAGTATAACCAGTTTCGCCGACAGGTGTTTCAGAGATAGTGTTGCGTTATCTGGCCAAGATTCGAGGAGGTTGAGGATGATGGAGACGTCCCACAGTACGGAATAGCGTGGTAGCGGAGGTCTTGTGAATCTGATGCCGCGCAAGAGTCGGCATATCAGTGGATGGCGTCCTATCGGTGCGCCCTCGATGCCTTGGTGTGAGTTTGAAATGGCCGAAAAAACTTAAAGGGGAAATTCAGCAGAATAAAATAATAAAGGGACAACTATGAAGGATGTCCCTAGAAACATTTTCTACAGTAGCACATCAATTATACCAAGTAAAAGGTAATAAAGTAACACATATAAAAAAAAAATTAACACTAGAAAATTAATACTATAAAATTAATGCTATAAAATCAATACTATGAAATGAATGCTAATATAATATGAAAGTAATTCAATATAAAACTAATCCCACAGTTAAGGAGCCTGAGGGATCAGATATACTTAACTGAGGGAGCAGCAAAGAAAGAGGAACAGGATTGGTTGACAGAGCCTATTATGCTGGAGAAGTGGATCCTGATTGGCTGTTCCTGTTACTAGGAAGATTACACCTGAGACTGTTAATGTTACTATTGGTTATGTTTATAAAGTTTTTTCTTTGCTGCTGAGGGAAATAAAGAAAGAGTGCAGCTTAATAGGAGCCTCCGTGTCTTAATAAAATCTATGTTCAATTAATATTTCCAGACTACCATTGATGGAATCTTTATGAAGGGATTACATCAAAATCGACTCATTACATATTGGTTGCTCAGATGTAAATCATAGTTTTTTAAAAGTAATTTAAAATATTAAAATATATATATATCTTATTCTACAGTAAAATGGAAAATAAAATTTTTCCTGATGACTCTTAGCCTTGAACGTTCTTTCTTTGGTCCTTTCTTTTATTTGCAAATGTTCAAGACTTGTATATACACTTTTCAACAAATATACAAACTAAAGTAAAGCAAGAAAAATGTTGAATTGTGTGCCATAAACATGTGTAAACATACTATAAACTTGGTCATATTGCATAGTCTGATACCTCTTTGCTGTGAGAGTTGCTTTAGCCTGCACCCTAACCATCCTTCTCAGTTTCAGACTAGTCCTCTAATGACAGAAAGAGGGCCTCATTGTGCAGAAGCAAGAGAGAAAAAAAGACACCATATCATATTCTGCATGGTCACACTGGTCAGACTCACTTTCTTCTCCCCCTGCAGGATGTTGCAAAGATATGAGATCTTCCAATGGCACATGTGTAAATATGTCAGACATTTTCCCAGCATTCCTAGTGATAGGACACTAATTGTTTAGATCAGTGTCCAGCTGGAGTGGGTGTTGCAAGCATAAGAAAGAGTATCTGGTAAATATGGGGTTGGTGGGAGCGGGCATATCGTATTTATCAGTTTTTTTGTTTTTGAATCTGTGAATTTGCATTATTTCATGTTATCTTTAGACATGTATCACCTACCTAGAATTGTTGAGACTACGTAAAATGGCAAATGTGTTCCGTGGATGCTGTGGCCTCTTTCAGCAAATTAATGCTCCCTGCCACACTGAAAAAAATGTTTAGGAATGGTTTGAGGAACATGACAAGTAGTTAATTGTATTTCCTTGGCCTCCAAATTCCCTAGATCTCAACCTGATTGAGTATCTGTGAGAAGTGCTGAAAAATAATCAATCCATGGAGGCCCCACCTTGCAACTTGCAGGACTTAAAGGATCACCATAGTGCCAGGAAAACATACTCGTTTTCCTGGCACTATAGTGCCCTGAGGGTGCCCCAACCCTCAGGGTCCCCCTCCCGCCAGGCTGGATGGAGAGGAAGGGGATAAACTTATGTCTTTCTCCAGCGCCAGGCGGGGAGCTCTCCTCCTCCTCTCCGCCTCCTCTTCGGCTGAATGCGCATGCGCGGCAAGAGCCGCGCGTGCATTCAGCCAGTCCATAGGAAAGCATTCACGTGGCGGAAATTCACGTGGCGTCTTCTCACTGTGATTTTCACAGTAAGAAGCGCGGAAGCCCTCTAGCGGCTGTCAATGAGACAGCCACTAGAGGCTGGATTAACCCTAACATAAACATAGAAGTTTCTCTGAAACTGCTATGTTTATAGAAAAAAGGGTTAACCCTAGCTGGACCTGGCACCCAAACCACTTCATTAAGCTGAAGTGGTCTGGGTGCCTATATTGGTCCTTTAATGCATCTGCTGCTAATTTCTTGGTGCCAGATACCACACGACACATTACGAGGTCTTGTGGAGTTAATTCTCATAAATCTATCGTTCTTTCCAGTAATTGACACTAATAAGCAAGAATGTGGGCTGATGATTTTTAGTTTTGGTTTTATTATCTCTGAAAGGGACACTATAAGCTCTGTTTTATTAAGTTGTTTTTGAGTATTTTGAAACTAAATGGGACTCTCCTGTCATCCAAAGCCTGAACCTCTCATCTACTTGCAGCACAATTAAAGGGCTACTCCAGGCACTATGACCATTTCAATAGTTTGAAGTGGTCATGGTGCCTGATGCCGGTATGTGCAGGGTTTTGATCTACATTGTAAAGTACATCTAACTGTTTGGGGGAAAAAAAAGAAATTATAACCAAAACTGAGTTTTCTTAACCCTTTAACACTACAAGAAATTGTAGTTGTGTATGGTGCTTCCAGTAGCCCTTTTTTCCTGTTATAATATAAATACTAAGTAAATTTTGTCACAGATAATGTGCCCAAAAAGGGGGTTTGCAATCCAGCCAGCCACAAGTACCCATACTCAGAATGTTGCAGAAGTATACTTGCCTGGGTAGAAAAGTCCTGGAAAGGCATTGGGTGGCCAGTGGCCACAAGCATCCATAATAACACCCTTGAACTGTTCCTTGTGTCACTAGTGTCCCTTTTGTCCGTTCCTGTGTCCTGTGTTATAGTTCTTTGGTTTTGACCCAGCTTACTCTCGACTATTCTGTTTTCTGGCTCCCTTGTCTTGGCTTTGCTTCTCGTAATTGTTTATTTCTGGCTTCCTGTGACCTTGGCTTGTCTTGACGTTCCTTTAGTTTATTCCTGCCATTCTAAGGATCGGTTCAGGTATCTTCTTACTGTCTTTATTTTCTCCTGGAGGGTTTACACTCTGCATGTTGGGTTGTACGTTACACCAAAGACTTAGAATAGGCATATGTTGGGAAACCACCAATAAGAGGAAATATGGGCCATATAAAAGGAGAGACTCAAGGGGGAGGGTTACTGCTTTTTATACATTGTTCAATTTGATTGCAATCTTTTCAGTGGTCCCTGAGAGTGCTTTCGGATGTAGGACCTGATCCAGCACCAAAATATACATATTTTTTATTTTGTTTGTTTTAAACCTATTATATTAAATAAAGCAGAATTTATGTACTCCTTGACTTAAGTCCGGCCTTTCATGCTGAGCGTCATTACCAGAGAAGGAGATGTTTCCATATCAGCCCCCCACTTCAACTGGGGGAGGCACTCTAAGGCGTTATCTTTTATTCTGTGAGTGTAATCCAATAAGCGCACATTAACCAATTTTTTTTAACAGTGTTGCACTATTCTATGTCTTTATGTTTTGTAGATTAAGAGCTGTATCCTCCATATTACCTTGGTTGCATTTATATCTATTTATTGGTGGCCATGGTGTTAACAATTAAATTGTGCAAAGAGGGTGTGTGATAGCACCTCTTTTTATGATGCACTAGTATTACATTTATTTTAAGCACCGTGCTATAACCCTATATTATTTCTTTTGAGATTTTCAGAAAATATAAAATTTTGTCTTTCTACCCAATGAAGATTTATTGTGCACATGAGTTAATTACACCGTAGTCATTTCATTCATCCTTTTTGGGGGTTTTTCACTCAAGTTTTGGGTTAATCCTTGAATTTGTCTAGACAACACAAAGGGACTGTTAGAAAGGGGTACATTACAATTTTATTATTTATCTTTTTAGTATTGTGTTGGAAAATTTCATTTGTTTTCAAACCATGCACTTATTGATTCCCACAAGTGCAATCCTAACATGTGTGCGCAGCAGCCATGGTGTAATTTACTCATTATATTGAATAAAGTAAATACATGCTACAGGTGTGTGACGATACGACCTTAATGTATCGTCCGTGGGTACTTCCATTAACTTGCACAGCTGATCACTATACTAAGTGCTATGACCTGGGCTTGGAGTTTCTTTATCCACCAGCATTCACATTTAAGCAGATCTTGGATAGTTGCAGCAAGGAAAGAGACAACCAGCTTCTTTCTTGGTACAAACAGCAACTGCCTTTATTTTCACCTCAGGATATACAAACTACAATTCCCTTCCCCCATCTGCAAGTCCACCATAACAACAAAAGCATACCTAAATCGACCAGGCAGATATCTCAGCATGGGGGGAGCTTCTGCATCCTGTGCCATGTGATACATTAAAGTCTAATTTTGTCACATTTCCCCCCCCCCAAAGAAAGTCCTGCTGCCAGTCTGGGATCATTCTGCCCAGGTTACGACCGTGAGGATGCATCTCTTGTACAACTTACTGGGGCAACCCAAGGGTCCCACAATATCTATCGTGACTCTCTGGAAGGGAACACCCATTATAGGCATAGACTAGAGTGGTGCCTTTCCCTGTCCCTTCCCTTTGCCGATCCGCTGGAAGCGTCCCAGGAGCTACAAAACTGAGTAACCGTCTGTGAAATGCATGGCCAGTAGAAAGCCTTGGTCAGCCTGTCCCTGGTCTTACTGATTCCCAAGTGGCCCGTGTAGAATATTGCATATTCTATGTTTCTATTGATTATATATATATATGGATGTGTGGATTGACATAAGTAACAGATGGTATCAATAAGTCACAAGGCTTTCTTTGTCCGAGAGCTCTGGAACGTGGATTCGGGGGTCTTTTCCTTATATGGCTAGAGTTAAATGCTAACGTTAGTATTAGCACTTCTATATAGTAACGGAGGGACACGAGGTCGCGCTCAGTCTTGGCTTGGCTCTTGGCTCTGTACAACGATGTAACTCTCCCATCAGAAGTACAGCAATTACCATCTGCTGTTGAATGTCCATAATCCTGTAACATTTATTATGTTTTATTATGTATCCGTAACAAAGAATAAACCTGAAGAAACCGTAAGTCAGATTGCGTATTACTACTTTTCAATAATATAGACATATATTATTGTGGCGAGCATTTGGCCCTAGACTATATATACAAAAGACGTATATATATATCAATCAACTGAAGACAAGAAGAAATTAAGAAGATTCTACATTATCACTGTTCCAAATTACATTTTACAGCCCGCCAGAGGGACCTCATGGGCCAGGGTTATCAGCTGGTTTCAGCATTAACAAGGGACAATAAGTTGACGGGTCACTTTCCATTCCTGCCCCGCTTCCTTCACATTACTCTCCGTGTTAAGCATTCCCCCCTTCCAAAAGATCCTCTCTCCCGGTGGTCCTACCTTTCCTGTCTCTGCCCTGTCCCTCATCCCAGCTAACTAAGGTCTCCTGTTTCAGGACAGCAGGATCAGTCCAGATAGTCTTAGTCAGATCAGGGGGGTTCGGTCTTACCAGATCCTTTGTCAGAGTGGGAATGCCACCTTCGTGTATGGTGGGTTGAGTGGAAGGGTTTTCTACCAGTGAATCATTGTCTCAGATGGCGGCTGCCGGCACCCTTGGTACATCTTCAGAGTGGATGCCAGTGCTGCCCTGTGGTACCGAATGGTGTGGGTCGCTTTCTGCATCTCCTAGTAGCTGTGGCTGAAGGGGGTACGTGGTCCGGGAGCAAGTTCTTTGCTTTAGCCCCTTGAGCCTGGGTTACTACCTGGACGAAGTAGCTCTCCTGGGGCCCCAGGTCATTCCCCTATAACACATCCACAGGAAGTTGTGGCAACAGTGCCACCTCTCTGTATCCACAGCCTATACACGGGCCATAGAAATACCAAGTCGCCCTACGCTAGCAACGGCAATCACTTGGGGTTGGACCTCGGCTTGGAGTCTCTTTTTCCACCAGCATTCACATTGATGCAGATATTGGATAGTTGTCAGCAAGGAAAGACAGCCAGCTTCTTTCTTGGTACAAACCGCAACTGCGTTTATTTTCACTTCAGGATGTACAAACTACATTTCCCTTCCCCCATCTGCAAGTCCACCTTGACAACAAAAGCATACCTAGTTCGGCCAGGCAGGTATCTCAGCATGGGGGGAGGCTCTGCATCTTATACCATGTGACAACTTAAAATCTCTTTTTGTCACAGAGTGGTATTCATTTTTAATCCATGGAGATATTGCGGCTCTTGAGTTTGATTACTGTTCTACTGTAAATACTTTATTGTATGATAGGGATAAAGCAGAATGTCTGTGATAATTTGTAACCTTAACCACAGGAATAAAGACACAGTAGGGGTAATGTGACACTGCATTAGTTATATATTACATCAGCTGGATGTCCTGCTTTCCTGGTCATTATTTATTTTTACTGTCACAATTTGGCTCCAAGAAAGGTCACAAATACAGGTTGACAACTACCTCATACCTCATTTGTCTGCTACACTAATGAGATGAGAGGTGAACTCCACTTCTGGGTCAGACAAGCTGCAATTTTTCTATGACAAAGGATGACTGGAAGTGGTTTAAATCACTGAACAAAGGCAGGGATAGCCTGGATTAATGTAGCTCTGCAATGAAGCACTTTACTTCTCTTTCAAATTATGGCACACTTTTCTACCTGTAAAGGCTCACCTTGTTACTCCAAATATTTATAGTCTATTGTATAGTTTAGAACATTGGAAGGCAAACTTCAGCTCTCCAGATGTTGAGGACTATCTCTCCCCTTGTGCTTTGTTGGCATTATTGCTGTAAGAACATTGTGGGAATGTAGTCCACGATATCTGGAGTACTAGAGGCTGCCTACTCCTATTTTAAAAACATCTAGGGTTCCATTCTGTGAGATCGGAGCTTCCCATACCTTCAGGTGTATGCTATAACAGCATGTGCCAGGGTTCCTTGAGATAGCCACACCACTCTCTTATTGTCACTTACTGACCAAATAAGTCTGTATGCTTACATAAAAACTTGTAGGTACTTTATGCCATTTTTGGTATGGAGTAATTAACCTGTGCAACCATGACCCTAGATCTTGTGACTTCCCATCAAGATAGGATTGAAGTTGTCATTCTGCTCCTGTGTGTCTGTATGTTTTCTCCCGTATCCCTGTGCCGAATACAAGGGATACAGCTATTGATATTTCTGACCAGTCTAAACTGGTTTGCATGCTTCTCCCGCAAGTCTCTCTTAAGACTATTCCACCTCCCCACCCCTCACCTCCCTCCACCTCCATGTCATTGTCTGTCCTCCCTCTTATGCAAAAAGTGTGCTCTGTTTAATTACTTTGATGATTGCAATAAAACAGAATGTGTTCCAATTGGTCAGAGCTATTTCTAGAGCTTGGAATTAAGAGAAGAGATGATACTTAACAGAGTGTGAGGTACTCACTCTGCTTTATGGGGATAGGATAGGCTCTCTGAGAAAAGTTATGGGACAGCATAAATGAGTTTTCATTTGGAACTGTCTACTATTAACAGATCTGAATCTGTTTGAAGTATTTTTTACTTTTTTAGTCTGTTCTATCTGCATTCATTTTTCTACAGATACTATTTTTTTTGTATATCTTTATATTACATCCCAACGCAGTGGTATAATACCTGCGCGTATATCATTTATTTGGGCCTCAATTGGTCACAGCTACCTTAATGGCATGACAAAATGCTATTTTACTTGTGAGTTAGATATTTTCTCAAAACTCTCACATGGTTTACTTGGCTGCCAGTTGTCATGACAACTTGACTTTTAGTGAAATTGAATGGACAGTAAAGGAACGTGGTCACGAATATAATATTAAATATAGAATATGACATTAATATTCTCTTGAACTCTTCCAGGGACAAAGTGTTTACTTTTATACATCATTTAAAAAAAAGAAAAAGTAAATTTTAAATTATATTTAAAAAAAATATTTACCACAGTTTACGGTTTGGTGAGTACACAATTTAGTCTGTGTATCATTGTGTGATGAGTGTAGGTAAGTGTCATATTTGGAATGAAACGATGCTGAGAAAGGGAAAATCAAATAAAACCTTTTTAGCTCTGTTTGGTAATTACATCTACTCCGACATGAGGTTAGTGACATTTGTAGGTTTTTTTTTTTTTTTAATGAGTATTCCATGACTAGAGAATTTGGAGAAGGCTTGAAACCTTGGTTGCAGTACATTCTTGTGTTCTACAGCGCTCAAAGCTTCAAGTCAGGACATGTCATCGAACTAATTGAGATGCTAACCAGTCTGTCTTGTGGGCGTATTGAGACCGCTGCTACCACATACATTGTCTGCCTCGTCTCGTACACACAGATAAGGGTACAGTATAGGGATATGTGACACTCTTGATTTTAAGTATGGTCACCTAGATTGGTTGCAATCTGGTTCTAGAGAAGTCTATTCTCAAGATTATGTTACAGCGTCTGCAAGTTCTGGACAATATTATTAATCTGATCCTTGTCGAATTTGAGTGATTCTGTTATTGAGTCTGCCTGTCCCCAAGTTCCTTTCATACCTGAACTCTGTCACTTTGATTTATTCCTGGAGCAATCCTGGTCTGTTCTGGACACCTGTAAGTGTCTCTTAAAGGAACACTGTAGATACCCAGACCACTTCATCTCGATGAAATGGTCTGGGTGCCATGAGCCCCCCCTTTTTACACTGCAGTTGAAAACAATCTGCAAGATCAACAATGTTTACATTGCAAGGTTAAATTGCCTCTAGTGGCTGGCAAAATGATAGCCACTAGGGGTGCTTCCATAAAACAGCACCATACAAGTCTGCTATTTTAGTCAGATGGTCTCAGAGAAACCATCTGATGGGGGTAGCACGGAATTTTGCTGCGCATGTGCACTAGCATCCCAATGTTTTCCAATGGGGAAGCATTGGATTGCCTGAGATCATCAATCTCAATGATCTGAACCGAAGAGGCAGAGCTTGAGCAAGGGTTATAAACTGCCATTTTACTACTGTCTCAGCCACCTAAACTGTGTATATTTGTATCCTAGCACTACAGTGTTTCTTTTAAGACTGAAACCAGCACACGCTACCTACTTCTGCTAACCTTGACATTCTTCGTTTACAATAATTTCATGTTCCTCTGTTGTGTAAATGACTTCTGGCATTATTTTTGCATTTCGTTCAATAACTCATATCAGCCGTATTATTCTACGCTTGCAATGTGTCAGTCCGTCTCAAACAACACATTTTGGGTTTTGGATGCAGATGTGGGAGAATTGGTTTTTAAATATGTAAGATAAAATCATCTATGGTATGCTAAAATGAATGAGTTGCAACGCAGAGAGATAAAAAGACACAAGGTCTCAGAAAAGAAAAAAGCTTTGACGTGTGTTCTTTGTGCAGACTGGAGCCTAGGTAACAAAAAGGGCATATGGAGACACAATGAGATCTGTGAATGATAAATCCACGAGTAGAAATGCAAAAGAGGAACCTTGCAGACTGAACTCTGGCACATTGTCAGTGTATTTTATTATGACAGCCCCAGCATGTCATCTCCAAGGTATTTTCTGGCCGTTAGTTTGAATATATGTGACCATCGATATATGATAATTCCTCGTTCTGCTCAGTTCTAGAATGGACACCAAAAACTCCATAATCATCCCTTCCTACTAATTATAAACTCCCTGTAATTCTGGGTAGATTATTATTTAGCTGCCACTGTGTTAGAACTCTTACATTTTGTTCTCTAACTCTTCCTTGAGTTAACCCAAGATTAAGTTTGTCATTCATACTATGGTATGATGTAGTTGGCAGGCTTATGCAATATATGATCATACAATGTAACTAAACCCCCATCATTTTTTGCCTAGGTGAGGTGTTTTTAAATAAAACTATTACAATCTCTAAGATTTGAAATCATTGTTTAGTGAATAAGCGAGTGCGCTGGATTCTGTATTTTGTATATTTTGGCCCCAGCAGCACCCTATAATGTATGCATGTTTAGGTGAGTGCAACCCTCTTGATTTCTTTTATATATATAAATAGATAGATAGATAGATAGATAGATAGATATAGACAAAAAAATAAATAACTTGGCACTCACCCTTTCTCCAGTAAGTAACAGCTTGTGCCCAGTTGCAATCCCACGTTATAGAGTATATGGAAATGAATATAAAATTCACTCATAGGACTTGTTTAACCCCTTGACGACCGATGACGGTTCAGGACAGTCATCGGAAACATCCCCTTGGGGAATGATGACGGTCCTGAACCATCATGACGGTCCTGAACCGTCATGACTGTCTAGGGGTACTTACCTGTGTTTCACCCGGTCCAGGGGGACTGCCTGTCGGCCCAGGCAGTCTCCCCGCAGCAGATCAGGACCCCGCGGCCACATGATCACTCGATCACGTGGCCGCAATAGGTGACTGTGTATCTGCCTGCAGGGGGACTGTCTGTGTAGACAGGCAGTCTGCCTGCATCTGTAAAAAAAAAAAATTAAATTACACACATATATATATACAATATATATAATAACAATATATATTGTGTATATATATTATAAAATACAAATAATGTTAATAAAAATAAATGTAAAAAATAAAAATAATTTTTAATAATTAAAAAAAATTATATATATGTAATTTATTCTAACAGTGTATTGATATTAATATACAGTTCCAAGAAAAAGTATGTGAACTCTTTGGAATGATATGGATTTCTGCACAAATTGGTCATAAAATGTGATCTGATCATCATCTAAGTCACAACAATAGACAATCACAGTCTGCTTAAACTAATAACACACCAAGAATGAAATGTTGCCATGTAAACATTCACAGTGCAGGTGGAAAAAGTATGTGAACCCTTGGATTTAATAACTGGTTAAACCTCCTTTGGCAGCGATAACTTCAACCAAACGTTTCCTGTAGTTGCAGATCAGACGGTCAGGAGTAATTCTTGACCATTCCTCTTTACAGAACTGTTTCAGTTCAGCAATATTCTTGAGATGTCTGGTGTGAATCACTTCTTGAGGTCATGCCACAGCATCTCAATCGGGTTGAGGTCAGGACTCTGACTGGGCCACTTCAGAAGGCGTATTTTCTTCTGTTTAAGCCATTCTGTTGTTGATTTACTTCTATGCTTTGGGTCATTGTCCTGTTGCAACACCCATCTTCTGTTGAGCTTCAGCTGGTAGACAGATGGCCTTAAGTTCTCCTGCAAAATGTCTTGATAAACTTGGGAATTCATTTTTCCTTTGATGATAGCAATCCGTCCAGGCCCTGACGCAGCAAAGCAGCCCCAAACCATGATGCCCCCACCACCATACTTCACAGTTGGGATGAGGTTTTGATGTTGGTGTGCTGTGCCTTTTTTTCACCACACATAGTGTTGTGTGTTTCTTCCAAACAACTCAACTTTGGTTTCATCTGTCCACAGAATATTTTGCCAGTACTTCTGTGGAACATCCAGGTGCTCTTGTGCAAACTGTAAACGTGCAGCAATGTTTTGTTTGGACAGCAGTGGCTTCCTCTGTGGTATCCTCCCATGAAATCCATTCTTGTTTAGTGTTTTACGTATTGTAGATTCGCTAACAGGGATGTTAGCATTTGCCAGTGACTTTTGTAAGTCTTTAGCTGACACTCTAGGATTCTTCTTCACCTCATTGAGCAGTCTGCGCTGTGCTCTTGCAGTCATCTTTACAGGACGGCCACTCCTAGGGAGAGTAGCAGCAGTGCTGAACTTTCTCCATTTATAGACAATTTATCTTACCGTGGACTGATGAACAGCAAGGCTTTTGGAGATACTTTTATAACCCTTTCAGCTTTATGCAAGTCAACAATTCTTAATCGTAGGTCTTCTGAGAGCTCTTTTGTGCGAGGCATCATTCACATCAGGCAATGCTTCTTGTGAAAAGCAAACCCAGAACTGGTGTGTGTTTTTTATAGGGCAGGGCAGCTGTAACCAACACCTCCAATCTCATTTCATTGATTGGACTCCAGTTGGCTGACATCTCACTCCAATTAGCTCTTGGAGATGTCATTAGTCTAGGGGTTCACATACTTTTTCCACCTGCACTGTGAATGTTTACATGGTGTGTTCAATAAAAACATGGCAACATTTCATTCTTTGTGTGTTATTAGTTTAAGCAGATTGTCAATTGTTGTGACTTAGATGATGATCAGATCACATTTTATGACCAATTTGTGTAGAAATCCATATCATTCCAAAGGGTTCACATACTTTTTCTTGCAATTGTAGTACTTAGTTATGTCTCCTCTTGTTTTGCCTTGTATCTCTTGTCTTGTTTTATTTTGTCTTATATTCTGTCCTGCCCTGTTCATGTTTCCCACATGTCTTGTGTACATGTTCTGGATTTATTCCAATTACAGGTACTCCATTTAATCTGATTATTTATTTATATATATATATATATATATATATATATATATATATATATATATATATATATATATATATATAGAGAGAGAGAGAGAGAGAGAGAGAGAGAGAGAGAGAGAGAGAGAGAAAGAAAGAAAGAAAACGAACTCAACTTGACCAAAACTGAAATTCTGGTCTTTCCTCCCTCAAGTGTTGCTACTCCTGTGTCTGTCTGTCTCCAAGTCAACGGTGCTAACATCACCTCCACCATGCAGTCTCACTGCCTAGGTGTTCTTTGACTCTGACCTCTCCTTCACACCTCATGTTCAGTCTATCGCCAAATCCTGCTGCTTTAATCTCAAAAATATTGCGTGCATCCGACCCTACTTAACACCTGATGCGACTAAGGTGCTGGTCCATTCCACTGTCCTTTCTCGCCTTGACTACTGTAATCCACTTCTCAGTGGTCTTACGTGCTCCCAACTTGCGCCGTTACAGTCCGTAATGAATGCGGTGATGAGCCTCATCTTCCTGTCCGCCCACACCTCCCAAAAATTTTAAATTCTTGTTCTTGCTTTCAAATCTCGACATAATGCTGCTCCCACCTATCTATCCCCCTTAATACACAAATATGTCCCGTCTAGGCCCTTACGATCTGCTGAAGACTTACGTCTATCTTCTGTTCATACTCCCACCTCTGATGCTCGCCTTCAAGATTTCTCGAGGGCTGCACCGTTACTGTGGAACTCGCTTCCCTCCTCCATTAGATGCTCACCCAGTCTCCACTCCTTTAAAAAAATCGTTAAAAACCCATTTCTTCATAAAAGTGTACCAATTAAACTGTTACTAGCTCCCGACTATTTCCTTTTCTGCAACTGTCACTAGTCTAATTACTTGCCTTACCTTTTTGTGTCATTTTACCCCACTCCCTCTAGCATGTAAGCTCATTGAGCAGGGCCCTCAACTCCTCTGTTCCTGTGTGTCCAACTTGTCTGGTTACAACTACATGTTTGTTCATCCACCCACTGTAAAGCCCTGCGGAATTTGTTGGCACAATACAAATAATAACATAACACAATAGTATTCTTAAAGCTATAGTGTTCCTTTAAGATGTAACTGTACCTGTGTCCATGCTGGATGCCGAAGCACTGTTTCTCATATTTAAAGGCAGTGGTGGTAGCTTTATTTACCAGTATGTCTGCCCAGCATCCAACAAAAACCAGAAATAAACTCTACAGTTCAATTAATGTTGGCGATTACATTACAATGTCAGTTTATTGAGTTCTAGAAAAGGAAGTCATTATTTTTGTCTTATTGGTGAATTGGTAATTAACCCTATCAATTGTCAGGAACTGCAGTACAGTAAAGGCAAAGACATGTTACAGATCTCCTCCAACAATTACTTTCAGACCATTTGTTGCTTACATCTTCTGCGGCTGAAATTGCAATATTATATACTATATTATAACATAAGTTAGCCATATTTTAAGTGACATGAAAAGTGTAGGCAAAAGTCTTTTTCCACCCGATTTTAATGGACTAAAGGTCTTGATATTACAACACACACATAAAATATCTATTATTGCTAAAAACAATTCTGTAATTGGAAGTTCATTTAACAAATGTGATAATCATAGAATGTAATGCAGAAAACCATCACCTTTGAATTAGTCAAGATACATGTTTCTTTGTGTGCTTCGACATCTACGTGAAATGTGAAACATTATTATAAAAAGGTGTATTTAGTATTTTCAGAGAGTTATCAAGTATTTTGGCTGCAGAGTTCTATAACGGAACCCCCTTTATGTTATTCATAATGTAATGTAAAATGTAATGTTTTTCTAAACCAAAAAAAGGCCAAAATTGTTGCTGAAAACCGGAGAAATGGTTTTGATTGTGATCACATCTACATCATTATTAGTGAATTTTTAGCAATTAATGAGTAATAGGTAGACAAATAGATCATATGTCATTACCATACCACCAAACAGATGGACAAAGAGGGGCATTTTAGGCTTGTGAGTGTGTGACTAGTGACTTACCAAAAACAATTTATACAACTAAAATGTAATTTGGAACAATGTATCTTATTCACACAGACTGGTTTCTAAATACATATATTGTAGTCTAAAGATACAGTACTGTGAGTATTATTGCTATGGAGCTCTGTTACACACTCAGACACACCAACAACATGGAGCTCCTAGAAAAGAAGAACATTAGGACAGAAAAGAGGAACAGAGGGATTTCATCCAAAAAAAATGGTCTGTCCCTCCTAAATAGGAATAGTTGAAATGTATGTATTACTTTAGGATAGACATGTGCAATTAATTTCGTTCCGAATGTACATTTAGACAAGTTTCGTGTAATTCGGACATTCGGATGCTTATGAATGTCTGAAGTGCCGAACCGAATTGCTGACGTTACGAATTGCCGAAGTTCCGAAGTGCGTTAGGGGTAGGATTTAGGGGTTAGGGTTAGGGTCTGAATTACCGAACTTCCAAATTGCCGAAGTGCCGAATTTTTGAACCAAATGCCATTGGTCCAAATTGCCGAAGCAGACAAACTTTTTTACTTACCCAAATTTCCGAACCAAACTTTTTTGCCCATGCACATCCCTACTTTAGGAGCTGTTCACTTAATTCTTACCTTCTTTTAGGCCAGTGGTTTCTAAACCAATCCTCAAGGTACACCTACCAATCCAGGATTTAAGGATTACACAGTTGTGTCCAAGGTGTTTTTAGAAGAAGAAAAATAATAATATACCTTGACACAACTGGGTAATCCCTAAATCCTAGACTGGTAGACATGCCTTGAGGACTGGTTTGGAAACCACTGTTTTAGGCAATTTCACTTTTGTCATGGCAGAAGGTTCTTAGTCCCTCCTCTCTCTTAACCATATGCCCCCCTTCACACACAGGGACACTCCTGTAATGATACTAGCATTCTACATTCATTATCTGTCCATTGGCATTAGAATTACATCTATTATATGCTTATGTAGAAGATGGAAATGAGACTTGCTTGACTAAGGAATATCACAGAACGTTCAGCACATGTGCAGTAGTTGTTGTGATAACCATCAGAATGGTCTCTTGTAGTACGGCTCTCTTGCTCTCCTTTGTCAGTAATTCTTCAGCTTAGTGGTCTAAAAATAAATTTTGACAAATGAGGGAAAGTGGATATATATTTTATTACATTTGAAGAAAACTTATACATTGATAGAAGTTCTTCTAGTAAAATGTATTCATTACATTTTGTGTTTTGGTTTTTTTTTTCATTTTTTTTTTTTCATTTGAACAGTAGTAATATCTACCAGGGCAGGTATACTTTAAAGGTGCTATATAAGAAATTCTAAAAGAAAGAAAGAGCATTGCACAGTTGTCACTTGCACATACTGTGGTCTATTCACGCCAACGCAGGTTGTATTGATTGAGAACCTAATACTTGCAAAATTTCTGGCAAAATAGCTGAACTGAAATTTTTCTGCCACAATTTGCTTATTTTAGCTTATTATATATATATCTTTTTACTCGTATCAACAGTTCAGTGAATAAAGCCCTTAGTGGAAGTAACTAGGCAGTTATTCATAGCAAGGAACCTTTTTGTATAATTACATTTGCACCCATTTATTTGAACTTTCTCTATTACATTTACTTTGGGTTTCATTTCCGTTAACAATCCAAATGAAAGTTTACCTTTGTATCATTTTCTGTTTGTTATATATTTGTTTAAGTTTGACTCTCTGCCAGCAGTGAAAATATTTACCATGCGAAATGTTTCCTCATCATTAAAAATGAGCTGTGCCTCAGTTTATTTAACAAACATAGTCTTATGCACTCTTGTGTGATATGTTCTCTGAGTAAATTTACTGAAAGGTGAAGTATTGGTGCTTCATGTATCCAGTATTGCCCCCAGAGACATTATAAAAATAATTCCCTGTAAAGCAAATGCCTTTAACAAAAAGCAGTGACTGGGGGTCAATTGCGAATAGGCAAAAATAGGTGTATTTGGAAACAAATTACAAATTAATAGACACTGTTGAGTCTGCAAAAATTAACCTTAATAAAGCGATCCGTACGTATTCCATTCTCTTGATTTTAAAATACATGCTTTATGATAGTTCATGGATCTCTGGATCACAGGTTCTGTTCACTGATAATATACGATAGACCAAAACAGCAGGTGTAAGAGATGAATGTAATTTTACTTTATTAGAGCTACTGCCTTCTGTCTGAACCTGACAGACAATTCCTCATGTGTTGATAGTTGATGCCCTTAAAACAGAGCCTAGCATCTACCTTTAAACACTCTACCGAACAAGAAGTAGTTTGAGTTGCCAGGTGATCATATTTCTTCTAACTACTTACTATAGAAGATCTGTGGCTGCATTTGGTCCTACTGATTACCAGAGATGACTACCGCATTGTCTACTAATTAGTTTTTAAATCTGGAATGAACTCAATGCCCCTTCTCCAATAAGAGATAGTTAATATGTATATATGACATGCTTTTAGAGACTCAATCTCTATAAAACTGAGCTCCTTGCCTTTCCTCCTCCTAATACTGATCCACCTCTTTCGCTCTCCCTTCAAGTTAGTGATATCCACATCAGTCCATCCTTGCATGCAAGCTGTCTTGGCATTATACTTGATTCTGGGCTTACATGGGAGCCTCACACCCATCATGTTACCAAATTGTGTAGATTCCATCTTAAAAACATAGCCCGTATCCACCCCTTTCCTGTCCGTTGCTCGCACCTGTACGGCCAACTCATGCTTGCAGGACTTCTCGTGGGTGGCTCCCTTCCTATGGAATAGCCTGCCTTCCACTGTCAGATTGTCTCCTAGTCTTCAATCATTAAGGAAGTGCCTTAAAACCCATCTCTTTAGGAAAGCTTATGGCCTCCCAGAGAAACCTCTACCTCACATACCTGTCTCTTGATCTCTCCTAAAGGGCCGCACTTTACTCTCTCGTCCAGCTCTGCTTCACTCCCACCTTATCTGATTGCTATTTCCTGTCCTATTGTGCTTTATACCCCAACTCCTATAGACTGTAAGCTCGTTTGAGCAGGGTCCTCTTCAACCTATTGTTCCTGTAAGTTTTCTTGTAATTGTCCTATTTATAGTTAAATCCCCCCTCTTATAATATTGTAAAGCGCTACGGAATCTGTTGGCACTATATAAATGGCAATAATAATAATGTCCTCTGTAAGAAAGTTGTCCAGTTCTTGTAATCATGGTTGTCTTCACTGTAACATTACATGCTAACATTACTTGGACTATGTATTACTCATGTTGATCTATGCACTGTGTTTTATTTGTACTTCCGTTTTATATATTGTATTCTCATGCTTGCTGGTATTCTATGAACTGTGCTTTTATTCAACCTTGGGTCTCATGATTCATGGTAAGGTTATCAGCAATGCGCTTTATTTGTATTCTATGCAATGTTGTCTTATTCAAGCCGTTTTATTTGTTGCTCTTTATCCTTGCATTCTGTACTTATTTCATGCTAACATTCTTTGTTTTCATACTGACATTAAAAAGGTGCTTTCATTCATGCTAACAGTCTGTGAACTGTGTTTTCATTTGTGATGTGCTGTCGTTAATGCTTACATTCTATGCCGTGAGCGTTCGTGGCTAAAGATACATTGCACTTTGCACAGTATAATAGCAGTAGCTGGTATTACTTTATCAAAAGGAAAATCAAACACGTGCCAGGTATTTATTAGATGACTGTTACGAAAAAGGACTTTTTTTTTTTTTTTTACCTTTACATATCGAAAATTTGTCAATTTTATGATTTGATGGGCTGTCACAACCAAACAGCACAGCTTCTGTTCGGCTCGTACAAAGTAGAATGTCTATTTTTCATTATCCTTATAAATGAAATAGGAATACTGCGATGGCCTGTAATGAGCTATTCATAACCATGTATACATTCATTAATCTATCATAAATATATGTATTTAAAATATTTTGAATATCAGAAGAAAACCTATTATGGAACTTTCATTTCTAGAAACTGTTGCCATTTTTTAGAATAACTAGTAGGAGAACTCCCAGCTTAACAGCAAGTTAAAGGACCACTCCGCACCCACAAAGGCAGACAATGGATTTTTTTTTTTTGCTAATAAATTAATTACTTAACACCCTTATTTATAAAACAAATGAATACATATGCCAATGTAAAGCACTTAGGAGAAGAACCAATACACCTCCAAATGTTCCTTTTTATATCATACCATCTGTATTTTCTTTCCTACATTGTCTCTGGTTTGAAGACCTAATATTAAGATCAGGTACTCTAAATTGTTACTGGAGTATTTTCTACATATAATGCTAACATTAATTATTGGGTTGGATCCTAAGAGCACAACAACAATAAAACGGTGTTATATTTTTTTTATTTTATTTTGTGCTTTTTGTTTGTGCAGTTTGGAGCATAGAGCACTGTTATATTTAATGCATTCTATTATTGCAGGAAAAGGTTTTTTGTTTTGAGTCCTTTGATTTGGTTTACATTGACAGTAGAATTTGCCTTACAGTGTCTCTGTGGAACCCTGACATGCATTCTTGATATAAATCGTTATTTATAGCAAAAATACATTTATGGATTATTTTAAAAAGCGTGTTCAATCTCTAAAGTCCAGATGTTGACTGCACAGATATCCTGCTTTCTCTTGAAATGAAATGTCCTCTGCTCTGTTACAGGTCAAGGTTCTGAGATACGTTGTCATATTCTGGTTATATGTTTATAATACAGTGTGCAGCAATACAAAGAAAAAGTGAGACCTTTGTCATCAGGACCATATGTGATCGTCATGTCTATAAACCCTCAGGTATAGACTGGATAGCAAATAGCACAGGATTCCCCAGGCACCATACGAGTTTGAGGCTTGGTTGTCACTGCATCCTAAGCCGTCCCTGTTAGTGCAGACAGAAGACAATTTATGATTCTTCAGAGATTTATAAATTGGTCCTGGAAGCAATAGTTCTCATTTGAGCTTTTTGACCTGCTACTTCAAGATATCTAAGAACATGGTTTGTCGTACTGAATGGAGAAGATGTAATCTTTTTCATGAATCAAATAATCTACACATTCTGGAAGGTTGGCTATTTTTAATCAATGTTTTGTTGTTTCACACAGACAAAACAAAACTGAAAAATATTGAAAGCCAAATCTATAGTAGTCATGGTGATGGAAGCATATGCTAACCATCAGAACATTCATTCTATTTTGTGTTCTCCACTGAAGCGTGAACGCACTGTTTAACATCGTAAATGTCACTGCATGCTCTGCTGAAAGTAAACATTTTAATGTATGTGTGTCTGTCCAGGCCTACGTCTTAATAGGCATTTTATAAAGATTGAATCCTTCTGAATGTCTGATTGTGTTGAAATTCCAAGAAATAAGAAGCTATACATGTCGCATAGTAGGGAATCAATTTAAATAAAAAAATGTGGCAAAAAATACACTAAATAACAGTGAGGTGTTGACAAGCTGTGTGCACTATGCCTTTAAATTACTCAATAAGTACTAAATAAAAATAGAAAGTAAAGGGTGCGCCCTCACCCCCATATGAATAAAATACTTAAAGGGACACTAATTTCACCAGAGCCAGTACACTTTAATGTAGTGGTTCTGGTGTCTATATGCATGTCCCTGCAGGCTCAGCAATGAGCCTTTTTAGAGAAAAGCCAGTGTTTATATTAGTAACAGTCACTCAAACGTCACTAGAGGTGCTTCCGAGTTAGTGCTGCATTGTGTGCTTCTTCCCCATTCTTTGCATGGTGGCACTGAATGCTCCCCGTAGAGATGCTTTGATTCAGTGCATGTGTATGAGATGCTGATTGGTGCGACATTTTGCAGCGCAATAGCCTCAAAGCACTGGATTGGCTGAGATCATCAAGATTGATTATCTAAGCCATGAAGACGAGGCTAGATGTGGCAAAACCAATGCGGCAATGGAGAAAACTAACCTTTTGTCTCCAATCTTAGGGGGGCCGGTTACCTAAACTAGTAGTTCAGCTTGATAGTGTTAGGAATACATGTTTGTATTCCTAACACTATAGTATTTCTTTAAACTCAGTGCTTAATCTTCAAATTGATCTTGACAGTGGTATTTAAATGTTATGCTGTAGAAGATAACATATGGCGCATAATGAGTGTTATACTACACTAAGTATGTACTTGTCTAGCTACTAAAATTATTCTGAGCCACCTTATTGCCTTATTTTCTCTGAATATAAAGATTACACTGTACTATCAGCACAGAGTTTCATTATAAGGCTGCATAAAGATGATAAGTTGGCTCAAAATCCTGTGATTAGTTGGACAACAAGAATATACCTAATAATTGCTCAAATGCTGATATACTGATATACTGCATTATGTACCTCCAAGTCAACGGTGCTACCATCAGCTCCACCACGCAGGCTCGCTGCCTAGGTGTTCTCTTTGACTCCGACCTCTCCTTCAAGCCTCATGTTCAATCTATCGCCAAATTGCCAAATCCTGTCATTTCCATCTCAAAAACATTGCGCGCATCCGCCCCTAGTTAACGCCAGATGCGACTAAGGTGTTCCATTCCACTGTCCTTTCTCGCCTTGACTACTGCAATCCGCTTCTCAGTAGTCTTACGTGCTCCCAACTAGCGCCGTTACAGTCCATAATGAATGCGACGGCGAGGCTCATCTTCCTGTCCGCCCGCACCTCCCATGCCTCACCCTTTTGTCAGTCCCTACATTGGCTTCCTATAAAATATAGAGCTCAATTTAAAATTCTGGTTCTTGCTTTCAAATCTCTACATAATGCTGCTCCCACCTATCTATCCTCCCTTATTCACAAGTATGTCCCGTCTAGGCCCTTACGATCTGCTGGAGACTTAAGTCTATCTTCTGTCTGTAGTCCCACCTCTGATGCTCGCCTTCAAGATTTTTCGAGGGCGGCACCGTTCCTGTAGAACACGCTTCCCTTCTCAGTTAAATGCTCACCCAGTCTCCACTCCTTCAAAAAATCGTTAAAAACCCACTTCTTCATAAAAGCGTATCAATTAAACTGTTAATAGCTCCTGACTGATTCCTCTTCTGCAACTGTCACTAGTCTAATACTATCCTTACCTTTTTGTGTCATTTTACCCCACTCCCTCTAGCATGTAAGCTCATTGAGCAGGGCCCTCAACCCCTCTGTTCTTGTGTGTCCAACTTGTCTGGTTACAATTACATGTCTGTTCATCTACCCATCCATTGTAAAGCGCTGTGGAATTTGACGGTGCTCTATAAATATCATAATAATAATAATAATGTACTGTAACGGAACCGCTGGCACCCCGACCAGGTACCTTCCGCCGACAGATGCTCCTAGTGCTTTCCGAGGACTCCAAGCACTCTGCCTGACACCATAACCACTGCAGACCCCACGAACCGCCGCAGCTTGGTTGGGATCTCGCCGTCTCCACCCACTCTGGACCCAGGACCAGGGTCCAGCTTCCAGCAGGTCGACCTCTCTCCGAATTCCAGAGAGCAGGAACAGGAAGAAGCTCTTAGCAGAGCTTAGTGATTATACCCTGGGGAGTATAGTGATTATAGCAATCCCCAGAGTGTAGTTTCTCCAATCCCCCAAACATGAGCCGAAACTTCATGAAGGTACAAGATGATCTGACTCCAATGAGCGTTTATTACTCCTTATATACAAGTTTTCAGGTCAGAGGCACACCCCCTGGACCTGGTGGTAAACTGTGACAAAAGGGACACAAACCAATGGGAACAATAATTAACATGATAACACTCTCACATACACAATGAAATCCCTCCTCTCCATCCTGGAGATAATTGGCTTAAGGCACTGCAGTAAACTCAATTATCTCCAGGTACAGAAAATATCTACATTTAACACTAACAGCAAAAATACGTAAAAGTACATAAAAATACATAATTCTTATTTTATTACACAGAACCCCCACATTTAACCTATCCCCAGATAGCTCGGATCTGAGCGCCCAATCTAGGTGAACAGCGCTCAGATCCCATGAACAGAGTAGATTTTCCATGGGGTAAAGCATAGCAAGGGCTGTTGAGAAACCAAGGAGGGACAAAAGCAGTCAGTTCCAACTGGTTTGGCAGTGTGTCTGGGACAACGCCCTACTGGAGAACAATAGACAGGAAAACGGGGGAGGGAAGAAACACACCTTCCCATGGATTCAAATGGGAAGAAACTGTCTTTAGAAGCCAATAAGGAGGGACAAAAGCAGTCAGTTCCAACTGGTTTGGCAGTGTGCCTGGGACAACGCCCTGCTGGAGAACAATAGACAGGAAAACGGGGGAGGGGAAGAAACACACCTTCCCATGGATTCAAATGGGAAGAAACTGTCTTTAGAAGCCAATAAGGAGGGACAAAAGCAGTCAGTTCCAACTGGTTTGGCAGTGTGCCTGGGACAACGCCCTGCTGGAGAACAATAGACAGGAAAACGGGGGAGGGGAAGAAACACACCTTCCCATGGATTCAAATGGGAAGAAACTGTCTTTAGAAGCCAATAAGCCCCAAATAGTCTTTTTAAATGGCAATACACCCCAGGGCCATAGTCATGAGGAAGGAGGCTGGCAATCAGGCTCCTCCAAAAGCCGGGGGCAAAGGGTAGCTTGTCACATAACAATCCAGGGACAAAAGGCATTTCGTCACATGTACCATGTGTTAATATGGACTTGAAGATTGAGTTTTGAATTAGTGTTTTATTTATGTGAATTTATTCATTTTCTATGTTTTACATAGTAGGGGCTACTTTGTCTTGTGTAATTGCAATCATTGTCACAAGGTGGAGTTTTTAATCAACGTTTCACCTACATGACAATGGCACCTTATTGCACATGTGCAAGAATTCCACATTCTCATAAGAGCCTCAATAGACTGTTTTGTACTCTCAAATGTGTGGAAGCAAAAAGGGACAAGGTCAGATGAAGTTTCTAGGAGCCCAATACTTACCATTTTAGAAACCTTTGTAAATACCATAGTGCTCAAGAAGAAGCCGTCCATAAGGCCCCAGGGTCTCCTCATCCATGCCAGGCTTCAGTGCGTTTTTACATACATATGTCAGGCATTTTTCTCAATGAAAAAATAGCGATGGACTGAGTGTGTCAACTGATGCTCTCAGTCCATCTCTTGTGGTCTGACAAATGTTTTCACATTGAACCTGATGACAGAGCTGAAGATACAGGTGGATGATGTGCTCCATCTGGACAGTTTAACAGCTTAGGCTAAGATGGCACACAGGATGATGTGTACTGTAGTGTTTTGTAGGGGTCAAAACAGGTGTCTGGTGTTCTTACATTCAAGACATTGTTGCATGTAAGGCTTTTAAGTCTCATTTTCTTTTATGTCTTTGCTTCCAAACCAGAAACGAGTTCTAGTTTAGAGATCGATCCACTCATTCTTAGAACAGCCTCACTCACTGTTCAAGGTTCCTTCGAGAAGAAAATCTCATACTAAATAGAACTAGTTGTCCGGTGCCTCTGATTGGGTTATGCAGTGTATTAACACTTTAATTTTGGCGATGTTTTAGTTTTTTTCAACCAACTACAATAATAAGACTATTCCATATGCCAATTTTGGTACTTATTTAGAATGGTGGAGGGATGCTGAGCTCCAATCCACTCATCCTTACCAGAAACAATACCTAGGTTCTGAGTAGTCTAAGTTTCCTATCGACTTTGATAATATGAACAGAGGTTTTAGACATTGTTGATTGCTTGTTTTTATGATTGCTGGAAGAAGGGGATTATATCTTTCTCTTATCTTTGAACATAAACAATGGCTATTCCTTGGAAGCAGCATGAATCTTTTCTGTATACATGCAGAATCCGGCCATTGTACTCCTATTGAGTCAGATAAAGGTTTGATCTGAAAATCCATGATTAAGGCACAATTGCTTTTTGGAAGACTGATGATGTGTGACAATAGTGTTGTGGTCTTCATACAATGCGTCATACAACAGCTTTTCAGTTCTGTCCCTGTTTGCATCCTCTAAATGTAGTCATTAGAGCTCTTACCTGAGATTTGCAAGCCGTTTGCTTTCCTGTGTTTGGATTTAGAAGAACCACATCAAATGAGACTGCAACGATTTGCAAGATTTCAGTAGAAATGAATGAAGAGGAAGCAGGTTGGGAAATTACTCACCCGGTTTGACCTTCTTGCTTTATGAACATGATTTCCCTCGTAGAAATTACATGGCAAGGTTCCTTCTATGTATCTCTATGTCTCGTGCTGAGGTTTTAACAACTCTGCTTTCTGGACGTGTTGCTTAAATTTTCTGGTCACAATTGAAAACACAATAAAACAAAATAGTTCTGATGTTTGCGAATTATAATCTTTTCCCTGTGCGAAAGGTCACATTATCTTTTATCAAGGGTATTTAAATATTAGACCTCCCACTGATTACAACTACCATAAACCTTTGCCAATCAAAAGCACATCAATTGACTGGCAATGTTTATGGCAATTGTAGTTTACTAGTAGCAGGATATGGTTTTATTTAAAGTGAATCTGTCGTGCAGTAAATATCATTTGTATAAAATGATATATAATTTCCCATAAAGATGTTAACATTTTAGCTACAGTCTACCCTTTGTTCCTTTGCCACCATGCCTGGAAAATCTGTGAATTTGTGCGCTTTAATAACACCCACCCTACTTTTAACATGATTGTCTAACACAAAAGCAAATAAAAGCACAAGAATAAGTCCTACGCTGAAACTTTAACTACGTTTATGTAGCTAATCTTCAGTCCAAATATATAAAGAAAACAAGGCCAAAAATGTATTTGCGCACATTCCCGAACCCCTATGTACATACAAATAATGTAGGCTTTTGGTACCACAACAGTAGACATTAAAGTGTAAGCCCACCTGCCAATATCAATGCAAATGTCATAGGTGAGTATTACGCTAACAATTCACCTTGCTGCTTTCAGCTAAAAGGCAAAATCCATAGTGAGACCGAGGTGACTTTTCTTATGAAATTTCATACCCATGAAAATTGAGTGGAAAAGGAGAGAGGAAGGACCTGTCAGAAAAAGGGCATGTGGTCAACCTGCTATGCTGACTGATTAAAACAAACTTTTATGTGACTAGAGGGCCAAATGTTCTGAGCACTGCTTTCATGTCTTGAGGTAACTCTACACAAGACAATAATTGCACTGATTGGGGAAATCTTTCTGGTTGGGCCTATTGGGAAGTATTAAAACAAATTAAGTGACTCTAAATTGAGCACACATGAGGTTGGCACTTGCATTGCTGTATAATTACCCATGCTCCCTCTTGTCTAAAATCCCAATATTATCCTTTACATTGTAAGCCCATGGGCTATCTCAATAAGCACTTGGTATGAAAGAGCTCAATGGTTAGATCTCAGCTTATAGCAGGGCCCTCTTTACCTTTTGTATTTGTCTGTGTATATTATACATTCTCCCCTAATGGTACAGCGCTACAGAATATGTTGGCACTTTGTAAATGCCATAAATAAATAAATATAAAAGCAGAATTTAGGCTGATCGAAGCAAACTCACATGCAAAGAGCTCCTGCGAGAGCATTGCTTAATTAAGGATAAGAAAACAGGTAAAACCATCCGAAACTCACCCAAGAGACGCCCAAGCACTATGGGGAAAATGGCTAAGCTTCGGAGAAGCAACACTGCCTCCTCATCACAAGATTTTGGTACTTAGCTGAGGAGGACCCCGCAGACGTGGCCTACCAAAATGTCGCCGGCAAGGGAGAATTCCGACATTACATTGGAGGAGAGCGAAACGGAAACCTTATCAATCCCCAGCACATAAAGTGCAAAAAAAGGCAAACCCAGAACCTCTGCACCTACCTGGAAGTCAGTGGGCAAACACCAACCCCAGCCTGGAACAAACACCGTCAAATAAGGCCGACATCCGGACGGGGTCCCAAGAGACTTGCTGCTATGCTTCCAATCGACAGAGTAAGCAGCTTGTACAGGCGGCTGTTTGTGAATCACCAATTCAAAACTTTGAAGGTGCAGATCTCTCCTTCTATAACGACATGACTAGATCCACTATGGTCTGGTGACAAACTCTCTCCGCACTGTCACTCTGCACTTGAGGGAACTTGGAGTGGTGTACCAATGGGGCCCCAGCTGCAAGTTGTCAGTGCTCCACGAAGGAAAGAGCATCCATCTACTGCAACTGTCAGATGCAGGGAAGTTCTTCAAAGCCCAGAGACTGCCTTTGCCAGAGACTGTTCTGAATACTATAGCGGGTACAAACCCCCAAGCCATGGGGTGGGATGGGAGCAATATAAGTCCCTTTTAACCAAAATCTAGACCAGCAGCAACTGAAAAAAACCTAGCTGGCACCTGATAACCATCCTTAAAGCACAAGGACATGCCTTACCATACCAGTTGCCATTGGTTACTTATTACTGCAATTAAAACTACTTATTCAGGACTGTACATAGCCCTTATCCCGTTGATAATGTGTTTTACTTTCTATACATTAATCTTTTGTTATAAGCGGTTTCACAAATGTCCCTCTGTTAATGCTCTCTCTCAATTGTTGATCAATCGTTCCACAGTTTCACTGCGATGTACTCCGTATTACTGTCATGGCTGCTAGTGGGGTCCAACATGCAGAAACTATGTAAACATATACATAAAAACGGAAAGGAAATAAAAGGACAGAGCGTAAACTGGACCTTAGAATGGCCGGACTAATACGCTAGAGATAGAGAATGGTCAAAGGGAAAGCCGAGGTCAAGGAAGCCAGAAATACTCATATACCGTTTAAACAAGCCAAGTCAGGGGAAACAGAATTCGGAATAACCAGGGAAAAGCCAAGATCAGGATACCAGGAAGTAATATTCACAAAGATAAACGCACTCTAGGGAACCAGGAACAGGAAACCACGACAGGGCAAGGTACTGGGGTGAATTAGGGATTTAAATATCCCTCTCTAGGCTCTGATAGGTCAGAGGGTGACCTCTGACCCCAGAACGTGCGCGTGCGTTGACGTCATGACGTCACGTGCGCGTTCGTATAATTTTGGGGGGTGGAGCCATGGATGGACGCGACCTCATGGTCGGCGCCATCTTGGATTTCCCCGAGCGGTGTGGAGGAGTGGTTCCCGGCTCGCCGCTGGGCAGGTAAGCTCAGTGAGTTGGTGCGGTCGTGCCGGTTAGGCACGGACGCACATGGCGGCGAGCCAGGGGGCCGTGACAATTACCTTTTGTCTATTGTTGCTGTCTATGACTTGTTGAATGCACTCAAAAAGTAGCATGTTATGCCTTTACCGTTCTGTACGACTACTCATATGCTACAATAAAATATATAAAATAAAAAGCAAAATTTAGCCCAGTGCTAGGTTTAGGAGACTCGTGTCAGCTAGTCAAACATAATAATAATTATATTTTACTGGTCACGCAGTCAGGAGAGCTATGACCTGTCCTTGTATCCCAGGTTTTATCTCTGGTGTTTTTTTTTTTTGGGGTACTCAATAAAACTCACCAAAAGGACAAGAGGAGACCAAGAGCATCTATGTCCTTGTGTGATCACTTCTGCATTGGTAGCAATGGTTTGCTGGTTTATATGCCCTCTTTTTCGGTAATAACGTCTGTTAGCACCTGCAATGAGTATCTGGCATGTCCCTACCTATTTGGTTCCAGTTTTATACCTGCTAGTCTTGCGATGTGTGTATCATGTGTAACCAGGTTGCTCACCTGAGATTATGTCTTGGCCCCACCATGTTTACAAGTAGCCCCACCACTTTCCTTATGTCTATCTCTGCCCTCTTTTGGGGGCAAGTAGCTCTGCCCTTTTTTGTTTTGGCAGGATTATGAGGTGAAAGAGAGAAAGCAGAACAACACTGTGGAAGGATAGAGAGTGTTGATTCCTGCCAAAGCAGCAACAATTCAGACAGCCACACTCTTGTTCTACCAAGTTGCAAGGAAGGTTTTGTTGGTTTATTTTCAACTTATGAGTCTTAGTTGTCCCAGTGCTAGGAAGGTGTATATAAATTTATGTTGATCACTGGGTGGAAGCACTGTTTAATCTCAATATGTCCCTATACCTGTTCCAGCTCATGCATTGGTAACTGAGTTCCCAAGGCTACTGCCCAGTTTGGAGTAAAGCAAATAACTACAGATGGGAGGGCCAGCATTTACCTGGTGGGGCACTTTTTGGAATCTTCTCAGATGTCCTTGAAGTTTATTCAATAAATTGTGGTGAACTTAAAACTGAATTTGTGGGATTTAAACATTGACCATATGAAATATTGAGAGGTACCGAGAGATAAGTATGGCACTATACAATTTGCTGATTTGCTGGGCATCATGGAAAACATTCAGGGTTATTCACTAAATTCAACCTATTCAACCCTGTAAATTTTTTGCAATTCAATCCCCAAACACGCCTGAATTTTATCTAAATTTCAATTGGACCGAACATCGCTAGGTGGCTGAAATCAAGACCAGAATGCTTCAAATCCGGACCTTGATACTTTAAATCCTGGCCCAGATCAAACTATTTGCCAGCTGCCATCTTAAAAAGTCAGTGGGAAAATAGTTAAATAATCCTTGAAAGCGAGGTTAAGTGGCAGCTGGCTAACTTGATACTATGCTTTGTATAGTATTCGGTTGCAAAAACACTGGTTTTAATCCGGACACTGAATGCATGCAGGCTACTGATGTATATTCATTCACTAAAGCCGACTGCATTCTGGCCGTATTTGACTTTAGTAAATATGAGAATTGCCACTGCAGTTGTAATTTGGTTATTTTTACTGGATTACGTCCAGATGGACAAAATCCGTTGTTTAATGAATAACCCTGATAGTCTGCAGTAGCTAAAATGCTGAGGTTGCCATTCCCTAACAAAAAAAAGTAATTAGGCTTTCCCTGTATTGTTTCAATAGTCGTATTAATGTCTATTTCTATGTTATTAGCTTTCTAAATAATTATGTTCTGCGTTTTCAGCAGCTGTTGTAAAATTAATGTTGATGATTATATTTTTATACACAAATCACTTAATACATCACAAACTCTTAAATGAGCCTTACAGAAATCCACACATGGTTCTCTACATTTTCCTGATTGTCTTTTGTTTTTCTAATGGAATGAAGTGGAAACTAAAAATACTTAACCCTTTACATTACTAATGGTGATGAGTAACATATTGCCTGGCAACCAGCTTGCCCCCTATCTTTCCAAGAATATGATCACAAGGTCGGACTGTGAACAAAGGTACACTGGATGCAGAGATCTGCTACTGTGGAAGTCCTACATTATTTTACAAAGATTTGAGATAAACTTCCCATTTTTGGCCCTAACAGGTTATAATGACAGCCAGAAGAAAATCAGGATAGCATGAATTATGGACACCTGAGAGGATAAAATGTAACCCATGTGCTGGGATTTTGAAATGTCATATTGTCAGGGTTCTTACCTGAGGTTGGAATTTGTAGCGCAGATATATTTGCTCACCCTTGCAGATAGACACAGTCCAAGGTGACTAGGTAAGAAGCTACCTGAACTGTGAATCTGTGCACGGGGGGCTGTGCAGGAAAGGGGATTCCAAAGCAGTACTGACAAGGACACAAACAGCAAGATAGTCGAAGGATAGCCGAAGTCAAAGGATACCAGAGTTCAGGATAAACGAAGTGTAGCCAAAGTCAAGTGATGCCAGAGGTCAGAGTAAACGAAAACAAAAACCGGGGTCAATATGGAGTATAAGTTCAAGAGACTAGAACACAGGAATTGAACACAATAAGCCAGGATCAAAGACTTGATAATGTTCCCCCAGACCCTTGGAGTTGTGTTGACGTTACACTGATCCTTCTCAGTTATAATCTTCCTAAGCAAGGGTGATTTGAATGACACATCACATCTTAAAGGTACAGTCCACTGCCCAAAAACAAAAAAAATAAAAAGTCTCATATTACAAAGTAAATTTAACAAAATCACAAATTTTGGAATTTGTTTTTTTCAGAACAAGAATTGGATCCCCCAAAATATTTTTCCCCCTTATGATTAGAGAGATGATTATGTCAAATACCGAAGTGTTAATGTTCCGAAGCAGCTGTTAAAGATTGATCTCTTAAATGTTGTGTCCTTGTTGAGATCTGTGTCTCTGGACCTTTTTACATGGCCATCATACTGCTTATTTTGGTGTGGCAGAATCTCAGCAGTAAAAATTAAGATTTTACCCAAATTTCTTTAGCCGATTAAAACTTTTCCAAAAACATCCTACAATTGATCCAAAGGGTAATCTCCAGCTTTATTTATCTTTCAATTACCCCAAAGTAAATGGGGACTAAACTTATCAGATTTTGGTCAGTATCATAGAGCAGCCAAACTTTCTCAAAATTTATTGACACAAGTTGTTTCTCCTGCCATAACCCGTTTACCGTTGAAAATGCCTTTATATTTCTATACACAATACAACGAAAATTATGGTTGATATCAAAATAACGTCCTAAATTGACACACCCTTTCCCTGCCACAAAATTCAGTCTTTCTTATGGTCTTTATTTCTAAAACATATCTTTCACGTTATGAATTCCCCTTTGATCGTAATAGTGGTTTATATTCCCAGCCTTTCTTTGTAGAAAGGTTTGTATAGAATTGGGAAAATACTGGGTGCAGAAAGTGACAATTTTTTTTATATGAAAAACTATTAATGCTAATGCTTTAAATTGGTATGGATACGCCCAGGTAAAATTCTTATTTCACTTATATAGTTACATAGCTGAAAAGATATGTGTCCATGTTCATCCTTTCTCACATCTGCTTTTGTTGTTGATCCAAAAGAAGGCAATTAACCCAGTTTGAAGTGCTTCCAATTTTGCAACAAACTAGGGGGAAAAATTCTTCTTGATGCCAGAATGGCAGTCAGACCTCTCCTTGGATCAAGAACTTATCACACCACAAATTAAACATTCTATCCCTGAATATTATACTTTTGCAATTATTTATCCAGTCGCTGTTTAAACATCTGTATGGACTCTGATAAAACCCCCTCTTTATGCAGATAATTCCATATACTTATTGTTCTTATTGTTTTGAAACCTTTCCTTTGCTTTAGACTAAATGTCCTTTCTTCCAGTCTAAACATGTGACCTCGTGTCCTATGTATATTCCAGTTTATGATTAGATTTCCAGACAATATTGTCACCTGTTCTTCTCTAACACATTTACAACATTTTTTAGATCTCTGTTGTCATGCTCCAAAAGAGAAAAGTTCAATTTCTATGTGTTATGAGTTACTTATATTAGCGAATGCTCCCAGAATTTACCACATATATATGGAATGCCCTCCTGGGCTGCACCCACAGTTCACAACAATGGTATTTATATCTCTTTCTAAAACAAACCACTAAATTTGCAAATTACATAGAAGCCTCTAGGAACATTCTCTTTAATTGGTACAATCTTGACAGATTGTTAAAAATCGTTCCTGGTGCTGCCCCAAGTTGTTGACGGCACTGTGGATCCATGGGTACTGTTAACCATATTTTTAGTCTTGCCTATAACTTCTTCCATTCTGGAATTAAGTATTATTTTTAAAAACCAGATGTCTTCCTTCTATGACACTTGCTTTTTTTTTAAATTTCTTCTCTGAACCTATGAAGTGGGACTCTAAAATCCTAATTTCAACAATCTTAATTGCAGCTAGATTACTGATTGTGAGAGCATGTAAGCCATTTTCCCTCCTAATTTTTTTTTAAATTTTCCCTTTACTTGAATACAGTGTCCCTGGAATCCACAGCCCTCCTGACTCTCGGTGCTTGAACTAAATATCAAAATGCTATATCTCCATGAATACAATTTTATATAGTGATACTTTAATTCATAAATGTTTATCTTTTTTTGTTTTTTTTATGCCAAGCACTTGCAAGTTAAACATGTAAACCTTTCACTGAAATTCCAACCCAGTCAAACTCAGATGAAGTAGGAACACTTCTATACGCTGGGCAGAGCTATCGCCATCTGTCTAGAACTCTCAATCACCAGTGATGGCTGCAGTACACGCATGCAGTACAGCAGTGACATTGGTTACCTGGCACTGAATAGCCAGTACCACTAGAAGACCAGCCAGAAGAAGTTAGTGGCACCCACTAGGCACTAGGTGTCATGTATTCATCCACTTATAGAAATGTGGTTAATGACATTTACTGTCCACACAGGAAAAGTTGTGCCGAGCAGCAAACTAATCCACAGAAGGGTTAATGCTGAGCAGCAATTATGCAAATGAAAACTGGTAACTGACTTTGGGGTCAAAGGCCGGTTACAGCCTATCAGAACCAAAGGAGGGGTATTTAGGCCCAGTTCTCATCCTGCTCAGTGCCCTGTCGTGGTTTCCCTTGTGGTTGTCCGAGAGCGCGTTCCTGTTATTAGTTTTCTACCTGGTTTTTGACGTTGGCTTTGTTTATTGACTTCTCTATATTCTGGTATCCTGACTCCTCTTTCCTCATTGCTGCGTCCCTTTCTGTGTTCCCTGACCTCTGCTAGTATTTTTGACTATTCTATGTATGTTAAATCCGGCCATTCTAAGGACTTATTTGTCATCCGTCCTATACAGTTCTACGTGCTGGATCAAACAGTAATCCTGACACTAGGCAGGTTCAGATAAGTTAAACTCATATTTGCCTCTCCAACCGCAGCCACCGGTCCCCTCACATCGATGTCACTGTCCCCAGATTGTAATAGTGACGCTTTAATTTCTTTTATTGACAGTGCTTACATACCTTCGCTTCTTTACTTTTATTGGTGCAGTACTCATTGACCACACAGAAAATATTGTACAACTCTATCTTTCCAGTAATATTGTATGTTGTTAAATGCTGCACCTTTGCGTTTAAAAGCTTTCAATATAATTTAAAAAAAATACAAAAGATTATAATCTAACAAAGAAAGTTTTAAAAGGTGATTTTTTTTAACTTGAACGTATGTACAAGTTGAAAATTTATGAATGATGTCCGTAAGGATAAGGAAAAAAGGATAACCAGTGAGAGGAGAGATAAAAACACAGGCTATTGGAAAAAAATAAGGAAAGAAAAAAGAAAGTAGAGTTCTAAAAAGATGGCTACAAGTCCTGTGATGTTAATGTCTGGTCTGCCAGTTGAAGTTTTAGACTTTGAAAACACTTGGCAGTACCATGAGTTAAAGTGTATTGTATGTCCAACTCCATTGAAATGGCATTACTAAAGCAGGTGGCCAATAGTAGGATTCTAGTAATCAAGCAAATAAGAAATGTGGACAGGGGACAGCCCTGTCTAGTCTTATTAAAGGTAGAAAAAGAGGTTAAGCTTGCATGAATGATGACCATATTTCCAGTCAAACCAAAATGTTCCAAGACAGTGAACAACATCGGCCATAAGAGGCTGTCAAGTGCTCTTTCAGCATTTGGTATTCTGAAAAGTGTGAGCATTTTGTGATGAAAAGTGTACCAATGCAAATAGAATTCCATGTCTAGTGTCCGGATGGTATAAAGCCTACTTGATCAATGTAAAGGGTAAAAGTTGTAGTCCGTTATCTAAAAATGTTGCTAAATTTTTTATATCATCATATGGGTTGTAGTGACTCGTACCTAAAAGATTTTTGTGGTTCAGAGTTGAACGCATATTATTATTATTATTAGTATTGGTATTTATATTGCACCAACTAATTCCGCAATGCTTAAGAATATTATGAAAGGGGGGAAAATTTACAATACATGAAACAATTACACAGTGACACAGGAACAATAGGTAGATGAGGACCCTGCTCAAACCAGCTTACAGTCTAGATGATGTGGCATGTGGGGAACAAATACACAGCAGGGCAGTGAGGGTGACAGCCACCAAACATCAACGTGGCACACATCCATCTGGCAAAAAAATTCACCTCGTAAGACTTTATTGAACATGTTGTGTAAATATGGCAATAAAGTAGATTGAAATTATTATAATAAAGATCTATAAAACCATCTGGTCCAGGTTTCTAATGATTTTATTACCGTGTCGACTCCACCTAGAAGAGAACATTATTTTGGTTGTGTTTCAGCAGATTACAATTTCTTTCCAGTGGAGAATTAAACCGCTACCAGTCTAGGCAACTGTAATTGTGACTGAATTAGTCTAAGAACCAGTCTATAAAGCACACTCATGATCAGGAAGGAAACTATTGTATTGTCTTTCTCTTGATTGCATGCGTATATTAAGTAATTATTTTAACTAACTGTATCTATTTCTATTTTGTTTTTTGTAGGTAAGTACAAGAAATTGTTGCTGAGAACTCTGATACTCTAAGATTACTCTTCGCACTGTATGTATATTTTTACGTCTTGGAAACACAAAGACAGTTTGGTACTCTGTATGTAACCTCTTTATATGAAATACTAGTTCCAGTCTTTATTGACATTGCTCAAATCATATAATAATGGTTTTATCTGTAAGTATATATATTGCATTAATTCCACAGTGAACTCTGATTTTGCGCTGCTGTTGGACTGTTTTCAATTTTATACATTTAATAGCCAGACAGTCTCTTATTTTCTAGTTGCAAATGAGGCTAATGTTGGCACGAAGAGGCATTTTTATAGGTACATATTTTCTGTGCACCATACATACAACTTGTTTAAATTAGCCTTACCGCTAACCCTACCCTAATAATAACTAACACTTCCCTTACCCAAAATCTAACCCAAACTCCACCCCTAACCCTAAGGACACCCTTTGATAATATCCATTCTAATATAAAAAGAGAGGTTTCCTAGTTAAACAGTAGAGAGAGGACCGTGTTTCAAAAAAAGTATTCTGATCATAATCACTTGGAGAGAGACAGGGAGACTCTGTCACAAGCCTGCAGCCCCAAAACACTGCAGCCAAGCACAATCGCACAGCTGTGGTGTTGGAAATTGGGGGCTCTATGGAAGATAAATTCCAGTCATCTGTCAGTCGGGGGCCACATCTGACAGAGGGGCGTCCAAGGGATCTGAGATATAGGTAGAGAGCAACCCTGCTCACACCAAAACTGCAGAACTTTCCATGCCATCTTAAGACATTAAAGCCTCCTCTGTGCAGGACAGCATTGAGCGTTCAAACGTCAGGAAAGGACAAAAGTGAAGATGTAGTCTATCGTATGCTATGGTAAACCTCACAGATTAATCTGTATCTCTGTCCATCTATCCATCCATCTCAAATCCTCCGTTTGCTTAATACCTTTTTTTAGCTTGGCTTTTTTGTGCTGAAAGTTGCACTTTTCTTTTCAATTTCTGGTTTATTAGATAAATTGTGTATTAAACTGCTCAATACAGCAGTCTGGCAAATAGGTAAGCAAAATAAATTGGTGAAGCTCTCTTTGAATTCACTCAGTCCTTGGTCTTGCACAGGGGAGCATTAATTAAATGACAGTAACTCATTACAGACCCACCTATGCAAAAGCAGCAGCGTCTTTAAAAGTTTAGTCTGTGTAGAAGGTCTGAATTGATAATGAGATAAAATGTTCTGCAACTCGTGTGGATAATCGTGTCTCTATTCTCCATGGCGCATGTAAATGTTTAGTGCGAATAGACATCTGTCAAATAGCAGCCTACACTGTGTCAATCTGTATTATCCGTATACTGACAGCTGTATTATATGCAGAACTATGGAATGCTGAACAAATTCTAAAAATAAGTAAAAGTAAAATGATTGTGTGTGTATATATATATATATATATATATATATATATATATATATATATATATATATATAGTTAATACAATATTAAACAAAAATCTGCACACCAGTCAAGCCATAAGACTTGCTTTTCCCACAGAAATCCCAAATCTGCAGTGATGTTACATATATATATATATTATATGTGTAGTGTGTTACATTAACCTTTTTAACCACAGTATGCTCAACAATGCCTTGTGCATTTATATAATTTACATATTTAATTTCTATCAAAGACCTGAAGGGTTAACTGTTATTGCAATACAGATATGATCTATTGTTCTAAACATGCGTTGGCGGACCATGTGCGCTATTAAGCACTGTCTAAGAAATGTCATATGTAGTCAAAGGGCATAGTACTTTCCCTGTGGCGGTTTGTCTCATTCCAATCCCCCGTGTAATCCTAAAATAATGATGTCAGTAAAGAAAGAGGTTGGATGTGCATCACATTGTTTATAATACCCTTTATTTAAGTAGATACAAACTAGTAAATATTTTAAGCTGCATATAATAATCATTTATTTTTTTTAAATCAAAGTTAAACATAATTGTATAAAACATTGCAGAAATATTAGGTAAAGTATAATCCTTCAAAATCATTTTCTGATATTCTTCATAATTTATGGCATGATGGTCAGACTATTTGAGAAAAAGATAGCATGAGAACAATCAACTCGTACTTGTGGCGTAATAAGAGACTTTTGCACATAGCATCCCGTTTGCCTTTGGTCTTTCAGTCCCATTAGAAAGCGATGGCACTGTTCATTTTTATAAATTAATTTTTCCATGACTCTCTCTCCAAGATTACCTTCACCCACATTTAAGTCATTTTTTAATGCAATATTGATGAGTAAAGTATATTTTACAATTGAGTAGATTGGTACCTAGCCAATGCAATTAAAAGCTTTGCTTGAAAATATGTCTCTAAAAGTACACAATTGCAGGTTTTAGAATGAGTAGACCGCAAATAGACAGACTATCAGTTAAACATGGTGCATTACCCACAAGATTGATTATCTGCCAAAGCTGGTTATCCACTGGCCGTGACCAACTATAGCCTTCCAATAATCTACATTCTAATTGAATCTAATTGAGAAGAAAAGAAAAAAAATCTTAAAAAGCCATAGAAAGAGGCTGTAGTTTGTGTTTACATCAAAATTATTATGAAGTTATAACGTTTTTTTTTCCTAATCATTTAAATCTACCACTTCTAGAAGGAAGTGTATCTTTAATATAATAGAAACATAGAAACATAGAATGTGACGGCAGATAAGAACCATCTTATAGTTAGGATAGTCTTATGCCTATCCCACGCATGCTTAAACTCCTTTACTGTGTTAACCTCTACCACTTCAGCTGGAAGGCTATTCCATGCATCCACTACCCTCTCAGTAAAGTAATACTTCCTGATATTATTTTTTAAACCTTTGTCCCTCTAATTTAAGACTATGTCCTCTTGTGGTAGTTTTTCTTCTTTTAAATATAGTCTCCTCCTTTACTGTGTTGATTCCCTTTATATATTTAAATGTTTCTATCATATCCCCCCTGTCTCGTCTTTCCTCCAAGCTATACATGTTAAGATCCTTTAACCTTTCTGGTAAGTTTTATCCCGCAATCCATGAACCAGTTTAGTAGCCCTTCTCTGAACCCTCTCTAAGGTATCAATATCCTTCTGAAGATACAGTCACCAGTACTGTGTACAATACTCCAAGTGAGGTCTCACCAGTGTTCTGTAGAATGGCATGAGCACTTCCCTCTTTCTACTGCTAATACCTCTCCCTATACAACCAAGCATTCTGCTAGCATTTCCTGCTGCTCTATTACATTGTCTGCCTACCTTTAAGTCATCAGAAATAATCAACCCTAAATCCCTTTCCTCAATTGTTGAGTTTAGGACTCTATCAAATATTCTGTACTCTGCCCCTGGGTTTTTACGTCCAAGATGCATTATCTTGCACTTATCCACATTAAATGTCAGTTGCCACAATTCTCACCATTTTTCTAGTTTACCTAAATCATTTGCCATTTGGCTTATCCCTCCTGGAACATCAACCCTGTTACATATCTTAGTATAATCAGCAAAAAGACATACCTTACCATCAAGACCTTCTGCAATATCACTAATAAAAATATTAAAGAGAATGGGTCCAAGTACAGATCCCTGAGGTACCCCACTGGCGACAAGCCCAAGCTTCGAATTCATTCCATTAACTACAACCCTCTGTTGCCTGTCACTTAGCCACTGCCTTACCCATTTAACAATATTAGAATCATAACGTAAAGATTGCAGTTTATTGATAAGCCTTTTATGTGCAACAGTGTCAAAAGCCTTACTGAAATCTAGGTAAGCAATGTCTACTGCACCACCCTGATCTATAATTTTAGTTACCCAATCAAAAAATCAATAAGATTAGTTTGGCATGATCTCCCTGAAGTAAACCCATGTTGTCTCTGATCTTGAAATCCATGTGTTTTTAGATGTTCAACAATCCTATCCTTTAACATGGTTTCCATCACTTTCCCCACTACTGAAGTAAGGCTTACTGGCCTATAGTTGCTCGACTCCTCCCTATTACCTTTCTTGTAAATGGGCAGAACATTCGCTAACTTCCAATCTTCTGGGACTACTCCTGTTAACAATGATTGGTTAAATAAATCTGTTAATGGTTTTGCTAGTAAACCACTAAGCTCTTTTAATAGCTTTGGGTGTATTCCATCAGGTCCCATTGACTTATTTGTCTTTACTTTTGACAGTTGAAATAGAACCTCTTCCTCTGTAAACTTACGTGTAATAAATGACTAATTTATCCTTTTTCTCAACTGAGGTCCTTTTCCTTCATTTTCATCTGTAAATACAGAACAAAAATATTAATTGAGGCAGTCAGCTAGACCTTTATCCTCTTCTACATACCTTCCTTCTTTTGCTTTTAATCTAACTAATCCTTGTTTTACTTTTCTTTTCACATTTATGTATCTAAAAAATGTTTTGTCCCCCTTTTTTACTGACTGTGCTATTTTCTCTTCTGTGTGTGATTTGGAAGCTCTTATAACTTGCTTAGCCTCTTTCTGCCTAATCTTATAGACATAGGCCTGCGCAGCCTATTGCATTAGGGTGTGCACCCTAAAGCACAAACACACGCCGTGTGTGTGTGTATGTGTATATGTATATATGTGTATATATATATATATATATATATATATACATACACACACACATACACTGCTGTGTGCTGTTAGTGTGATGTGTGTGTGTGTGTGTTTGTGGGTGCTGTTAGTGTGATGTGAGGGTGTTTGTGTGTGTGTGTGTGTTTGTGACTGTGCTGTTTGTGTGTGAGAGTGTTTGTGTGTGTATGTTTGTCCTGTGAGGGTGCTGTTTGTGTGAGTGCTCCCTCGCCAGCCGCCCACCCAGTAGCCAGCCCAACAGCCCGACCGGCAGCCACTGGACCACCAGGGAGAAAGAGGAACCCCCCCAGCACTCCCAAAGGTAAGGAGGCTGGGGGGGTGGTTAAATAAAAAAATAAAAGTGTTAATGTGAGTGATTGTGTGTGTGTGTGTGTGTGTGTGTGTGTCTGACTGTGTGTGTGTGTGTGTGTGTGTGTGTGTGTGTGTGTGTGTGTGTGTCTGACTGTGTGTGTTGTGTCTGACTGTGTGTGTGTGTGTGTGTGTGTGTTTGTGTCTGACTGTGTGTGTGTGTGTGGGTGTTTGTGTCTGACTGTGTGTGTCTGTCTTTGTCTGTGTGTGTCTGTGTGTGTGTTTGTGTCTGACTGTGTGTGTGTGGGTGTTTGTGTGTCTGTCTTTGTCTGTCTGTGTCTGACTGTGTGTGTGTGTGTGTTTGTCTGACTGTGTGTGTGTGTGTCTGACTGTGTGTGTATTTAGAAGGTGGGGTGGGGAGGCGCCTGAGTTTTGTCCTGCCTAGGGCAGCACAAAACCAGGATACACCACTGCAGAAGAGGTAGGCAATGTGACGGTCTGATACTGCTCTATGTGGTATTCCTATAGTGGGCAGGATGATGTGGCCTCAAATCCCTTAGGTCTGGACAATGTTGTTTGGTCACTTTTAATATTGTTGAGTTTTTCATTTTGTTTATATTATAGTATGTCAGAACCACTTATGGCTGGCACCAGGGTTAAGAGTAGGTGAAATCACACCTACTATAATATCACAATAAATAAATAAATATATATATATATATATATATATATATATATATATAAATGTCCAAATTGCACTCCTGTTGAAGCAAAATGTGGCCCGGTGCTTATCGGCAATATTAATAGAACAAAATTGGTGGATAATAGCACTCCCAGGACTTCATAAATATGGTGAAAAAAATAACTTAGCTTTATTTAGCAACAGCCACAAAATATCAACGTTTCAGTTCCTATGTAGAACTTTTCTTCCTGACGAAAGTTCTACAAAGGAACTGAAACGTTGATATTTTGTGGCTGTCGCTAAATAAAGCTGTTATTTTTTTTCACCATATTTACGGTATATACGGTACTTTCTTTTTCCCCATGACTGCATATATAAATATACACATTATAAAATGCACATATATGTTAACACTAAACACATATATAATCATCATTGTTCAAAACGCAGTCCCACAGTTGGGGTATTAATCTTAAATGAACAATATATCTTTGTCCTTGGGGTTCCTTTAGTAAGTAATATGTGGAAATTCTTACATAACATTTGTTTGATACAAAGGGAAGAAATTAGCATAGCAACAAGCACTATGGACTCTTTTCTTGAGAATTATAGGTTATAGAATTACATTTGTGCTTGTACTCTTGTAAAGAGATTGACTGTCATTGAAATGTTAACCCTGCCAGTCTCCAATCCTGCCGTTTCGTCTTTGTGCAATGCTGACTTTTGTTCATACATGATTATGGGAATAGTCAGCATTTAATTTGCTCTTAGCAGATGCATTATTGTTTAGAAAGGAGTTACAATATGCTAAGTTAGACACACAAAATGTACTTAAAAGGCTGGAAATTGAGATCCGAATCATATACCATTTTAAATGCATGAGCCGCAACATGTCAGCAATGTACCAAAGCTTTAATTATTTTCTGTACAAATACGCTGCTTTAAAATAGAGTTCATTGAACATACTGAAAAGCACTGACTGCACTCGGCAGACATGGAAATACAAACATACATAATACTGTATATAAAGAAATGTAGGTTGAGAAACACTCAAGAAGTGGGTTTCATGACCTGATATCATGTGTTCACATTGTACTAGAATGAAGCATGGTCAAGCTGTATAGATAAATAAACATCATATTTGGAGACATGATGGTTTGAAAGATCACCGTGGACATTTGGCAAGAAGGTTGTAGTACATGTAACAAATGCATACACATGTACAATGTCTAGATTTCTATGATGGGATCTGAGTGAATTAGGTAAAATTGTGAGTGTTCAGTGTTTCTGGATTAATTACTGATTACTGCAGGTGTAATTACAGATGTAACCAGCACACACGGTAGTAGGATGGTATCTCCATTCTTAGAGTAAGTGAGTAGCTTTACATGTAGCTCCATTTAGCTAATGCCATCTTAGTTTCCAAACAGCAAACTGTTATTCTTCAAGGACCCTTCAAATGTGGAGGCAATGGAAAAGAATAAAATATATAATTGCCAATAGAGACATGGGGTGGCTGGGCAACTTACTGTTTGCTGGATTGTAAGGAAAGACTTTTTAAGGTTTATGGCCCAAAGCCTTAAAGGGGCACTATAGTTGCAAACAGCTTTACCTTAATGAAGCAGTTCTGGTTCATAGGTCATACCCCTGCAGTCTCACTGCTCAATTCTCTGCCATGTAAGAATTAAATCACTTTTTTATACAGCCCTAGTCACACCTCCCCTGCATGTGACCTACACAGCTTGCCTAAACACTTCTTGTAAAAAGTTCTCTAATATTTACAATTCCTTTACTGCACATTCTGTTTGATTTAGAATGCTATCTATTAATAGATTTGTAGACCTTTCAGAAACCTTCTGTATGTAATTAAAGCTCAATTTACAGAGCAGGAGATACAAACAGATGTTAACATACTTTAAACGTGTTAAAGTGAAACCATTTTTATTTCATACTGGATGTGTCAGTCACAGCCAGGAGAGGTGTAACTAGGGTTGCACAAACAACAAGAAGTGCTTATATAGTGCTTTTTACTCCTAAATAGCAGTGAATTGAGCAATGAAACTTCAAACGCATGATCTATACTCAAAAATGGCTTCCTTAAGTTAATGTTGTTTTGGTGATTACAGTGTCACTTTAAGATAAAAACTATACATGCTATGTTTAGTATGTCTTTAAGGATTTGTATTGTGGTCATTTTATTATCATACCAATGTAGAATTGACCATTATTTTTTTTTGTTTGTTTTTTTACCCATTCTATAGGTAATGTATTAAACAGATTTTCAAAACAGTAAATTAAAAAGAATAAATTATCCCTTTATGTATCCTTATTAGATTGAGGATATCCAAACAAGACAGTTAGTTTTCCTGAACTTAAATATCCTTTATAGTTCCTTCCTTTAATTCTTATCCAATCAGATGTTAAAGATGGTCTTTTCCCTGCTTCTGTATAGCAAGAAGCGGGCCTCATAATTTTGCTCCACCAAATTACAGCAGCAGAAATCTAAAACAAATATGAAGGCCTTTAATGTAGCGTCCCTTCAGTGATGCAGTGTGCTGGCTTGCACACACACAACACATAATTACATAGACATAGACATATATATATATATATATATATATATATATATATACAAACATATGTATATTATGCTTAATAAATAAATATACATAACATCACCATTGATCCGAGCTCTCTCGCACTGTTTGGTCATTTTCTCTACAAGAACAATATCTCTCTGTCCTTGGGGTTTCTTTTATAGGTAATTTGTGGTAATTCTTACACAACTTTTGTTTGCTACAAAATATAAAAATTAGCATAGTAACATGCCGTACAGACTCTTTTATTGGGAGTTCTAGGTTATAAAATTACATTTGTACTCTGTTCTCTTGTAAACCATGTTATCTACAACTACTAGACTTGTACAAAGCACAAACATTCCGTTCGGCTAAATCACTTTGTCTGGAAAAAAAATAAATTAGTTAAAACTTCCTCAGTCATGGACAATATTCGAATTAGGCCAATATTCCATATCTTGGCCTAATTCTAATATTGTCCATGCAAAATATTTGGGATATTGATTTGGACAAACCAGAAAGGCGCAAAAAAATTGCCAATCGGTGTACTGCAAAATATAAATATACAGATATTTTTCAGTACACAGACAGGTGAGTTTTTGTGCCATTTAGTATAGAGTTCAAGTAAAAAAAAATCTGGGAAAAAGAGGAGAAGTAAAATAAATAATATATACAGTGATGGAACAAAGTATTTGATCCCCTGCTAATTTTGAACGTTTGCCCACTGACAAAGAAATGATCAAGCTATCATTTTAATCGTAGGTGTATTTTAACAGTGAGAGACAGAATAACAAAAAAATACAAAATCCAGAATAACCTTCAGCTCCCTCCACAGATTTTCTATGGGATTAAGATCTGTAGACTGGCTAGGCCTTCTTCACTCTTTTGTTGCATTGGCTGTGTGTTTTGAGTCATTGTCATGCTGGAATACCCATCCACAAACCATTTTCAATGCCCTGGCTGAGTGAAGGAGGTTCTCACCCAAGATTTGACGATACATGGCCCCATCCTCACCGTTCTCATGATCATTGAAACTCCACGAGGTGCGATCTTGCATGGAGCACCAGACCGAGGGAGACTGGCAGTTATTTTGTGTTTCTTCCATTGGCGAATAATCGCACCAACTGTTGTCACCTTCTTATCAAGCTGCTTGGCGATGGTCTTGTAGCCCATTCCAGCCTTGTGTAGGTTTACAATCTTGTCCTTGACATCCTTGGACAGGTCTTGGCCATGGTGGAGAGTTTGGAATATGATTGATGGATTGCTTCTGTGGACAGGTGTCTTTTATACAGGTAACGAGCAGAGATTAGGAGCACTTCCTTTAAGAGTGCACCTAGGAGCCAGAAATCTTGCTGATTGATAGGGGATCAAATACTTATTTCACTCATGGACATGCAAATCTATTTATAACTTTTTTGAAAATGCGTTTTTCTGGAATTTTTTTTTGTTATTCTGTCTGTCACTGTTAAAATACACCTACCATTAAAATTATAGTATAGACTTTGTCAGTGGGCAAACGTTCAAAATCAGCAGGGGATCAAATACTATTTTCCCTCACTGAATATATATATATATATATATATATATATATTAATGTATCAAGGAAGGTGCACTCACAGAACCTTTGTAAATACATCTTGAAGTTTTATTGTACATGATCTACAAAATATACCGTGTGGAGAGACACTTAATAAAACCACCACCTCAATTAAGGGTGCTATTCAAAACAGGTACTCCCTCAAATACCGATACAATAATTACTCAAAAATAAGGAATGCACACCAACTGATACAATAGTATCTATCTATATATTTATTAATTACAATACAAATACAAACCATACATACAATATGCAATAATATAAAAGTGACCAAATAGGCTAAACAACTCAACAAGTATATTAACCAATTTCCACAAACCTATATGGGCAGAAACACGAATCATAAACAATCCCCCAACGTTTCGGCTCCTCCTGGTAGCCTTTATCAAGGGTAGCTACCCTGGTAGCCTTTATCAAGGGTAGCTACCCAACGTTTCGGCTCCTCCTGGTAGCCTTTATCAAGGGTAGTTACCCTTGATAAAGGCTACCAGGAGGAGCCGAAAAGTTGGGGGATTGTTTATGATTCGTGTTTCTGCCCGATTAGGCTTGTGGAATTTGGTTAATATACTTGTTGAGTTGTTTAGCCTATTTGGTCACTGTTATATTATTGCATATTGTATGTATGGTTTGTATTTGTATTGTAATTAATAAATATATAGATAGATACTATTGCATCAGTTGGTGTGCATTCCTTATTTTTGAGTAGTTATTGTACATGATCTATACACAAAAACTGCTTCATTAAGCTAAAGTTGTTTTGGTGACTACAGTGTCCCTTTAAAATTGCTATCTACTGTTGTACAAAAACAGTCGTACAAACATAGATTAGTTCACCCTCCTCCTTTTTTCTTGTTATTTTTATTTCTAGAATGTATTAGTTAGATAGACAATTGGACCCTGGGTAGAAGAAAAACTGACTCCTACAGGCATATATCAGAACTCTTGAATGTGCCCAGGAAATGTCTCTTGCCCCTTGATAACAATAGGCATATTATGGCTTATTTATACCACTATGTATTTCTATTACTATTTTAAAGATGATGTTGTGCAAATTATGAGTGGCAGGTGTTAGGTGCTTGCAGTCTCTGCTCTTATAGCAAATGCATTGTGCTGACCAATGACCATTGATGGTGTTGCTTCTCTTGTTGAAGTCAATGAGTTGATGACGTGAGGAGTCTGCCATCTGACTTGAGGAAGAAGGACCTTGTTTTCTCTCAGTGCGCACTATTACAATGGATCAGAGGTTATGAAGTTTACATTCCCTGCCTGGGGCTCTGGAATAAAAAACAAAAAGAAAACCCCAAATCTGTGTCCTTCAGTAGGCAAATGTGTAGAGGGAGGATGGTAAAGTGAAAATATTTGGAACTATGCTCCTCTAATAAATACATAGTCAGCTCTTCAGTATCACAAGAAGAAGAGACAGGCACAATAGAATGAAACAGTCACACTGGGGGTGCAACGCCTACCCAACACAAAGGGAGCAATTTCCAATTTAAGATAATTCTCAGATATCTTTCGCTGGAGTCAAGCGGTATAGTGAGCTCTTGCTATAATCATTGTTTTTGTACCTTTCGCCATAGCTTCTAGTGAGAATATTAATGTTTCAGAGTTCTCATTCCCATCACGTTCCTAATGTCACTCCTGATCGCACTAAATTTAAATGGCACAAATGGACACTCTGATAGACAGACAGATAATAGGCAGAGAGACAGATGTTGTGTGTAGGTGGGTGTAAAAATTACACAGAAATTTCATTTTTCAGGCTTTGAAAATTACGCAAGGACAGACTGGCTTTTGGGAATATGAATATAATGGAAGTGGAATTCTGTATGTTCAAAGATACATGAAACATGACGTAGAGTCATTTATCATGTCTGTCAGCTGTGGGGGGAAAAGTGCTTTGTTAAGTGAATTTAACTCACAGTAGTAAAGGATTCAGCATTCAGAGATCACAAACTGCTTTCATGGTAAAATGAACTCCATGGAGCCTCATTATTAAATCAGTTTATGAATGGAGGCCTAGGCCTTTCATGTATCGCTATAAAAAAAAAATGCCCTATATAAATGCTGACTTTAACCATTTTACTGCATAAGTGCTGTGAGAGGCTTCCTTCTATATCTGAAATACTCTCAAAACATTAATATTAATCTATGAAGAGCTAAAGGCTTGTTTTATGCTTTCTGATTTGAGAGGATCTGCACATTTTTCTGACCATGTGTATTTTATTTTTTTTTAATTACAATCCGTGGAGCGTTCCCTTACGTCAATTCTACAAGTAGACAGATGCACTGCAAGTATCATGCTTTATATTCACCAGTGTGTGTATCTGCCAAACGCCCTTGAAATATCTTCCCTAACGACCTGTATTGCCCTGTGCTGTACATCATGTTTTCTATTTACTAAACAGTGAATTAAGAGAAGCTGTCAACTGACATCCAATACTTAATCTAAAACAGTGAAGCTGAAAATAAAATCTAAAATTCAAATGAATTAGACGTTTTTCTTTTTTAGATTACTTTCTGCCAGCTCAATGCAACTTGTTTAGTGGTAGCACTAGACCCTGAAGCAAATTTTATGTCTGTCGTTGAAGCATGCAGAAACACGTAGATACAGCGTATCCACCGAGTGAGGGATTTAATAACTCAATGCTGGTGTTTGGCAAGCCGCACATAGTTATTGACTAAATGTTGCATTTCATTTAATTAAATCAAATATTTATCTTGAGGCAACCTAAGCATTAAGCAATATAAGTACATAAATAAAAAATATAAATACATAAAATTACTTTAATTTGTTGCCTGCAATTTAGACTAAATACAATATATTTATAGAAATGTTTGGCAAATGAGGGGCCTCTATATAAATTATGAGAGAGTCCCAGGACCCCTATTTACCAGCATAGAGTGCACTTGACAGTCTCCATACCATAGGATGGGCTGAGACTGTCAAGGAGGCAGGTAAGGGCAGAACCAGCACAATTCAAACACAGCTCTGGCCAATCTGCATCACCTTATAGAGCTAAAGTGAATCAGCGCAACTCTATGAGGAAAGTTCAGTGTCTGCATACAGAGGGTGGAGACACTGAATGGCAGTGCTTCTCACTGTGCAGCACTGTCCCAGGAAGCACCTCTAGTACCCATCTGAGGAGTGGTTAGTGGCGTTTTCACTAGGCTGTAATGTAAACGCTGCATTTTCTCTGAAAAGAAAAAAAGCCTTTTGGGAATGATTCTACTGACCAGAACGCACGCAATAAGCTGTAGTTGTTCTGATGACTATAGTGTCCCTTTAATGAGTGCGCTATCCCAGCATACCTTGTTAACAGTTGTATGCTCTCTCTTCAGCACTGGTAAGTGGTTAATAATGCGAGGTTCTCAGATTCTCATGGCCTTCTTTAGCAGGGCTGGACTGGGGATACGAAGCAGCCCTGGAAAAAAAATCTATGCCAGCTCCATAAGTCACTCCGCCACGTATTGTCACATGTAATATGTACGGCTTTGTGTTGCCACCTTAGATGATTGAGTAATATATAAACACAATATATATACATATATATATTGTGTTTATATATTACTCAATCATTAGATCAGGGGTTCCAAATTAATTTTTCCTGTGGAACACTGACATAGTGTATGAACATTTCTGCAGGAGGATCTTCAGTGCTGCTGGGTGAGGTTGGTTTGCTGCTCAGTCCGCGCTGCTCCCTCTGCCCCTCCAGGCGGCGCATTCTGTCTGGGAGGAAGTGCTGTCCCTTCCTCCCAACATCCAATACTACAGGGGTCCGGTTGCGGTTTTAGATGACCGCTGTGACTGACTGGACCCCTGTTTAACGATACCCATCAGATGGCCCTAAATGCTTGGGGCACCTGACGTGCAAATCGTGGGTAGGGGGGTTGTAATGTGGATAGGGGGATGGAAGGTGGGTAGGAGGTTCTGTATTGTGGGTATGGGGACTGTGAGTAGGTAGGGGTTCTGTAAGGTGGGTAGGAGGACTGTGAGTGGGTAGGGGGGCTGTAAGGTGGGTAGGGGGACTGTGAGTAGGTAGGAGTTCTATATGGATTGGTGGGTAGGGGTTCTGAAATGTGGGTAGAGGTTCTCTATGGTGGGTAGGGGGGCTGTGAGTGGATAGGGGAACTGTATGGTGGGTAGGGGAAAGGTAAGGGAAGCTGTAAAAAGGTAAATATAAAAACCTTTAGTTTTCTGTAACTATTTCCTGTTGGTTCGGTGGGCAGCTTTCCAGCGAGGTCATAAACGTGCGTGGGGGCGGTGCTTGTGTGTGGGGGTGGAGCTTCATTTTAGGGGCGGAGCTTGTGTGGGGGGGCGGAGGATGTGGCTGAAATTGATTTTCCCTGTGCAGGGAGACCTGTCTGCCCGGGCCCCTGCTTGCTGCGGCCCACCAGGAAATCTCCCGGTATCCCGGTGGGCCAGTTCTTCCCTATTCTTTAGTACTGACCTGTGGGATTCAGTACAATTAAGGTAAATGGCATTTGGTGACATAGGAGCTGTAGGCATGGTGAAGGCCTGGATGGCATCCTGCAGTACAAGCTGTGCCCTCCTGATACTGATATTGTTATGTATATACAAATACACAAAAATAAGTCCTGCGCTTAGACTCCCACTACTCATGGGCGGCAGCAATGACCATAGTACATCAGCCCCAATACATATAATTAGAGTTGAGTGGACACCTGGATGTTTTGGTCCGGCGGGTTCGGCCGAACTTTGAAAAAAAGTCCGGGTTTGGGCTCGAACTTGATCCTGAACTTGACCCCGAACCCCATTGAACTCAATAGGGATCCGAACTTTTGGGCACAAAAATGCCTGTAAAAAAGTCCTGGAAAAAGTAAAATGGGGGTAATAGTAGGACAAGTGCCCTGCAAACAAATGTGGATAGGGAAATCACTTAAAAATAACATAAAATAAGCAGCCACTTAGTAGATAACTCCCTAATTCCCAAGGTATCAGGGAGCTATCTACCAAAAGGCTGAAAATCCTAAATTGGTCACCTAACTTGGTCTTTCAGCCACATTTACTAAATTCTTAGTATTCGAAAATTCAGGCCCTACTCGCTATACCGCGAGTAGGGGTGTGTCTAGTAAACCGTGAACAGCCAGAGGCTGCTCACTTTAAAAAAAAAAACTGTTGCCCCCACCGCTGTGTGAAGGGTGGGGACCCTAAATAAGAATGTGGAGGGGGGGGACCTACTGTCCTCCCCTGCGGCCCCCACCCCTGCGCGGTGGGTGGGGGCCCTAAATAACAAAAAGGGGGGGACCTAATGTCCGCCCCCCACCTCTGCGCGGCGGGTGCGGGCCCTAAATAACAATAAGGGGGGGACCTAATGTCCTCCACCCGGTCCCCACCCCTGCGCGGTGGGTGGGAGCCCTAAATAACAATAAGGGGGGGACCTACTGTCCTCCCCCCCAGCCCCACCCCTGAGCGGTGGGTGGTGGCCATAAATAAAAATTCCCCTCACAGGTGACAAGGGGTCACCAAACCCCTAGTCACCCCCCTCCCCCAAAAAAATTACCCTTACCTACCCCCCTCATCCTATAAATAATGAGAGGGGACCCTTGTCTAAATACCTGTAAAAAAAAAAAAAAAAGACTTACCATTTGATGTCTTCTTTCTTCTAAAAGTCCAGCCAATCAGAGTGCGCTGTGTCATTTTACACAGCGTGGGAAAATTCTTTGGAATTTTGCCACACTGTGTAATTTGACTCATAACAATCTGATTGGTTACTTAATCCACCAATCAGAGTGCTTTGTGTCATTTTACACAGCTTGGGAAAATTCCAAAGAACTTTCCCATGCTGTGTAAAATGACACAGAGCACTCTGATTGGTGGATTTCAAGCCAACCAATCAGAGTGCTGTGACAGGTAAATGTAGAGACTTACCTGTCATTTTCTTCATTTACCTGTCAGAGCACTCTGATTGGATGGCTTAAACCCACCAATCAGAGTGCTCTGAGCCTAATTGCAGGGCAGGGCAGGGCAAGAAGTTTTAAGCCTTCCCCACGCCCTGCAGAGCTCAGTCTGCGCAGAGCTCTCCATCAGTGAAGAAGGATTTTTATTTTTTTATTTTTTTTAAAGTGGGCTGAAAAAAGATTTTAGAAGAAAGAAAACATCAAATGGTAAGTTTTCTTTTTTTACAGGTACTTAGCTAATGGTCCCCCCCTCATTATTTTTAGGGTGAGGGGGGTAGGTAGGGGTAATTTTTGGGGGGAAGGTGGTGACTAGGGGTTTGGGGACCCCTAGTCAACTGGGGGGGGATTTTTATTTATGGCCCCCACCCACCGCTCAGTCGCGGGTGGGGCTCAGGAGGGGGGAATTTAAAAAAAAAAAATTTTTTAACAGTGAGCAGCCACAGGCTGTTTAATAGACATGCCCTTACCACCTGGGTCACATGCTGCACTGGCCAATCACAGCCATGCCATTAGTAGGCATGGCTGTGATGGCTTCTAAGGGCACACAAGTCAAATGTTTGTTGATTGGCTGCCCTGCAGCCTTTCAAAACGCGTCATTAAAACGCCGAACATACCGTAATATGTCAGTGTTCAGGTCCGTGGTCTAAAAAAACGTAATGTTGGGTACGAACTGGAACTTTTCCGTTCGGGTTCGCTCAACTCTACATACAATAGAAAACAAAGCAAAATGTTACTTGCACACTATTCCAAATCCTGGTGCATATTTATATAAATGGAGGCTTTTAGTTCCACTCCAATGGCTATTAGATGTAAGCCTGCCACGTCAAGGCAAACCTTCTAGGTGGATCCTACACAAACATTTTACTTATTTTCTTTGGTTTTTATTGTTATGTATATGGTGCAAGAAAAATAAAGACAGAGTGTATCTAGAAAAAACAAAAGAAACTTAAAAAGAAAATAGTGTAGATCAACCTTTTGAATTGCATACTCTATAATAATATGCCAACCTAACATGTGAAGAATACTGCTAAAGTATATGAGCATGCTGTAGGTTTTTTCGTTTGGCAATTTGGGTGCATGATCTGTATTATGCCCACTCTTTCCTTTTGCAGTATTTTCTTGTGTTCCTGAAAAATCTTGTAAGCTATTTAAATCCACAAAAAAATAAAAGGATTCTGGAACTTGTATTTAGCTGGCTTGGTACTGTTGACTTGACTGGACTCGGTACACCCGCAGTAGTATCTGCTCCTCGTATGTCTGGGATGTAGTGACCAATTTGCCCAATTTATACATGGACATCTGGAGAAATAAGCATCCCAACCTATGACTTATTTCAAATATTATCAGTAACTTCCACCAATCAATCAATACTCACTGAAGTAGCTGTCACTAGTTTTAGCATGTGGTGGTCGGTTCCCAGCTGCAAACCCTCACCATTAGTGACAAGATATTACCCCACACTTTTCTTTTTCTTTTTCTGCAAGTTTATTTTTTTCCTACGGTTCTTTGATCTTACACTGCTACTCACTGGTACTGAAAGGGCTAACCTTGTACAGGTTGTTGTTACTCTGGTAATTTATTGTAACAGTTTTTTAAACTTTTTTTTTTTTTTTTTTTCACACCCGTAATCACCATGTTGTGATCACTACAGATTATGGTAGGTATCATTAGCAGTAGGCAATTAAAAAATAGCGACAATTACTTGTAAGTAATTAGCGGCTCATATCTACTGGCTGTTGTGAAATAGCTGAAAGCAGATACGTAGCAAAAAGGTTGGAAAACAACATGAGTTGGAATAAGAGTCTGTAGCACAATAACATAATTTTAAGTATGCATCAGTGTGGGACAGACTTTACAGACAAATTAAAGTTTGAAATCATTCTACACATTTTTTAACGCCAGGACTACAATATTTCTATGTATAATCTGTAGGGGATCTATGGTTTTTTAAACCTTTGCATTAAAATTAAGTGAATTCTGCTCATCATGATACTGTCACTGTACTTTCTGAACACACTGGTCTAATGGCACAGTTTTAGAATAGCACAGTGGCTATTATATGCCACATCACACTTGTTCTATACAGTGGTTCTCAGGCAAACAAAGCAGTCAAGAGTAGGGCTACATAGTGTGGGGCAGTAATTTAGAACATGTCACAATTCATTTGCTAGACACTTTTTTGGAAGAAATGGGTGCTCTGAAAAACTACCATGTCCCTTTCCTACAGGTCTGAGCTATAATGAACATGCTATAAGGAATATTTGGTTTTTTTTTTTTTTACTGCCAGTAAAAGTTAAGGAGGACATCCATGCGTTTTCTGTGCGTGCCATCATTGTAATTTTCACGTAAAAAGTCCATTAAAAAGTGTTCAAATTAAATTGCATTCATGCTTTGGGATCATTTCTAGAAAAAGGAAAATTTGACAAACTGAATATTTGTGTACAAAAAACAAACAAAACACTTGATACTTTTGATGCAGACTTTGAGGACTTGTTTACAGAGTTTTTTTGGTAAGTTTTATAGATAAGCTGTTACCCATTGCCGTAACTAACATTAACAATTACTAACTCCCTATGCATTGTATAAAGAGAAATCATCGGCTCCCGCACACTAAGCAGACAATCTGTTTTGAACCGCATATAATATAATAAAAAAAAAGAATGGCTTCTACCCCTTCCTTCATTCCATGGACTATGGTTGAAGGGAACTAGGGCCCATGAGCTAATCAGTATCCTGGACGCCTTCATTTTCCTCTGCATGTTGTTAACCCTCTAACTATCAAGGGCCTAGAAGATTCACACCCCTAACCAGCTTTCTAAAATATGGCCCCACCTACCCCCTTACACTAATAAAGATATATATTTTTTTTAAGCCTGTAAAAAAAAAGATCATACTTATCATGTTAAAAATTCCGTAAGTATTTTTTTTTATCTGTTGGTATGTCGGATCATTAGTAACCTAGGCCTTAAATCCAGCTGTCAGAGTAAAGCCTCTTATAATAGCATGCTTGGTTCAGTAACAGACTCTAAAAATATGCTCGTGGGCATCACTCACGCCTCTAGACAGGTTAGACTGGACATGCCTAGAAAGATTGGTAACACCTATAGTCATACAGGTATGTAGGCATTACCTAAGTGGCAGCTTTAGCTATGCAGGTATGTTGGAAGTAAAATAAAGTGAGAATTTCAAGTGAATTTCAAATTTAACGACAAATTAGCTGAACTGAAAACATAGATGACTTGGATAATGTTTCCATTATAGCTAAATTTGAAATTGACTTGGAATTAACTCTCTATGTATAGTTTAGACTTTCCTTTGTAAAATATAACATTTTCTAACAACCTGTCATTACCCTTGGAACATTTATTGTATCTACGAGTTCCCATTATGTTAATTATCAGCTTGTATATGTTATACAGCACTCTTGGTTTTTGTATGTATTTGAGTTATTACATGTTGCTCCTTTAATATTAACAGAACGTGGTACCATAGGAAAGTTGGTGCAGTTTGTACATTCATCACTAGATGTCATCGATGTTCTCATGAATGCAGTCTACTCTACACTATTTCAATACTGATAGCCATTGTTTGGTTATATATGCAAATCGAGTTTGAATCTAAGGAAATGCATTTTGTTTCTCCTCATGTTTCTACTTTTTCAGAGGTTGAAAAAGTATCTGTCATGTCCAGCACAACTTGGGCTTAAAAAGTGTTAAATCACATCTCTAACATTGTGTTAGCAGGAATGCTAGCAAATATAGGGATTTTCTTTCAACGTACTTAAATATTGTCCCTGTCCCATTCAATTAATCCTCGTCATTGTGCCTATATACCGGCATTATAGAGGGTCTATGTAGAGGACTGAGTTACAAGAGTGTATAAGAGAATTCTCCCCCAGTTCTTTCTCTGCTCCCTGACACTACCACTCCATGCCTCCCAACTGTCCTGATTTCAGAGGCACAGTCAGCGCTCCCTATTTGAGAGTCCAGTCTAACTGTTGTGCACAGCACAAGATAATTATTATTAGACACTTTGGCATTGAAACAAGTGTTTTAGCAGCGCTCCTATATGGTCTACTTTGTTGTGGCCAGCTGAGAGGCTGTCAGTGAACCTGACATGCTTGATCCCAAGCTTATAAACCATTCAGTGGATAGACCCTTCTCACCCATCATGATCTCAGATCACCAGAGTTTCTCAGGTTTGTAAGTGTCAAGTATCCATATCCATGTGGCAAAAACAGGGGTAATTACCTTCCGAAGATCGAGGGGAGTGCCGCTCGGCGGTCTTCTGCAATGATGCATGGCTTATGCGGCATGTCGGTGCATGCCAGCCACTGCGGACCCACGTAATGATATATCCCCACGTCCACACACACCTTTTGGGGTCAAGGGCTAGGTACAGCCTATCGGATCTGCAAGAAGGTTATTTAAACTCACTTATTCCTTAGCTCATTGCCCTGACATGGTTTCCCTTAGATGGCTGTCCGAGAGTGTGTTCCTGATCGTGTTTTTCTGTTTTTTGACTTTGGCTTCATTTTGACTTTCCTGATTTCTGGTAACCTTGACTTTTGGCTTTTCCTTATCAGTGTGTCTCGTTCTGTGTCCCTGACATCGGCTAGTTTTCGGACTATACTCGGGTACGTTAAGTCCGGCCATTCTAATGCCCGGTAAGACATTACTCTTAGTTTTAGGGTGTGATACTATTCTGTGTGCTGGATCAATATAATCCTGACAGTAAGTTTAATATAGGACATCACTACAGAGAGGGTGACAGTGGAGGTGCTTATAGTGATGTAACACCAACAGAAATAGCAGCACTGGAACAGCAGGTAAGTAACATTCTAACAGGTCCCAAATTTGTGAATGTATAATTTATTTTTATGATAAAGTAATTAGAGCTATCCTTGACCCAGGAGTAACAGGATCCCTTTGAAATGCACCACATCTCTGGAATTAAACATCTTGCCCAGTGTTTAAACAGCATTAAGTCTTTTAATCTTGCATTGTGGTAATCAGATTGTTATAAAATCCAAAAGTAAAGCAACATTTTCATAAAATGTTTAGTGTTTTTATTTACATCTCTTATTTTTGAAACACATTGGGAACACCTACTAATTTCATAATTTATTATCGTGAGCAAGGCAGGATAAGGATAAAACTGTGTGCAGGATAAAACTTACCAGGAAAGGTTAAAGGATCTTAACATGTATAGCTTGGAGGAAAGACGTGACAGGGGGATATGATAGAAACATTTAAATATATAAAGGGAATCAACACAGTAAAGGAGGAGACTATATTTAAAAGAAGAAAAACTACCACAACAAGAGGACATAGTCTTAAATTAGAGGGACAAAGGTTTAAAATAATATCAGGAAGTATTACTTTACTGAGAGGGTAGTGGATGCATGGAATAGCCTTCCAGCTGAAGTGGTAGAGGTTAACACAGTAAAGGAGTTTAATCATGCGTGGGATAGGCATAAGGCTATCCTAGATATAAGATAAGGCCAGGGACTAATGAAAGTATTTAGAAAATTGGGCAGACTAGATGGGCCGAATGGTTCTTATCTGCCATCACATTCTATGTTTCTATGTAAGGCATTGCTGGGTCATAAATATTATTATTTAATTTATAAAACACCAATGTATTTTATTGTAAAAACAAATACAATAAATTAGAGACAAATTTAGATATACAGGGACAAGAGATAACAGCTCTGCTCAAATGACCTTATATTCACCATCAAGATCGTATGATTTGCATAGTTGCGTACCATTACAACACAATGAATACATTTATTTTATTTATTTTGTTTGCGTTCTTCTGGATCAACAGGTAAAAACTTCTTTGAAAAGTTTCTTTGTTTTTTCCTACATGGACCACCTACAGTATTGTCAGGAACTGACTGGTGAAAGTTTATTATACCTAGACATTTTTGTTGTTGAAGTGGCTATGGTCAAGCCCTTTCTGGAGGGTGCTGTGTACTAATGTAGATGTTTTTGTTTCCTTCTGTCATCTCATTAAGGTTTATGTACTAAGTGATGTCTATAATGGAAAGTTGTCTTATAATCCTACAGTAGGCAGGTTGTTTTGCCTTTCAGCTGAATTCTGAATATGTGTCCGTCCCTTTCATATATGGGTTAGCTCGGGTATTATCCATTTGTTTATACTCTCATGGTGTTTGATTAGAAATAATGAAAATTGTTTGCATATATTTCCCTAATTATTCACAATGGTAGCACTTTGTTTCCATGGGCTTATGGAGCTGGTAAATAAACATGTATTTTATGGAAGAAGAGAATTGTATTTCTCTGCCTTTCTGCTGTGAGTGGGAAGAGCTAACCCATTAGTTAAGGCTGCCATGTTGATTTACTGGGGTGAGAAAAACGATTTCCGGTTCTAGATCACTGAGATTGTTCCCTCAGTACCTTTCTACCTAACGCAGGCCAATCTGTAGAATACTGTTAATGTTATTGTCTAGATCAGAAAAAAATCAAGAATCTTAGGTAAACTCCGAAATTGGTGAGCTCTTTAAATATATGTATAGGTTGTATTTGTTTTGGTAAGGTTTCATTCAAACACATTAATCTAGGAGGAACATGTTATTACCATTGGTAATTTCTCAAGCTATGAGATAATTATTGACTAAACCCTACTGCAGATGTTGTTTGACATAATCCAGATTGTATGTGCAACATAATAAACATGCATTAGTTCGTTAGCCAGGCCATAAAATCCCCATTTTGATCCATCTACGTTTTGCAGGGTCAAAGAAGAGCTTGTACTTGACAAAGTTCCGATACATACATTAGACATGCATTAGGCCAACATACTTTTTCATGTACAATTAATGAACTCACAAATGATGTAATACATAACCAGCAGAGAGAAACATAAAATTACTACCTCACCGATCAACCAGGGTCGTCTTATCAGTCATGAGCCATTAGCCTAGACTGGAATCAATTGAAATTATTTTCCGGCACAGCTGATGGGTTTCCTCCACAATTCAACGAGGAAAGAAAATGTATGCCATTTGCAAATTTACATCTTCAAATAAACAGAAGTCAATTTAAAACAAGCCAGGGCCATTACATGTTTCTTTTTTTTCTCCTGCAATGTCTCCTGATGTTCATGGATATTAACTAATATAGTAAGACTGAGCAAGATATCCGTGCTGGGGCTGTCATTGTATGAAGTATGCTTTCTGTTAACATAGGATTTTATGAGAGATGATAGTTAATTAGTCTGTCTAGTCTGCTGTTCCTTATGAAAAAAAGTTTCCACTGTCATATCCACCAATTCTCCATCTAAAGTGATTTAAAATACACGTTCTACTGACTACTCTATACCCTATATGCAAAGCTATATAACCAAAACTCAAGAGTAACTTAGTCATAGTGTCTACGTCGAGACGGAACTATGCCCATATATCTGATACTTGTGCCCTGATGAGCTCTGCGGAACAGTTTCCTGACTGAATTTAGAAGAATTGTTTTAGGGTAAAATTACTATCAAACACGCATCAAATCAAAGTTCGTTGGATAGAACTCAGGAAGTTCAGATTGTTTTGCATTGAAAACACTGACGTAGCAACTGAGCACTTTAAATGTCAAGCATCATTAGAGATACGGTGAAATGGTGCATAAAAAAAAGAACATTGTCATTATGGCACAATTAAATAAGGTTATGTTCTAAATGACGATACTTGGACTAAGGTTAGAATTAGGGAGGCGTCTAATGTTGGTGGGGCTTAGAGTTACTCCACTATGTGTCTCATACTCTAATGATGCAATCTATCATTAACAGTGCTGTGGTGGAGCTGCTCTCTTTTAAAGGCAGCAAAATGCTAACTATGACCACTTTTTTAAAGTCATCATATTCTTCTCAAAATTTGTAAATTGATAATATTTGATGCATGTAGAGATAACTGATAGCTTATAATAATTCAAAGCCTACTGTAGTAACCGTAATACTAGAAATACCCTTGCACCGTTATCTGGTAACGGAGTAAATCATTTTGTAAACATATGCTACTTATCTGGGTCCCTCCAAGTGCACAGCATGACAAAATATCAGCTTCGCTCCGTCCATAACATTAGCAAACCTAGAACTCTCATTTTGGTCTGACTAACAAAGGCTTCTGGAAGTGGAGATACACATCTGGAAGCAACATGAAATATCTTAGTGTGCAAAATGTTGAGCCTTCACTACCTCCCTCCACCTGGTGGCTAAAAGATGCCCACACGTGGGTTGTTAGTGGGGGCTATTGAAAAAATAAAGAAGGTTGTGGACATGCCTTTGGACTTACCCTTCTCCCTTGTTCCAGGTGAATAAAGGTCCCCTAGACATGGGCTGCTGGTGGGTGCTTTTTAAAAAAATTAAAAAGGGGTGGACATGCCTTTGTCTATCCCCCAAATTATCTCCCCCCCACCCTGGTTGCTAAAGATCTTCAAGCCCTTAGCCACCACCTAATATAATGCCCTACCTACCAACCTGACTCTAATTTCTTCGATTATGAAACAAATGAAAAGGCTTGTCCATTGCTCATTTTCATTGTTTCGTAATACAGCATTTCAGAATTTGGATGAGTCGCCGATCACCCAAAATTCAGAAGAATTGCGATTTGTTTGAAACCGAATGTACAAGTCAAATCTGAAGCTTCTGGACAACTAGAATAAGGGGGCAAAGGATTAATGCCAGCTTTAACAGGTACAGTTGCCTAGTCGCCCTGTATTTCAATTAATGTTTTAACATTAAAGCTTTCTTATATGTGTGTCTGTCAAGTGCTTCCACCCAAAGCATAAATGGTTAATCTGCTCTAAAAATGTAGAATAAAAAAAAATAAAACACTTGGTCATTGCAAAAAGACATTTCTTGCAGCTTGTGTGGACCTTCTGACAGACACTGTGGGGATGGATACTGCTTTGGAATGGAGAATTGGCACCCAGTAACAATTCCAGAGTCGAAGCAATCCATCAAACAGCCAGTGACAAATGTTCACGCCAAGATGCAGAGAGCTGCCTCTGCAGCAGTTACTATCTGTTTAAAGGGTCTTTTGAATGAAAAAGATTATTTCTGTTGGGCAGAAAGTCACAATTAATTAAATGTGCACTCCAGATAAAAAAAAAAATATATGCCTCCTCTCTTTAACTTTCACAATTATTGTTGCCCTCCGCTGACTACCATGGTCGCAATTAGTTTCACAATGCCTCCCCATTCTATTCTTAATATTGATATGTATATCTATTTCATGGGTATTACTGTTGCCTACTCTCACTATTGCGTCTCCTAGGGCTGAACACATTATATGCCTATGGATGTACTAATTTGTTTGTTTATACTTTTTTTTTGTTTCAAATTCCTTATATAATTTATTTCAGTTGGATTTGGGGAAACCACTTGAAGGATTTGTTGTGTTGAGCTATTTCATTTGTTCATTGCAAACAGTTTAAAGTCTGTACATTTTGACAATACATCTGATTTTCAATGGGGTTGAGTGGATGCTCATGGGTAATATGAGCTGTAGTAGGTGCACAAGATAATAGGGTCTCAAGTGGGTGCATAGGGTAAAAGGGGCTGTTGTGCATGCAGGGACTAATAGGGGATAGTGGGTGCAGGCTATTGTGGGGCTGTGGTGGGTGCAGGGGGGAGAGGGGAGAGGGCCTGTAGTGGGTGCAGGGGTGCATGAGCTGTAGTGTATGCAGTGGAGTAGTAGGGGATGTAGTGGTTGCAGGGGGTAATTTTGGCTGAAATGGGTTCAGGAGGTAATATGGGCTGTAGCGGCTGCAGGGGTTAATAAGGGTTGCTGTGGGTGGGAGGTGTTATAAGGGTTTTAGTGCATAACAGATTGTGGCTGTGGTGGGGAATAAGAGCAGATTGGGACAGGAGCTGTGGTCAGGGATGGGGCAGTAGTGAGGGGATAATTTAATAATTGTAAAGAAAAAAAAAATCATTAAATTGTTTATTCCCTCCTCCCTGAGCTCTTACATTTGGCCGGGGAGAAGGGAATCCTTATCCGTGGTGGTCCAGTGGGAGACAGCTTCTTCTAGCCAGCGCTGGGAAATCGTTACTTGTCCATCAAGATCAGCCTTCCTTACATGTGTTTTTGCTGTTTATCCAAAATACTGCAAAAAACTCAGTTTGAAACACTTCCGGTTTTGCAACAAACTAAGAAAAAAAATTCTTCTTGACCCCAGAATGGCAATCAGATTTATCCTTGGATGAAGAAGCTATTATCCCAGAAATTCTAAATTATATCCCAGAATATGTTTTTGCAAGTATGCATCCAGCTGTTGTTTAAACATCTGTACAGACTCTGATAAATTAATTTCTTGAGGCAGAAAATTCGACATCCTTACTGTCCATACTGTAAAGAAAAACTTTCCTTCACCTTAGATGAAATCTAATTTCTTCCAGTGTAAAAGCGTGACCTTGTGTCCTTTATATAGTAATGAATACATTTCTAGACAATGGTTGGTATTGGCCCTGAGTATATTTGTTAATGCTATCACATCCCCTCTGAGCAGGGCCATATTAAGAGCCCATTGGGTCTGATGCTGACCATTATGAAGGGCCTAATTTTAGAATCGTATCGACAGAAAACACTAGAACAGTTATACCTCCCAATCGTCATGTATCTGGTACAAACCCTATGCTAATGTCTCACTTTCATCATTCAGAGCAAAAATTGCTTTGGTCCTTAAGTGAAAAACAAATTAAGCTTGGTCATTAAGAGGTTAAAAACTAATGTTTGGGGGGCGGGGCCGGGCCGCCGAGCTGGACGGACTTGGTGCACCTCGGCTCCGCGACAAATCTCCTATAACCAGTTTATACTTACCCCCATTTACCTGAAACTACCTCAAGCAGATGTCGGTAGACAAGGGTAACACAAGCAACAGACTACTGAGTCGTTGTCAGCTCCCGTCTGGCGGCACCAACGGGTGGGCCGATGGGTCTGCGCCTGCTGTGAGGCTTCGGCGGGAGAAACGGCCGATCTCACGTGCTTGGTCCAACGGTACCTCACCCACGCCTATTCAAGGCCCTGTTCTCCCCCCCGTGGGCCGGTGGGGTTTATCCCGGCCCCCACCAGGGACGCAATGCACACTCACGGAAACCAGCCTGGGCCCGCATGGACAAGCCAAGATGGCTGCCGCGCCCTGAGCAGCGGTTGTGTGCACCTCTGAGGGTCACACACTGGCGATGATGGCAAACAGCACAACCTCTCTGTTCCTCCTGACCACCGGCAACAGAGGGTGACAGCTCACCACTCAAGCTGGGAGACATCTCAGCTCATTGACAGGAGCACTGTCCACACCATCTGAGGCTTCACTCTCCACAGTTTATGACCGCACTGGTGGATATATGAGGACTTGACCGGGACTCTGACACAGCCCAAACTTGGGGGAATAATGGACATCAAGCACAAGCTCGACCATCTGCCCGGGGTTGACGCCAGCAGACCCACTGTTCAATTGAACTCTGAAATTTCTCACAGGTGCAAGGTACGCATTATAAAACAGCATTGGGTTACAATATGTGTCAAATATGTGCTCTCCACACGGACCAACACCAGAGGAAAATCAAAACGCTGACGCTGAACACCGCCAGTGTTTTAAAACTAAAGATTAACGACTAAAATTAAAAATGAGGCATCGATATCCTGGAAATGTAAATTAATCTTGCTGAACGATGTATCAACCCTATACTGTAAATCGCTTGTACATTTCCCCTGCTTTCTTTTATGTGCTCTTTTATGCATTGAGACCAAATCATTAATATGACGTGGCCTGGATAACTTTAGTTGTCTTTTAAGGAAAGAAATCTTGCAGGATTTGTTTTAGTGTGTTACAAATGAAGAATAGATAACATCTAAGTTACCCTTTTGTCATCGAAAAATCAGTCAGCAAGTATATAATACACTGCATCTCAAAAACACATTTGTAAGTTTAAGAATCTTAACAATCCTTACAGTTACATTTTGTTATTGGACTGATCTTACTCTAAATTACATCATAATACTCCCTCATTAGCCCAAGCAGTGTAGAGTGGTTGGGCTGCTGGGGAAGCTCGATAAGCATTATAGCGGTTTTTAACGGTTTAATACAGAATGTAAGTACCATGTTAAGGGACTCGTGACAAGATCAGCTTAGTTGCCAGAACCAGAGTGCGGGATCTCAGTCTGCAAATAACTAATGGCAAGGGGCAGGCTGCTCTGGCTCCTGGATAGTGAGAAGTTATCTGTCTGATTCACCCCAACAGCTAACCGGTTAAGGTATGGCTAGTTTGTTAATTGGTAATAAAGCTGTAGCCGCTGCCCTACCCACAATGGGAAATGTGTCCGTTACATTTTGTGAGTAGCGGGCAGTTAATCATATGTAGTTATGGACTGTGGTCATCAGTCATGCCAAATGTATACGGATGACAGAACCTGCCACGAGGTGTGTGCAACATAAACCTATTTTTTTCTTAATCTGGTGTTTAAAACTGTTTATTGATGCCAGCTTTTGATGTGATGGCAGAGTGGTAGTGATGTTTAAATCTGTCAGTTTGTGCTGTATGTATTCGTTTTGTCAGAACAGCTGTAGTTGAAGGTGACTGCAAACTGTTTTGGAGTGACACTGCACAGAAATCATGTTAACATTCTTTTTTCTTTTTTGACATTGCCTTGGGTGGAACATGTCATATTGCATCTGTTATTTGAAGCTTCAATGTAACCTCCTGCAATTCTTTGTTTTACATCTATAATGATTGCAGAAATTGCAGAATACATATACGTTGTTTTTTTTTTTTTTAGATATAATGTATTATTGAAAGAAAAATTAATTTCTTACACTATCAGCCGTCAATAAACAATGGCAGAACAGTATAAATCTGGGTGTTGGCTATAACTATCTCAGACCTTTATGTAGGATGTTTTAATAGTTGTTAATTATAATTAAAATGATTTTACATTATGAAATGATAATGGCATCAAAAGCAGTTCATGAAACCTAGTTTGTTAACTCTTTCTAAAACCTCCAACAGGACATGGGGCTATAGGGGCATATGTGCTTTTGCATGAACTAAGGATGTGAGTTGTCCAGGTAATCCACAAAATGCATTGATTCATTTAAATTGCACACAAATACGGTTTAATACAGAATGTAAGGACCATGTTAAGGGACTCGTGACATTATAACCACTTCAATGAGCTGAAGCAGTTACAGTGCCTACAGTTTTACTTGCATCCACACAAACGATGTTAAAAGGTAAGAGACACCTGCATTAACATTGACATACACTGATTCAATTCACTAAATCCTACATACATAGGAGAATATTTGCCAATTTTGTTCATGAAACTGATGGGTTTTTTTTTTAATTTGAGACACTCGATGAACCAATATAGGTTTTGGCCTTAAAACTTTAGTTTTTTGGAAAAAAAAGTTTTGAAGAACGCTGGACCGTAAGATCGTCATCTTAACCAGTTAACCACTCTCCCTCCCCCATCCCCCCTTAAAAAATAGTTCCTTATAATGTAGATATATACCCAGCTCAGCCTCTGACAGCACTGATTGAACAGAACGGTTTCAAGCCAACGCTACTTTAGAAAGAGTGAACACCCAAGCAGGCACATAGTAAGAATACCATTACAGTGGCCATACCTTCCATCATTGCCCCTAGAATAATCGGAACAGGGGACATGTCTTCCTAAGAAGCTTCACCAGTGATGCAACATGAGTAAATGGTGATTTCCAATTTGAGCAGTTCTGCCCTAAACAGGTCTGCCCACTGAAGGGGCCGGGTGAGCCTGGTGTCAAGCACAGACGTAGACCGTCTCCTGGCCAACTCCCTTTATAGAGTACCATGCTGAAACGCTCCCTGCATTGTCCATGTGCCCGATGCACAGCAAAATAGTGTGTAATGATCTGCTTGTACTGTGCTACACGGGAGACCAGGAAACAAATTCGGGTAGGTGGGACAGGACTCCAATACCGGTACTGACTCTAACGAAGCAGCTTCATTGTATATTACAAATGGGCACTGGAAAGCAAGCAAACTGTGCATTCCAAACGCTCCAGAAAAGTCTTCTAAATAATTATTTCATTTTTTTACTTCAAATACACAGACACACTGCATGCAGTAAATCCAGAGTATATACACTTAGCTGCACTCTGAACTCTCCCACTGTGAGCAGGACAAAAAGCAGCAACCCTAGGATTCTGAGGGATTTCTCTGTGTTACAGTCAGCTAACCATCCATGGGGTGTAATGTTTCTCATGGTCCTCCGTTTAAATATGGTTTACAGTGAATTCATTGATTGCATACCTGCCATCATACTAGTGAGCCAGTGATGCATTTCACGTCCCTGGTGACACTCAGGAAATAGAAGGTCATGTCGCCCGCCTGAGAGTGCAGACACAGCTAGAATACAGAGCGCTGCTGAAGTATTCTTATGTGGGCAGAAATATCCTAAAAAACTAGCATGAATAGAGTGCATTGAAATATGTGGCAGGAGACAACAGAACCGTGGATCAAAATAATGACTTTCCTGTCTGTCTTGACAACTGAGCTGCTTAAGTGATGACTATAGGTAGTACTTTTTTCCTTAAGGGACACTGTAGACACCATAACTATTGGTTTAATACAGAATGTAAGGATCATGTTAAGGGACTCATGACATTATAACCACTTCAATGAGCTGAAGCAGTTACAGTGCCTACAGTTTCCCTTTAACTTCTTTTGCGCTTGTGTTAATTTATAGCTATTTATCACTGTTTCTGTCTTTGAACTTGTCTGTCATATTACTGTGATTACTGATGTGCCCCCAAAAAGTTCTAGTTTCAAATACAATGCATGAATAGTATTAGTAAATAGTAAAGGACATCTTAAAAAAACCACTATGCTCAATACATGGGAACAGTTACTCACTTCAACTTTGCACAATGTCATTTTCTTGACGGTGGCATCTTCTATGTGCAGGTCTATGAAATGTGGTCACTTTTTTTTTTTTAGTTGTTTTTAATTATTATTACTATTATTTAGTCTAAAATGATTATAAATTGAACATAGTTTAAAGGGATGTACAGTGACGTGAAAAGTCCAAACCAGACCTAAGGCCTAATCTGTTGGTCAGTCGTGCTTTATAGAAAAATAGTCTATTTTTGGCAGAGTTGCCAAACTCAGACCTCCTTGTTCTTGGTAGACTACAAATCCCATCATTCTCTGATTATTATAGACTGGCAGAGAATTCTGGAAGTTGTAGTCTGACAACTGCTGGGAAAACACAGTAATTTTACACTCATTCCAAGACTTTATCGAGGCCTGTCATATCTGATCAGTTTGACACTGTATGTGCTTTTGTTTTTCTGTTGCAATACATTTTCTTGTTCACACTCAGATATTGCTGACAGAGTTCCTGTGAGACTGCGCATGCCGGGTGATAGGTCACATCTTGTAAAATGTTCCTTTTATTAAACCAGTTATTTTTTCCAGGCAACAGAATAGTATGTGTTAAAAGCTTTCAGCTCCCACTTGCTCTGATCGACATGGTGAGTCCTGCCAGGGATAATATCCAGTGTCTCGGTTTACAGAGTGACACTCTGTGTTATGACAGCTGTGAAGAGAATATGTGGCATTATAAAAATAATTCAGAATTGTTACCAGTTCACAGTCAACTCCACACTGCTTCCAAATGCAGTTTCATTTTATATATAGTGATCTAATCATGTTTCTTAAAGTCATTTCTATGTTACGTGGATTTTTTTTTTTTTAAATCTTATTTATTCTATTAAATATTTTTGTGTTCCATATATTGGGTCTGTGGCATAACGGCTATTTGTTCAACCAAGAATAAATATATATGTGTTTTTTTTCTTGATAACTGTGAGAATGTTTTGGATTTTTAACTGAACGGTCCCGAGAGAAGGTCATTTTGGAATGAAAGAAAACTTGTCTTATTCACAATGAAATGCGATAAACCGAAAACTTGAGTGGGAGAGCAAAGCAAAACCGGTGCTATTCTGGGCGCTTAGTGCTCAATGTTGAGATACATTCTGATGGTTTTCACGGGGATTGCTTCTTGCCCATAATACCCCCTTTAATATAATTTATAAAAACATAAACTAAAATAGTTAAGTTAGCCTATTTATTGTTATCTTGATTCAATATTCACCAGAATTTAATGGTTCTTGAATGATAATTTTTGTAAATTACAAAAAGTCATGTGGAGAGCTACAGTGGGACAGGGTCATGTGGAGTGACAATGGTGGGATGGGGAGAGACACAGGAAATGGATTATAGGGGTGTGATTAATAAATATTAAAATGGCTGAGGTATGAGATGAAGAAAGGGGAAAGGTAGGGACAAAGTTTGCGAAACAGTGGAGGAAACAGAGGCAGTAGAGATGAAATAAGGCAAGATTAATAAATAAAAAAAATAATTGCTTTGTGGAGATGAAATGGAGAATCTTGGCTTGCCAATATGGGATTTGGTGGGGATTTATTTATGAAATATGTAATATGTAATATAAGTTGTGACTAATGCTCACAGGAATGTTTTTTGTTGTTGTTGTTGTTGTTCTTATTCTTATAGTTATTGGAGATACCATGTGTGGACATGTCTTCATAAATGTTCCCTGTAAGTATTTTTATATTTCTTATTTTTGCCAGCAGTGGACTGTAGTGGTTATGGTGCTTGGAGTGTTCCTTTAAGAACTGATTCTTTATTTCTACCTACCTTTTGAATCTGAGGTCAGCCAGGGTGCTAAAATATTTATAATTTGAGAATATATTTACCAACAACATGCTATAAGGTCAATAAAATGTAAATAAAATGTATTTTGTCCATCAGGGAAGTATGCTAACATATATTTTATAATGAATATCTCCATTTGTCCATTTCTTTGTATAAAGTTTCCCTCTCATACACTGTCCCCACCCTACTGCAGTCTATACACCCATTTTTTATTTATTTTTTATTTTGAAACCATACACACTGTACTATCACTTTAAATTTCTCTCCTCACAATAGAAGTAAAAACAATGTTGTAAAATAATAAGTAAATAAAGATATTACATAATTACATCTAATAATAAAAGGCTTTATTCACTAAACATCTAATTCAAATCATATATATTGAATACTATAGATTTTTTTTTTTTTTTATTTGGAAATCACTACAATGTGATGTTTAGTAAATACACCCCCTTATTTCCCCCTATAATGTTGTTGCTTTATAATTAGTTCTATAGCCAGACAAATGGAAAATGTATGTAACAGAGTTTTTATTTAAGTAATTAATTAATTTATTAATTTTTGCTATTAAGGTGATTTTGAAACTACGTCATGAAACTCCTATTCATTCCAGTCTCCAAAGTGGAGTCTGCTGAGTCTGCATATTTAAACGTGATTTGCAATATTACAATATAGGTTTATAATAACATAGTAACATTTTCTTGTTATGCGAGCAAAACTAGTTTTCTCCTAATCACGGCGCAAATGACAGGTTTTCATGGGAGCTGCATTCTACACTTCATATACAGACTTTTAGAATGGGAGGTGAATTGCCTCTATTAGGCTACTTGCAATACTAAAGTCACGCACTTTCTATGCTATAAAAGCTGGAGTGGAAATGAAAAGAAAAAAACAGTCATTTTCTCCAAAAGAATGAATTTTTATTGCAATTTTTAGAATATCTATCGGGATTAGAATTTCCACCGGGGCTAGGAAACTAAATGTGTGGGTTTCCTAATGAGCTGTAATAATGTATTGCCACAATCGTATTGCTTTAATGTTTCCTGGTTTAGATACAGCTAGTAACAGGAAAATCAAATCTTCTTAATTCTCAAAAGCTGAACGAAGAAAGATATTAAAAGCTTTCATTTGCTGTATTCTGCTCTCCTTGAAGTGGATTCTGCTATTTAAATAGAACCCACCTAAAGGACCCCTTTGATGCTAGCTCATCCTCTGTCAGACAGAATTCACTGCAGCCTACACTGTGCCACTGAGTCTGCATTAGTCCTGAGCTGCAATCAAGCAGGATACAGTCCGAAGGATAAGTAAGAGGTTAACCTGGGGATTCTGCACTGGAAAAGAACACATGTGATTACTGTACTACTCTGTTATTCATGAGCATCCAGAATAGCCTTTCATACGGGGGAACGGACTGACTTCTAAGAGGGACCCGGTCACAGCAATTCAGAGGACAGCAGCAATAATATTAATAATTATGGCATTCTTAGAAGGCATATAACAAGAAAATACTCTGTATCTACTTTGCTGTTCTATTAGAAAATACTGGCATGGCTCTGGGAGACGTGGAACGGGTAATCTTCCCATCTGTGTTAATAGTTTTGTCATTTTTTTGGAAGGGGACATCCAGCCCTTTTGTGTGTCGAAGCGTCACCAATGAATTGGAAAATTGCAGCACTATGCAATAGTATGGCACGTCAGTTTGTACCTGTCTCTTTTACAACAAGGAGCGTCTTGAGCTGTTATCTACACAGCTGAAGATCAAAAAAAAAATAATATATATATATAAAGAAGGATCAAGGTTCAAATACACCCTGCAGCTATTAATAGAATTATTGCCTTTGTGCGCCTTTTACGGAAAACCTACTTTACATGGATCACAAAGGAATATGTGTTTCATTAAGAAGAGGGAAAACAACTGGGATCATATTATGGCACAGGAACTGCCAAATCCACATTTTTTTGCTCACTCCTTTGAGTCTCGGGTAACCCGAAACAGTGACGTAACTAACTGTATAGTGAGACACCTGTGTATTCACCAGACTGGGCTTTAATGCTGAAGATTTAGTTAGCCAACTTTTTCCATATATATTTATATTTTTTTTAATATATATTTCTTTTTTTTTTTCTTTTGTCTGTTTGTGCTTTTGCCTAATTAATAATTATTGCATAAATGGATGGACCCATGCCTATGAAACACTGTGACCGCTTGACGTTTACCTCCTGGACATTCCTTTGTTCATGGAATATATTACTGGCAATAACCAATAACTCTGGCAGTGTTCCTGTAAGATTTTGGATTAATTTTGTTGAAATTGTGATGGAAAAGGAGCAGCTGGGCAGTTAATGTTGCAGGCCTTGCGAAAATGATGCACGTCAATAATTTTCCGTTCCGGAGACATTCTTGGATATGGTAAGCGATAGGTACATTCTTTACATAGGGGAAACTATAACTGCTTTAAAATTATTGTAGACCTGTTTCCTTGCAAATTTGAATGTACCTGTCCTTAGTACAGTGATGACAGATGCCAGCTGCTTGCCATAATGGGATGACAAAAGTTGAGAGAGTGTGTGTGTGTGTGTGTACACGTACGTACATACGTATGTACTATAACCTGGACATTGAGTGCATCTCTTGTCAAATATGATAATACGTTGAAGGTGTATGGTGGTTATATCTCTAAATAAAGTTGGTATGAGCTCATGAGTATAATGTGACAGTGATAGAGATTATGATGCTTTCTTCACTAGGCAACCGAACAGGGAAACTTAACAATTGCATTTTATGAAACCTGTTGTGGATTATATCAAATCTGAATGACTACTGAATGTATCAACAAACAGTAATTTAAATGCATAAAATAGCCGATGAAACATCTGTATCTGGCTGCATTGGCGCTCTCTTGGAAATTCTCTGTGCATGCGCCTGACCGAAAGTGTTTTTCAATCTATTAAAGGTAGAAGTTTGTGGGATTTGTAGGTCGCTAACTTTTGGATTCCTGGTACATAAATATCAGAGATAGAGTTTTGATGATTTTATTTATTTTATATATTGGTGATAATAGTATACAACTCATGGCAAAGGGCTCAAAATGTAATCTTTATCAATTAGAAATTCACCCTTGGTGAGTGTGTCATGAACCCTCCAGGCTTGCAGTGGTGAGATACGTTTAGGCCTGTCTTGTAGCCTAGGACTTAAAATTTTGACCCCTTTTTATATCCCATGCGTTCATTCATTCCATACTAGAAACTCTGAGTTGTATTTATTTACCTTTTGACATTTGTGTTAATGGATTATCTGTTTGAACCTACAACCAGTCATGAGACACATTGGTGTTTAGATAGCAAATTCAAATACATCAACTGTTATTGGTGCTGTTAAACACATAGCTATAAAGATTAGTAACCCACTAAGTATGTATTCGTTGGTTAACAATGCCTAAAACATAAACAAACAGGGGTGCTGCTACATACAAATGATGCCTGTGGTTTCAGCTCAATCAAAACTCCCTTCTATTACGTTCCTATTGCTTTTCCTCTTCTCTGCTGTGATCCTCTCTTCCACGCCCTTTTTCTGCTAAAGTATAATGAACTCTTTCTCTCATTTCCAATATTTTCCTTTTATTGTCTTTACTCACTCTGCTATTTCTTCTTCAAGTTGTCCCCATCTCTAACATGATGTCCTCCCATCATTTAAGTAGCAGCCCCCACCTCTGTTCTGTGTTCTTCCCCATTTCCTTTCTGCAACTCCAATGAATGCTCCATGTCCCTATTTTCCATTTGTCCATACATATCTTGTCCTTGCACTCTCTAGTCTCCCTTCTGAATGCTTTCTTTGACCCCAGCTGTATTCTACATTCTTATGTTCATACATGCTCATTCTCTTCTATACCCTCCCTTCTCTTATGTTTCATTTCTGCAATGTATTTAATAGTTTGTTTTTTCAAATTCCATTGCATTTTCTCCCATTTTTCAGTGTTCCCACTACTTTTCCAAAATTTTCTGACCTAAATTTTTAAAGCATATTTCTACCATGTTTTCCATGTCTCCCTTTTATACAGTTAGACACACTCTCATTCCTTTGTGTGTGTGTTTACACTCTACCGCACCTGACCAGCCCCTTTGTGATCGACTGTGAACCTGCATGCACAGTCATCACGAGTAGTCACTGGGAGCCCTTTCTCACACTCGGCCAGACTTACTAAATGCCGTATAGTTTATGTTATGGATGCCTTTTTGGCTCCTCACATGTGCTTCAACCAATCTTATATAAAAGAGGCAGTGTGCAGTGAAATTTGACAACAGGTCGCAACCAGCAGACATTGAAAGACTGCACTTGAGCAATTAGCAGCAAGTAGCAATTTAAAGGGTCATGTAAAACTATGTGCTTGAATAGTTCTAAGATCCAAGGTCAAAGAGTACCACATCTCAGGGCTTCAGACCTCCTCATGCAAAACATTATTAGACCCAGTGATCTATGAACTGGAAGAGCACTACAATTTTCTCTTTAGAATATATGACATTTGGCTGTGGAGGAGCACCAACAACAACAGCCTCTATAAGTAAAACTATGAATTACAGCATAGCTTGCCAATACTGAAATATGCATAACAGAGTAGTTAAAATGTTTAGTAATCCCCGTCAGGATTATCACATTTATGAGTAGAACAAAATACGTCTGTATGGGTTCTTTATATGTTTTTTGCACAGGCCGAGGTAGTGGAAAACACTTACCAGTGAAAGGTGGTCCCTCGCATTTAAGTTCAGGGTTTATTTGGTAGATGTACCCAGCAATGGTCCATTGAATTAATGGATCTGAATTTATAATTTGACACAACATAAATTTTTTATTGTTACCATGGAAACCAACAGTTACCCACCTAGTTCCTCCATAATTATTATTTATTTATTGGGCAAAAGCAATTTCTGCTGCTCTGGACTGTTGAATGGGCTTACAACCAATTATGTCATACAGCGAAACACATTAAGGGGCCCACTAAGCACCATAACCTCTACAGCTCATTGTTGTATGGGCACCTCCGCCAGCATGGGCCAGACTTTTCCCCCTCTGTCTATAGGCTAAGTGCACTGGGTATGTTTAGATACATACTGATACGGAAGGAGTGATGTCTTACACTTGCTTGATAAGTCTATTGTGTGCTCTACCCGGTCAGAGAATCTGCGGATGATTGCACTTTACTAACATGTGTACTTTGTTTATAACCATCAGTAGATAAAAAAATCAGTTTCTGTTTATTTGTTAACGCTACACTCATCTGAAGGCTCACAGATCAAGCAAAGCAGCAACACAATATGTGTAGCAAGAGAGTGCAACATGAATACTGACATCTTAAAAGTAGCAGGTAGATATAAGGGCTCCAGGTACATCTCAGGTGCCATGTTGATGCTATCAATTTGCTTGCATTGCAGTGTAATGAACATTCCAACATTTAAAGGGACGCTATAGGCACCCAGACCACTTCAGCTCATTGCAATAATTACCTCTGAGGGTCAACTCCTCCTCTAGTGGCTGTCTATCAAAATGGACCTTTGGTCTGTTATTTTATGCTGAATGTCCTCACGCTCTGCATGAGGACCTCCAGTGTCAGATTTTTTTCCTTATAGGCAAGCATTGAATAATATGAGTGACATTGCCACGGCAGCCGGCGGGGAAGGAATGTGGGTGAAGCCTGACCCAGCGCTGAGGGGCATCGGCTCTGGATTCAGGTAAGTGACTGAAGGCGTTTTAACCCCTTCAGCCCTGTGGGAGAAGGGTGCGAGGGAGGGGGGCACTGCAGGATTCTAAAGTGCCAGGAAAATGGCTTTGTTTTCCTGGCACTATTAAATCCCTTTAAATACCTTTATTAGAATATAATAGCAAATAACAAAATATAGCACAGCTGCTATTGGCCAATGTTTACACACATAGGGACTGTTTAGTTTTCTTCAAATAGTAGCCTAACACGTAGATCTGAAAAGCCAAGTATATGGAATACAACATTCTTTAGACTAAGCAAAAGCTAGGAAGACCTCATTTGTTTGACCACTTCCTTGCAGTTTATGAATTGTCTATGGCTAAACACTTTACGTCCCTGGTGGACAAATAATGTATTACTCATAACCCCTCTTGAATTTAATGGGTTAAGTCTTCCTTCTTTGCTTCAGTGAAAGAGTTGCTGACTAGCAGGAAATATTTGATTAGATGCAATTGTCATATCAATTTATAGTGTTCTGCGTATCTTGTCATAATTATGTAAGGCATCTGTCTTCAGTCTGATCAATATTAACTGGTTTCTAAAATCATTTAATGTCAGATCAATGTCTGCCAGACAACTGGCTGGAGATGGGCAGTACAAGCAAAACTTTCCTTTAAAAAGAAACATCTTGTGACCTTTACATTGTGTCTGCGCCAGCTATTAGACAAGTGATTAATTTAAGTGTGTTATTAGGACGCAGTGGGAAATATGCTTTAAATGGAATAACATGGGGTGTGTGCTCATCAACGAAGCAAACTTTGTGCCACTTATTCTATGGCGTAATGTGCTAAAACATGCAACATTCTACTCCCTTAAACTGGCACCCATAGTATATTCCATAAACTGACACTGTCTCCCTTAAACTGGCACTAAACTCCATTAAACTGGCACTATACTCCATTAAACTGGCGCTGTACTCCATTAAACGTACACTGGCACTATACTCCATAAACTGGTACTGTACTCCCTAAAACTACCACTATGCACAGTTAAACTGGCTGTATACCATGTTAAAATGGCATTGGAAATAAAATCAATTAAACTGACACTGGAACTAGTTTTCATACTCTATAGACTCCATAGACTCCATAGACTGGCAATGGCACTATACTCCCTAAAACTGGCACTTTCTTTGCATTTTCTACCCTCCAAGGTGACATACCCAGAGATCTGCCCTGAACCTCTTTCTCCTGGCCACTGCCATCTTCACCTGCCACCTGCTAGGACCCATTAACACAATTGTACTATCACACACAATAATAGAAAAATCCTATGGAATACCCTACAGGATCATGTATATTTTGTATTGTGTGAAATGTCAGTAAAATTACAATGTAGTGATTTTAAATGCTTGCACCATAACCACCTATGTGATTTGAAGTGGTCTTGGTGCCTGGAGTCTGTATTTGCAGTGTTTTGCAATGAAATACTGCACATACAGAGTTTAATCCATTTTCTGCTGGAGGTGTACCTCCCCTACTGGCAGTGCAGGCTGGCTAATGTCAATTCTGTGCATGGTTATATGCACAGTGTGTCATTAATTGGCTGAGAGCATCCAGCTGATGTTCTCAGCAACTGAATGACTGGCGGTTCGACATCCAATGAATAGAGTTTGCAGAACCTGGATACCCATCATGAGGCAGAACAGGAGCCTCCGAGCCCAGAAAGGACCAAGGTAAGAGTGCAAACCAGTACCAGTGATTGATGTCATGGCACTCCTGCAATCATAACCATTACAGGAGACTGTACGGGTTATAATGCTTGGAGAAACCGTTTAAGCTTTTCATAAAAAATCTATACATAGTCCCTGTAGAATATTGTACAAAATTGTTTTGTTTTTATTTTTAACAGTAGCACGTTAACAATGTAATGGATTCTATAGGTAACATACACACAGATAATATAAAAGAACACAATCAACCCCTTAAGGACGCATGACGGACCCAGTCCGTCATGCTTGGGAACGACTTAACCATGCATGATGTACTGGATCCGTCATGCTCTAAAATTAACCCCAGATTGCCACGGTGCTGGCGTTCGCAGGGTTAATGCTGTTGCTGGGGGCCTCCGAGGCAGTGGCAGACCAGCAACAGCAAATCACGATGTCCCAGTGCACGTGATCGCTGTGCGGTCACAATGCTGATGGGATATCAGATCCGCCTCCCTCCACCTCTTGTGGGTTTTTGAAGTGGAGAGAGACGGTTTGTTGTTGCATTGTGTCCCTAAAGAGAATAAATTGTCTGAAGAGGTTCCAAATCCCCTTTTCCCTGTTCCTTTTAAAAAATTAACCCTCCCCCTGCTGATTGATCACTGCCAGCAGTGATCAAAATACAGATCACAGTACTTTACTGTGATCTAGTTTTTGGTTGTTGTTTTTTTACCATTAGGGGTTACAGTTTAATATTTAATTTTTTTATCAATTTGTGATTTACTTAGTTGGGGTGGGTGGAATTTAGTGGGAATTGGGGAATTTAGTGATAAGCTAGTTAGGGGTAAAAAAAAGTTTGTTTATTTAGTTAAAGTTTATTATGTTTAGGAAGTATAGCGCAGAGGAGGCTTATGCCCTGTTAGCGGCCGACTCAGAGGCGACAGATACTACTGCCTCAGAGAGTGATTCAGGGAGTGACTCAGGGGACAGGGACTATGCGCCAGATACTGCAAGACAATCAGGAGAAATCGCTGATTTCCCTGATGCTGAACATGGTGCAGATGACTGGGTATCCCCTAATAATTTTTAACCAGACATTCCAAAGTTCACTGCCAATCCAGGCATACAGGCTGACCTGTCTGGCTACAATGCGCTGGATTGTATGCAGCTGTTCTTAGGGGATGAGATTTTTGGGGAGATAGTCACCCAGACTAATCTGTACGCTGAGCAGTAACTGGCACACAGCCAAGTGTCTCTCATCGCCAGGAAAGAGAGATGGTACCCCACCAGTGTGCCAGAATTGAAACAATTCTTGGCACTGACAATGCTAATGTGGATAAATAAAAAGTCCACCATTAGAATGTATTGGTCTAAAAACCCGATTTTCAATACCCCAGACAATGAATAGGCCCAGATATGAAGACATACTGCGATTTATGAACTTTAGTGATAATACGAAGTACCCCCTAAAGGTCATCCGCAGTATGATATTCTATATAACATATGCCCTCTAATTGCCCACTTTAACAAAAAATGTGCCACTATTTTTACCCCCAAAAACATATTTCTATTGACGAATCCCTCATGAAGTTTAAGGGAAGAGTCGGGTTTAAACAGTACATGCCATCCAAAAGATCCCGATATGGATAAGTTTTGTGAATGTGGCAGTTGCAATGTGTACACCTTCTGTGTATACAAAGGAAGGGATAGCCACCTTGATCGCTCAGGTTGCCCAGATATAGTAGGGACAAGTTGGAAAATTGTCTGGGACCTAATCATGCCATTACTAAACAAGGGATATCACTTGTATATCGATAATTTTTAAAACAGTACCCAATTCTAAAAATGCTGAACTGCTTTGAGACCGTGGCCTGTGGCATTATGCGGAAGAGTCGCACAGGTTTCCCACAGGCTCTAGCAGAAAAAAAAATAAAACGGGGGGAAACAGCAGCTCTCTGCCAGAATGAACTGCTGGCACTAAAGTACAGCGATAAAAAGGAGGTGTTCATCCTAACCACTATCTATGATGAACGCACTCTCAGGGTTACATTTCGTGGCAAAGGGGAAATGAAACGGGTGCCAGTCTGCATACAATTTACAATCGGCATATGGGGGGAGTTGACCTGTCCGATCAACTGATGCAGCCATATTTGATCATGCGAAAGACCAGGGCATGGTACAAAAAAGTGGGCATATATATAATGCAGACGGCAATCCACAACGCCTTTGTAAAAAAAATGTAAAAGGCAAATGCTGAGTTGAAATGCACGTTTCTTTCATTTTAGTTTCAGCTCATTTCTGGGCTGCTTGAGTGCCACAGAGGGGGACCATCAGTGGAGCCTAGCAGAAGAATGGAGGCAGGTCACTTCTGCTTCAGGATTCCATCAACCCCCAAAAAGAAACCCACCCAGAAAAGGTATAGGGTGTGTTAGAAGAGGGGAGTAAGAGCTGAGACCAGTTATTACTGTCCTGATTGCCCCTCTCAGCCTGGCCTATGTATTGGCCACTGTTTTAAAATTTTTCACACCCAGGTCGAATAAGTAGACCGGTTTTGCGGTGTGATTCTAGTCCTCTGTCTGATTGTTTGGTTACAGAATCTTGGCTTTGTCTCCCGTTTATCCTGTCTTTTCTGATACTTTACCTTGGCTTGTCCTATCGTTGTTCCGTTTCTCTGTACTTCTTTGACCTCGGCTTGTACCTTGACTATTCTCTGCTTGTATAGCTGGGCTGTTCTAAGGACCGGTATTACAAGTTTCTCTCTCTGTGTTCTCTCTCTTTGTGGTCTATCTGTGTGTTTTGGTTCCGGAATCCATGCTAGCGTTGCCCGTGACGCAGATCATTGGGTACTACCCCCTGATTAGTTTACGCCAAATATTCCCCCTTTCACAGTAAATAGTATGCACTTGTTAATAATTTTAATTGATGAGCTGTCTGTATTTAAAAATAGATGTGGCCTTTGAGAAGTAATTTGCAATCATGAGCTACTAAAATGAGACTTAGGCCCAGCATCCGCTTTTGAAAAATATGAAATTGCTGTGTCTCAAATGTCTTCAACATCCACATATCCCTGATAAAGGTACACATGGGGGTATTGTTGTACTAGGACGACATAGCGGAGCAACATATTAGGTGTTATACTGCCGTAGCACACATAAGGATTGCAAAATATACAGTAACATCTCCAAGTGTGTGTCAAAACGGCAGAAAAATGCTAATTGCTACTAAACTTGGTACAAACTAGCAAAAAAAATATCCTACACTAAGGTTTAAAATATGCTTTCTGAAATACCCTGAAGTGCCTACTTTTACAAATGGTAGGCCTTTGTGGGTTTTTTTTTTAACAGTCAAACTGTTATAAAGCCCCAAATTGAAAATTCGACTATAAATGCTGAAATGGACAGGTCTACTATATGGCACTGTAGCTTCATGAAATAGTGCCAAAGTCAAAGACATACAGTGGGGGTATCATTTTACTCAGAAGACTTAGCTGAGCATCATTTGGGGCTTTGACCATAGTGGCACATATCAAATATACAAAATGCCCAGCAAAAATGTAATATGGATGTAAAAAATGCCCAAAATTATTTTTTACCACATACTTTGATATATATTGGTGAAAAAAAGGGGGCATGTTAAGGCAAAATAGGCACCATATGAGATACCCTGGAGCAGGCTTCCCCAAACTCTGGCCCTCCTGATGTTGCTGAACTACAACTCCTATGATTCTATGAATGAAATAAATAGGTGGAGAATCATGGGAGTTGTAGTTCAGCAACATCTGGAGGGCCGGAGTTTGGGGTAGCCTGCCCTGGAGTGTCTACTTTTACAAATGGTAGGCCTTTGTGGTTTTTTGTTTTTTTTTGAAAAGTTAAGCTGCTATAATATCCCAAATTGAAACACAGGCCCGTCAAATCCGTCTCTCAAAATTCTACTGTAAATACTGAAATGGACAGGTCTCCTATATGGCACTGTAGCTTCACGAAATAGTGCCAAAGACCTACAGTGGAGGTATCGTTGTAATCCACAGATGTATCTAAACACAAAATAAAGATTTGTACAGGAATAGCGCACACCAACATTACACATGAGAAGTTTTTTGTTCTAAGTTTGTGGGTCAAAAAGCATATTTAGAAGAGATTGGCGGTGCAATGGCTAGGTAAAAAGTGTCAAAATAGCCTTAGGTAAATAGCATGTGATGTCTACTTTATATAAATATATACTTTTGTGGCAATTTTGTTTTCTTTTATGGCTATTAAGCTTACAAGACAAACATACCAAATTCTAAAATCGCTCCACATTAAAAGTTTATTTTACTCCTTTGTGACCTGTAACTACCAAAAAAAAAAGCATAAAATTCTAGATACATTATATATTCTGTAAATCAGAACAACTAAATTAATTTATTTTTAATTACTTTCCTTAACCTGCACTAATTAGGCACACATTATTATTGCAAAACTGTAAAATAAAACAATATTTCCTTTTTTTTGCATTGTTTTGTATTTTTTTATAATAAATAAGCATTTATATATGTATATGTTACATCAAATTAAAGTCCTTTTTGCCCTTTAAAAAAACAGTATATAATATGTGTTAGTGCAATAAATTAATAAAATGCAAATTGCAGTTGAACGCAAACAGCAAAAAATGCAAAAATTGCTTGTGTGTCCTTAAGTGCAAGATAAGATTTTGAAGCTGTGTCCTCTGAGGGGTTAAATTGAATTTAGGTAAATATGTTTTATTAAAATATGTTTTGTTACATTATATCTCTTATGCAATTTCTAGCGGTATTCGTTAGATGAGACGCGCAGGTCTCTAATATGTTAATAAACAGTGCGCTGATTGCATTCAACAATAGGTGGACTCGCAGGTCCGTATGTGTTTGCATTACTGAATGACATTGCAGCGGGTGTCGATCACATCTTACTCACGGTACCCCCCTCAAGTTTGTCAACCATTCCTGTATGTCGTTAACGCCGTTATGATGTATAGGGTATTCCCTGGACTGTCTGGCTTGCAGTAGAGTGTTTAAGTTGGGAACATTGGGTGGGTGGTGGTTTGCGTGGTGTATTGCATGGTCTTGCCTACATTGGGTATGTGTTTGTGACGCTCTATGAGGCTTGGTATAGTGGGCAGTGATGGTGTTCAAGATTCGTGTGTCCATGTCCGTCTATAGTCCCTTTGGAACAGGTGAGCGTGCGAGTTATGTTGGTTGGGTTTCCTTGTGTGCGTGATGTTGATTACCCTTATGTCCCCTTTGGCTATCCTGCCGTTAGTTTGAGAAGTATGCCCCCCCCCCAGGGAGGTTTAGTTGTCGTGTTCAAGTCAACCCTCACTCTGTGGGGCATTTTGTTATCATTCGTGTCGTAGTTCCTTGTGATGCCTGTGGTCTGTGGCGGCATCTTCTTAAGTGCGAGGTCGTCGTAAATTTAATTTAAATAGGTTAACTCTTTCCTCAGTGTTGCAGGCAGGCAGGGATTGTCAGAAGACAATAGTTGTCTAAAGGCACCACTAACGTCAGAAAACTGATACCTTGACTACAGAAGTGCAATATCTCCTTTTTAGATATAGTTTGCTATACTATATTTTTTAGTTTTGTCATGTGGTAATTGCAGTTTTATTTTCAATTGCAGTTGAGAGAGATGAACTTTACTCTGATAGTGGTGTCTGAGAATTTTGTGCCTACAGGTACCTGATAAATAAATATGTAACTTCTGCCTGAAGCTGTGTTCTCACCAAAGCCAACTTCTGTTAGAAGCTTTACATCACCACTATATCCTCACATATGCTCAAGAGCAAACCAGGTTCCTCCATTTAAGATCCTTTCAGACAGCTGGCATCACCGGGATTTTCAGGATACAAGTTACAGACCTGGTATTCACTAAGCAGATTGTTCTTAATTTATCAAATTAGCAGTGACACATTCTTTAAGCGTAATATACGGTAATTAAAATGATACATCAAAACATCTTAGATTAGATGCTTCCATCCTCAAAAGGGGCTTGCTTGCATGGGGCAAGACACTTCTGCTATCAAAAACAATATATTGGGCAGTTGCCAGGCCTAGAACGTTTAATAGCCACTATTTTCTGTGCAGACCTACAGAATGTACTTGGGTATTTATTTTAACTTTCTCTTCATTAAAATGGTAATCTGGGAGACCTACAGGGCTTTGAAGAATAGATTGTAAATACCTGCTGCAGACATTTACATTTCCCAACATGTCTTTAGAAGCTCATATTGGCTTTTGTTACAAATGGTATAGCTGCCATGTTGACAGTGAGCAAAGTATTGATTAACTCGTGGGTGAAACTCATTTTTCTGCTTGTTCATAGAGTTTTTTTGATTTAGCAATGACTAATACAATTTTGTGAGAGGATAGGTGGGGAAAGACAAAAAATAAAACAAATAGATGCATAATGCAAACCACTGTTGCTGCCAGATCCAATAATACATTTGATGACATTTAAGTGCTGTTTTGGCTACATTTCATTAAAACTAATAAGAAATTTTTACTGTGATGTATACTGTGTTCGAAATCTCACATGCAGCGTTAGTGAAGTCTGTGGTGGTTACTTTTACGTCAATCTCTAACCAAAAATTGTGCCCCTGGTGACTTGGTAATTGAACAGTCGTGGGAAAAAGCAGTATTTGTAAGTTAACACAGGAAGATACTAGACCAGTGATACAAATCTGTTTTGTTACTTATTGTAATATATACAAAACTAAATCGATGCACGCACAAAATACAAATGTATATCTTTCAAAGCAATGCTAAAACACACACTATAGTGAAAAATATTGCTACCTGGTCACCCCACATGGTCGTAATGTGCTATGCCCAACACTACATCAAAGTAACCCAATATTGATGGCTCTAGGATTATTTTAAGACATGAGATAAATATGTTACTGGCTGCATTACTTACATCTGCCTTCAGTTTATTCTGCTTTATCTGCACTACGTGACTCTCCTACATTTTAAGGTTTTTTTTCTTGACACTGTCTGTAGAGAGAAGAGTTACCTAACCTTAAACGCCTACAGGGTTATTAACTACAGTGAGAATTCAAAGTGAATTTCGGATTTAAGTTCTCAGAGTCTGCTATGTTTTCAATGCAGTCACTCTGGTTTTAAATAAGAATTTCACTTTGTATTCATTATGAATTCTCACTTTAGCGAATAACCCTGCTAGTAAAGATTGTATTCCCTTCTTTTGTCATCCCTTAAATTGTGTAGTTATAGTGAATGACCTTGCTCTACCACATTTAGGAAATCATCTGATAGCTGGGCACCAGCCGCAACCTGTTAACCCTAATATAACACATGTAGTTACTTTCTCACAAGGCCATTGACCAGGGCCAATATAGTATATTTCAGCAATATCTATGGCCAAAGTTAAGGGTAAAAAAACTCATTTTGTAGATGTGCATCATGAGAATTGTGGTGCTCTTTAACCCCTTAAGGACCAAACTTCTGAAATAAAAGGGAATCATGACATGTCACACATGTCATGTGTCCTTAAGGGGTTAAGGGGACAGCTTTAGCTTGCTGAAGTGCTTTGTGTGTAAAGAGTGTTTCCTCTTTTTTTTCATTTCAGAAAAAGTGCAGATTTCAATAGAATTTTTATTTTTATTTTTATTTTTTTACAATCTCCTTTGCTGTCCGGTTGCTCTCTGGCTTGCTTTGCTTAGTGGAGCTAAACTCAAGAGATTTGCAGCTTGTAAAAACATGTATATCCCAGATGAACAAATGCATAATTAAATGTATGCATGTTTTCATTGGGGTTTATTTTGGACACTGGACTGTCCCTTTAAATATGTACTCTTTTTGTGTTTATAATGTTGGAGTTTGTTCATGCACGGTTCCAGTGTTTATGCAAACATGCATGTCGCCTGATCCATTATACACTTGGCAGCTTGTTTATTTTATTATTTAATGTCGGTATAAGCAAAGTGTAAGGGACAACATGGAGATCCTTACCTGGCACGGGATTCACTCAGCCTTTTTATATCCCCTCGATTGCAAACAGGTTCTACATTCCTCACCCTAGTGATGGTGTTGATCACTCGAGTGTGATTCGCAGTGCATGTGCAAAACATAATGACACAAGGGCATCTAGGATTCTATAGGAAAGCCAAAGCAGCTGGTCACTCTCTTCCAATGAGCTAAGATCAGGACAGCAAACAGACTTTGCTTCTCAGGAGTTTGTCTCTCCTGCGTCAGTAGTGGAGGCAGGGAGCCGTGCCCGGCAGATCCTAGGTAAGAAGTCAAACGAGTCAAAAACAATTTGACTAATTAAAATTGGTAAATGCCAGGAATCTCCTGGCACCATAACCACGTTAGCAAGTTGAAGTGGTTATGGTGCTTGGAGTGTTCCTTTAATTAGTCCCAGAAAAATGGGAAACTTTTGACTGCCCCTTTAAGAGTATGGCGATATGTCTCTTGGATCATTAAAGTACATCCTGCAAATCTATGATTGGTAGAAAATCCTAATACGTTGGAAATTTGCAGGAAAAGCTCACATCCAAGTCAGGCATATTGGAAGCAAATCACAGCATAAAATCTTATAATCAATAATCTGCAGCAATATCACTAAATCTATGCACATTTTTCAGCAGGTTTTGAGTGTACGCTGAAAGCGGCCGAGCGGATTGATAGAAAATCTCGTCACAATAAGTAAATGCTTCTACGTTCAAGGTTACATAAAGGTGAACGTTCGTCTTCATTATCATATTCCTGAGCAGGCAGCCACAACAAGCAGACATAGTAACAATGAATACATGACCTTCTATAAGGCTAGGTTGCCTTACGTTTTAATAATAAGCAAATATAACTGATGCACACAAGATGTTCTTTCGTATAGTTTTGGCATTGATTTTTTTTTCTTTGTACAAATCTTGCAGCAGTTTTGTAAGTATACTGAAAGTTTAAAAATATTTTAACTTTTTTTAATATTTATTTTAACTATTAAATTTCAATTTTATTTGTTCAATGATTATCACACAGTAAAAAGGCTTTTTTTATTTTTTTATTTGCCTACTGATGTGCCATTAGCATTTAATATATAGTTCTCCGAGTCATGCACTTAAAACAATTCTCTTATTTAATCCTGATATAAATATTTCAGGATGGGAGAACCAGAAGAAATTGCAGTTTGCACATGGGTAAATGCAATAATGTATTTATCCACAAGCCATATAATTTCCTATGCCACTGACTGTCCTTGTATTTTTGGCATTTGGGAGAATGAATGTCACATTTCTTTGGGAAATCAAATGAGTATGTTTTTTTTTTGCACGGAGTTACACAGATGGACATATATAGTCAAAGAAACACTATTTCTTTTTTTATTCTAAACTAGGTCTTAGGTTGAAAGGAATGCTATTGCGAGATGTTGATGTTTTTACAAAGCAGTTGCATTTCTTTAAACATTTGACTAATTATTATTTGTTATTTCTGTAGAGCACTTGGAGAAATATGTAGCATTAATCCTCTGAACACTGGTCATATGTGCAGCATTTTGGAAGCAAACAGGGAATTACTTTTCCATAAAAATAGGAAAATTCCATTTACATGTTTACAATGAGATCCCTATAACTCATATTTTCTGTATGCTCTTTTGCTTAAGTGGGTAATGTATCATCTTTAATGCATCTTCTCCAGAGCCAAAGGATTTCCTAATGCAGTGACAATAAAAATGAAAATATGGTCATGTGGGGAAATAGCATTTTTTAAGTGGACATTTAAAAATTAATTTTATAATTCAATAAGCAGTTTAATTTATGAAGGCCCTGGCTGGGCATTGGGTAAAGGATTAAATGGACCACCGTGGACATTAGCCATGGGCTGACTGAAGAAATCAGGAGATCCTTGGAGGTGGAGAGAAGGAAGGCAGCAAGTGTGTGAATAGCTTGTTGGGAAAAGTTGGCATGTCCACATAGGACAGGCAAACCGTGGCCAAAATATGCCAGGCTAATTTTATGGCCAAGACTAGTCCATTTTAAATCTCTGTATTGATTTAAACACAATGCATAAGTAATCCATAGTTCAAAATGCATGCAAATGAAATGCAGCAGTAAATTCACGTGAACAGATACTAAATCTAAGACAAAAAGATGCAGACTTAAGGGTCAATGACAACTTGACTCCAAAGTCCGCAACACAGAAGGGCTATGTGGGTAGTTTGTAAATAATATATACAATTCGGCTCTTTAAATAAGCTAAGTGAAAACCTTCCTATCTGGGAAGCCCCCCAATCGCCCCCCAATAGCTTCCTAGATAGGAAGCTTTTCACTTAGCTTATTTAAAGAGCCGAATTGTATATATTATTTACTCCTTTGTAGGATCGAAAGGTAGCTTTATTACTATGATTCTTTGACAGTTACCTATTTTTGGATACATTTTGATAGTGTCAGCAGTTTAATTGCTACATTTAAGATTGTTATGTTTAAGCTGCATAGAAGGGACTTATACTCTTTTCCAGGGGGGATTCCCCATTTTGCTGCATGACCAGGCTCAGAGACTGATTTCAAAGACTTGTGGTCTAAATTATTAGACTATATACTAAAGGTGTGTCTACTATCTTTTGACGTATTTTTAGGATTACATATTGGATTTACCGTATGCAGTAAAGACTAGGAGATTCTTCCAGTACCACAATGTTGCAAGTGACTTCATCCCATGTTAAGCTACGGTTTCCTTAGTAACCCACCCCTCTGAAGGGCATTACCATTTTTCTAAGAATATAGGAGGCTGGCTCAGTTTACTTAGCTTCTATTTTCAACTCTACATTTCTTTCTACATTAGCAGAAAGAGATACACTGAAGATGTATATATTTATAAACTTATTGGGTTATCGTATGCAGTAACACTGGGGGATCTATTTAGTATCCGAATATTCCAACTGAATTTATTCTACCCCTGTATGTATATTAGCTGCGACCACCCTCGTAATCTAACCTCTAATGAATATCACAAACTTTATATATTCTAAACAGGAGAGAGAGACGGTCTGAATGTTTTACTTTATATCTCAAGTTAAATATATACAGAGTGTAACATTTTGAACTTACTATCTAGATAAACTACAGTTTAGTGTTTGGTTACTAACCTCGGAAGTCATACCCCTAGTGACCATATGGCTATTACTCTGACGGTATAGGCTAATTTTATTATCATTACCCTATAGCCATTTACATTTATACATACAAGGGTCTACTGAGGCTGCATCAAGCTTTTCCTTTTTAATTTCACTAGCACGTTTGTGTGTTGCACTATTATTATTTTTCTTCTATTTTTTACAAAATTAAAATATTATCTAATAAAGATTGTTTGATTTTATATAGTGTGCCCCTTGAGTCGCCCTTACTGTTGTGGGTACTCCTGGGTGGGTTATTAGAGGAACACCAGTTTGCCCTTTACTCTTCTAGTCCGCTAGGGTTCTTTTTTCTCTATAGATACTAAATCTAGCTTGTCTGTCATTGCGCAGTTTCTTGGCAGTCTTTCTGACAAAACAAAAATAACCGTGTAATGTTAGATAGATAATTTGAATTCTAGTAAAATCCCTCTTAGCACGTGAGAATTGTAATGTGTGTTCTCGTAACAAGCATGTGGGATACACACATTTACATGAATGGTGAACTTTGGCTCGGTGATTAGTCATTCCTAGTTTATTATAAGTAATTACTGACCTTTGCAGCCCACAGTCATTCATTCTGCACTGATAAGGCAAAATCGGAAAATTCTTTACATACGTTTAATGAGATAATAAATGCAGTGCGTTTTTATATTTTTTTTCTCGAGAGCCAAGCTTGCTCATATTATCTAGACAAAGTAACTGCACCTGGGGGACTTTTGAAGCAGTCACTGGCCCGTGTATAAAGGAAAACCAATTTACTTATGCGGGAAACGGTGAATAAAACAGACTGAGACATGGTTGAAATATATATTTATATACCTAGATTTTTACCACACACAGAGACATATTTATATGAGCAGTGTACGTCCTAAAATTCAGGCTATCCTCAGTTTCACTGCTGGAGAAAAAGGTTTGGCTTGACCCAAGAGTCTTCAAACCCAACCCTTCCAGATCCAAGCTGTGATTGTGAGTATCTCTGGGACTACATATCGTATAGTTTTAGTGTCTGGGTTTTGAGTTCTGGTGAGTTATTTGATTGATGTGTTTGCACAGGCACTCATTATCCGGTTGAACAAACGATAACAATAGGACTATGTTAATATGCCAAAATGTTTGGGTTCCAAAGGTTGGAGGACTGAAGGCTAGATAATCCATTCACGTGAAGACAAAAATTCATTCCAGCCCTGCCCATCATGGACCCCAGCCCATATAACTAACAAAGAAAACCTAGTAATTCGTATAACAAGCTACTAATATGTACACAGTATGAAAAACCAAACCTATCACTGACCAAATAGTACATTGCAACAGTGTCATCCTATTCTTGTATAAATATACCGTTGTAGTATAGTGCTGTCAGACTATAAATATCAAGTTGTACACAGCTGTTACCAAGACACACAGTGTAAGTTATGTGCTGTAGATCACTTTGTAACCAATTTGAAAGATTTCTTCTGAAACTCCTTTTACATTTGTAAAAAGTAAACGTTTCTGTGACTTGCATTGGCAACTCTAGTAACCGTACACAGGGAGGTACAAATGATACCACCGTCAAAACTGGGGGGGTCATAATTTCCACAACTAAATCATACTAGTAGTTGTCATGGGGGGGACTGGGGTGGAGTGGGGGGAGGGCGGCTGTAGTGGGTTTAGGGAAGGGATTTGGGCTGTAGTTTGGTGCAAAGAAGGGATAGAGGCTTTAGTGGGTGAGGTTGTAATATAGGCTGTAGTGGGTGCAGGTGGTATAAGTGGGGTGCAAGGGAGAGATAAGGACTTTTATGGGCACAGGGAGAAATTAGGAGCTTTAGCAGGTGTATGAGAGAGGTAGGGGCTTTAGTGTGTGCATGGGAGAGTTAGAGACTGTGGTGCAGAGCTTTCCAACCTGCGCCCCCCCCCCCCAGAGGTTGCTGAACTACAACTCCCATGATCCTTTCAATTAAACAGATAGCAAGGGAATCATGGGAGTTGTAGTTCAGCAACATCTGGGGGGCTGCAGGTTGGACAGCCCTGCTGTGGTGGGTGCAGAGGTTAATAGAGGCTGTAGTGGTTGCAGTGATTATTAGGGGCAGTAGTGGGTACAAGGGACATATGGGCTGTAGTAGGTGCAGAGGAGGGATAGTGGCTGTAGTTCGTGCATGGGGAAAGGGGCTTTAATGGTGCAGGTGGTAATCTGGTTTATTTGGTGCATAGGAGGGATAAGGGCTGTAATTGGTGCAGCTCTAGTAGGTGTATGGTGCACATGGGCTATAGTGGGTGCAGGTAGTATAAGGGCTGTAGGGGGTAATGGCAGCTGTAGTTTGTGCATAAGGTATAGGGGCTGTTTTTGGAGCAGGGGTAATAGGCGCTGTGTTGGGTTCAGGGGCTATAGTGCGTGCATGATGTAATGGGGGCTATAGTGGGTAATAGGTACTGAAGTGTGTACAGGGATAGGTAGGAAATGTAATGGGAGCAGGGGATAATAAAAGCTGCTGTGGGTAGTGGTGGAGTTATAGAGGCTTTAGTGGGTAAAGGGGCATAGGGGATAAGAGGAGCTGTGATTGGGAATACGATAGTAGTAATGGGAAAATGTGATACATTTTTAAAAAATTGTTTATTCCTCCCGTCCCTGAGGAGACAGCTCCTTCAGTCCGCTGGGAAATGTATCAGAGAAATGTATAAGAGCGTTGAGCCACCGGCCATGAAATTCGTCAATAGGGGGCATACCTATGGTGTGGTGACTAGTCCACTTACTGCAAGGGATTAAAAAGTAACTAATGTAGCAGACAATATTACTTTAAAAATGGGTTAATTTTCCTTAGGAAATATGTTTTTTTTATATTGTGGATGTGGCTGTATAGTTTGACTAGTAAAAACGTAAACTTCATTGGTGGAATTTTATTACCTTAGTGTAACAGAGACTTACACACAAAGACAAATCATTTTACATAAAATATTATTGAAAATACTTAACATTTTACATTAAAACCAATCCTATCCTCAACAGTGAGCACCGTTCTTATTTAAGATATTTTTGTCTTTCTCTTCAAAATAGCTTCAAAGCTTTGATTTGCCTATAGTCAAATTACTTCTGAGAAGCAAATTCATAGCATTGCATGTAAATACCACTCAGAAAAAAAAAAAGGTTTATTTCCACCACAACATCTAAAAACAAAAAATATCTAATTTAACAAATATCCAAGGGAGATATAATTCTCTAACTTACTGTAGTACTAAAAATGATTATACACAAGTTATCAGGCTCAGGTTATCCATTGTTATTATCAGCATTTAGATAGCACCAATGTATTCTGAAGAATCTTCCAATAATTCTAGAGTGTGGATATATAACAGCAAGTGATTGACATGCACAATTCATGTTGACAGGTCAGGGCCCTCTCCTTAGAACTTACAATCTTTAACACTATCACAGAATAACATCCATGATCGTTTGCTAGCTGTTGCCATGATTTCATACTTTCAAAGTGTCCCTATTCAGGAAGGATGGTCTCTATTTTGGCTCAAATTCCTCTGGTCCTTTGTAATAATGTCCTTTTATTTTGGATGCTGAACAATGAACTTGCATCATAATTTGTGCAGTGATATAGTATATGATCCCACAACATGAGAAATTGCTACAACCAATTGTTGGTAAATTAAGCAATGAAACCTCTATGGGAAGATAACCTCCTCTTACCGTCCAGTTGCACAGTCTCCGGGAGTAATTGCATCTTATTGTGCTTAGCCCATAAGTTCGGGAGACCACGAGAGTCATTTGTAACCCATTATCTAATGAAACCCTTGGTTCGAAGTAAATCTGTCTCTAACAATTAATATTGCTGAGCAGTAAAAACATTACTGCATGAAGAATGGTAATGGAAGAGTAAATTAGACCCTAATGTAACTTCTTGCATCCGTGCTAAATCCTGGATTTGCATCGATTTATACATCATGAGTTCAGATGATTTAAGGGTATTTGATGTATATATGTGGCTGATTTACTGAGTCAGTTTTTTACATTAATGATGTTGATGATTCTAAGGAACATTGGAGAGCACTTTAAAATATAAGCTGATAGTGTTCTGGAAATAGTTACCTATTAGCGTTGATCTAATAGAAAGAGCCCTGTTATATCTAGACTTGTATAGTAGTTTTTATGGTTGGTGTCCTGATTTTGTATGTGTGTATTTTTTTTTCCCAACAGGACCTTCTAAGATAGTTGCTTGAGTCAAAATATAAAGTGTGTACAGTGCAGAACATAACCCATCATAAACACCTTGGATCAAATGTACATAAAAGAAAAATATTTCCCCTTTAATTTTTCTTTACACATTTCTATATAAAACAGAAAAATTTAATTAAACATAGCACAATACAGCATAACAAATGAGATCTGCAATCCTATTAAATGGAAGCACTTACATGGTTTAGAGCCGTGACCAGGCTATATGTAACACACTTCAGGGTGCCAAGAGGAATTTCCAATACACCGACAAATGGATATATGTAGCAAAAACATTTAATTAAAAAAATAAAAAACTGTTTAAAATAGATTTTAAAAATGTCAGGAAAGATAAATGAATTACAACTGGTAATATAAAGTATGTACTTATCACCAAAAAATAGCTTCCCAATAGGCAAATCCAGTTTCAACTTTTGTTTTACTTGGATGCATACAGTTTCCAGAAATATATTTTTAGTGTCTATAGGGCTGGTGCGTAAATTAACCTTGTCACACTCCTCCCACCCCCTTTAATCAGACAACAAGTTTGGTTACAACCTGGTTGTTTAGTTCAGTGGAACTAAACCCAAGAGGCAGCAATTGCCCAGAGCACCTGCCTTGCAAAGACTTCTCATTGTGCTGCATTGGGAAGTGTGTAATTGGACCGCTAAAGAAAGTCTGGGAGGGCTTAAAAGGGGAGGGCTTGCAAAGGCTTCAGTTAAAGGACCACTATAGTGCCAGGAAAACATACTCGGTTTCCTGGCACTATAGTGCCCTGAGGGTGCTCTCACCCTTAGGGTCCAACTCCCGTGGTGCTGAAGGGGGTTAAAAGGGGTTAATCCCTTACCTTTTTCAAGCGCCAGGCTCCCTCGGCTGGGACTCTCCTCCCTCTTCTGACGTCCCTGGCTGAATGTGCATGCACGGCAAGAGCCGTGCGCGCATTCAGCCAGTCCATAGGAAAGCATTCTCAATGCTTTCCTATGGACGCTGGCGTCTAATCACTGTGAAAATCACAGTGAGAAGCGCGGAAGCGCTTCTAGCGGCTGTCAATGAGACAGCCACTAGTGGCTGGATTAACCCTAAAGTAAACATAGCAGTTTCTCTGACACTGCTATGTTTACAGCAAAAAGGGTTAAGCCTAGCTGGACCTGACACCCAGACCACTTCATTAAGCTGAAGTGGTCTGGGTGCCTATAGTGGTCCTTTAAGAGAAATGCAGCTTTTGCTAGCTATGTTTAGAAATACCCAAAATGTAAAGAATGCACCATAAAATTTTCATGCATGTTTTCCTTTGGTATATATCTATTAAACAGTGATTTTTTTTTTTTTGTTTGTACTTGGTCAGTGAAGTGTCGCAATAAAGGCGCACTGAAAGCACTCTATCCACTTCATCTCATTGAACTGGTTATAGTGTCTGGAGTCACTTTGTGCTGTCCTTTCATTCAGCTTTAAACAGTTTGTTTTCATGGTTAATGCTGAACGAGAGTCACCAGAACCCTATTCCCTGTGTGCTGCTTTGGCTAATGATGAAGTATAAACCAGACACTGGCCTAGTGGTGTAGAATAAGTCAAAATCACCCAATTTCTACTGGTTTTGAAATTCTGTCTTGCAATTGAATTTTGTCCACCCAGACAAAATTCAGTGTTTAGTGAATAAACCTGTTTTCGTTAGTATTGGTTCGAATATCCCCATGGAAAATGCTTTTGACTAGATAATGCTACATCACTACAAGGATAAATTCCTTTGTGAATGATTAACAGTTTATTAATCATAATAGGAATGATTTTTTTTTTTCCAAAGTAAATTTAAAGTCTCTGGTTCTCAGGTTGGTATAATTGATTGACAGATGCATATAATTTAATATATACATTTTACATGTTCATGAAAAATACTGTTATATTGTGACAGTCCTAATATGTTAAGTATTATGAATGGGTTGAAATTAAATATATTTTGGCACCCATCTGTATGTTTAGTGAGAACATAAATATAAAGTATTCACATTTTTAATATACATTCTTTTGTCTCACACTAGAGAAATGTTTAACTGAATATGGCAGCAAGGATTTTGTATCAGATGTTCATTTTGACCTTGATGAAGACTAGATGCATTTGTACAATGTTGACAGATAAATTATTAATTCAAAGCATATTTAATTTATAGAACACTGTGGGCTTGAAATGAGAAATCCAACAGTATATAAATGTCTCTTAAAGGGACACTTCAAGCACCATAACAATCAATATGCTGTGATATAGGTTATGTAGCAGGGAGATTCCTCCGTCTTATTGCACACAGGTGCTTTTTAATGCCACAATTTGCTTCATAGTTGAACTTTAGAAGATCTGTTTTGGACTAAGATTCCCAAGTCCCCTAACCCAAAAATAGAAGGAACAGTGAGTGTCTAGTTTCTTGATTTTTATAAAGGCAAGAGGGTTCTGAAGTCTTCCCTCTTTAAGTGTCCGTAAATCCATCCCTTTCACTTGAATTTAAAATGGCAGTTACACCCTCTTCAAAGACCCCCGATGATGTATTGGTGGGCCAAATTATGAAGCAGAAACCGATATTCATAGCAGCACCTTTAAGAGTTATGTTGGTTTTTTGTTGTTGTTGTGTTCGGTCACCATGCCTGTGTGAAATACATGATTCTGTATGATATCATGACAATAGTTTGTTGCATTGCCTTAGTACTGTAAAGTGGTGCTAATATTTAACTTGATGTTTCTACCTCTATATAGTTGTGTGTGATACAACAAAGTAATACAAACGCATCCTTTATTGTCCCGGGATCTCTCAATGGAATTTTCCCTATGTCTTGATTCACTGTTATCTATTCTCCTTATCTTTCTCTGCATATGTGAATAAATATTGGGTTATTTATTTACTTTTTAATTCTTTTCTTAACTGAAACATTTAACACATCAATACGTTAAGAATAATGTCTATCACAGCCACCTATAAAACTCACTGTAACGGTAAGGGAAGAATCATGAGCGGTCGTCTAACTTTACATTCTAGTGGCATCAGTTTACCCTGACATGTACTGTACATATTACAGAACCAAAACTCTGTTCTAAACCCTCTAGAAGACTAACATTCAGTTGCTTGACCTAAAGTGGAGAATTATGGAGATTCTCTGACATGTCCAATGTGAAATCTAGACAACACATGTTTTGTGCTTTTGACATTGATTAACCCTTTCACTGGAATGTGCAGCGGCCCCTCAGGCACTAAAGGGATTAATCAAAGCATGTTCAGTTCCATGACGTCAATAGGATTTACTGTTCAGCCTCCGTGTGATGAACATAATGCACTTTTATAAAAGTGCTCCACATAAAATAATCTTTAAATAGACAGAATAATTTAACTTGAATAGCTGGGTGGGGGGAAGCTGTTTTATAAAACAAGGCACGCGTTTCCAGTTTACACCCTGTGAACAAGCTACATTTCTTTTTATTTGCCAGATCTTTCCAGAATTGCTAAGTGAGTGGAATAGACCAAATAAACTCTACAAAGCACTTTGAGGGGGAGTGGAAGGAAAAAGGTCCATACAACTTTTTGCTGTTTTAAGTAATGCCACTTAATAGAAATGTTGAGATTTTTTTTTACTAGCATATTCCCATTTGTGATACATTATTATTATATCTGAAAAAGGATTTTAGTGATTGCGATAGAATAGAAAAAAAGATCTATGTTATAACTGTTCCTATTTTATTACACTTTGCTTGTAATAGTATGGAGTTTGTAGGCAGATGAAAAGTAAGCCAAATAAATTGAAATTAATGTTCTATAATAAGAAATTGATTTAGTAGTTAAATTTGGAATGATTAAAAAGAAATCTCTTTCTGCTGGAAAAGGTACGGAAAGTGCCAAACAAACACATTTACTAAATTTTTAATTGTTGGAATGCAAAATGATTTCCAAATTTAAAGCATTTCTGTAGCTCAGTCCCCCTAGCTCCCCTCATCCCCCAACTCTCCACCCCTGCTCCTGTTGCTGGAATTCCAACAGAGTCAAGAGATGTAGGGGCTATTGTCATCCATGCAAATGTATCAGGAAAATCTATTTGGTTGAACCAAAATGGCGTGAAAATTTGCCAATCAGAGAACTGCAAAATATAAATATTCAGTAACCAAAAGAGGGATTAAGAGGACAAGCAGTATTATGTATGTATTAAAAATATTATATATTTTTTTCTCTATTATTCATTTCTCACTTAATCCGTGAATAAAACCAACATTTATTGACTGTACCCAATCAGAGAGATTTTTTTTATCCCATCTTCTATTTTTTTTTTTTTTTTTTGCACCATGGATGGAACTCAGAATCATGAAGCAAAGAAAAAGTTTTATTAACTGTCTATTTAGTTTGTTTTGTGATTTGTCCATACAGCATTTGTGAGTTCACAATCGCTCGAAAATCAGGTGATTCGCCATTTGTTTGAAAAAGAATGCACAAGTATATCTACAGTGCATTCAGAAAGTATTCAGAACCCTTAACATTTTTCATATTTTTTTAAGCTACAGTTGTTTAAATTGTTTTGGGGTACCTTAGTGGTGGGCCTAACATGATATGTTGTATCTGAATCTCCATATTTGTTTGCTAGATCAGAGATTTTAAGTAGTTTTGTAAAACTGCATTTCTTTTTGGGGTGCGCTTTTCCGTACTCTGTATTTTTTTTAATTAATTTTTTTATTATTTGTATTTTATTAGAGTTCTAAGGCTCAAAATACATCTGGATCACAGTACATAAAATAAAATAACACAATCTAGTGACATAAAAGAAAATAACACAATATATTGACATCAGGCATCTGTGTGTGACCTGTGTGGGACCTGGGATGTGCGTATAGGCAATAGGCCCTGGGACCTGACCCTGTGTGTAGACAGTAACTGGTAGTCAAGAGGCACATATCCACCACTGAACATGTTAACAACAGATTAAAACAAACAATGTAAAACAGAACAAAGCATAACTTGACCTACGTAGTATACATTTGGTGTGTGTATATGGGATGATGTGTCTATGGTGTGGTATATGTAGGACCTTTCAGGGTGATGTTCAAGGGATGGAGGTGGGGTGCTAGGGGAGGGTGGAGGCTATTTTAGTCGTAGTTGTGTACGTGTAGCTACAGTTTGGGCTTTATTTTGTCTTTGTTTGTGCTAGCCTTCTTTTGTGTGCCTGTTTTGCCTTAGTCTCTCTGCCTCGGTGCCAAATCATGTACCCAGTGGGCAGGTTTAGCTCTTGGAAGAATGCTGCTCAGTCGTCCGCAGAGGTCAGGGCGTGTATCTGGTCCCCTCTTTGGATCTGCAGTGAGCCGTCTGACCCCCCAGCGGTAACAGATTCTTGCCTCCCGGAGCTGTTTAGCAATTGGTGCAAGCTGCCTCCGCACCACCAGCACTGCAAAAGGGACCCTCAAATTAGATATTGGTTAAGTCTCTGGACCGTTGGACCTGTTGGAAGATTTCCATCATTTTGGCTTGAGTTGTCTGCTGGGTATGTTCCCTGTCTTCTTTGGCTTCCAGTGCGGTGACTCTTTGCTGGAGGGCCCCCATCTCCTTGCGAGTTTCTCGGAGGTCGGCCTTCCAAACCTCCCTCATTTCCGTCAGGACGTCCCTGATGTCCCTCTTTGTCACTGGGGATGAATCCTCCTCTGAATCTGAGTCTCGATAGTGGGCCTCCACTGCCGGTGAGGTAAGGCTGTCCTTGTCATCGTGGGAGCTCACTGATGCCCCCTTCTCGCTATGCGCCTCTGGCGCCATTTTGATCTGAGCCAGAGGTGAAGGCCTTTCAAACGAGAGCCGAATGTCGGCTAATTAAGACGTTTCTGGCAGGCGGAATTTTTTATTCTTTCTCCCCTTTTGGTCTCTGGGGGGGATAGTGTGGTTTTGGTCTCGGATAGAGAGCCGAATCGCTCTTTTAGGCCGTGTTTGTCCCAGGTTGGGACAGATCTCCACATGCACACGACTGGTCCATTAGCTGATCGGCCACGCCCCCTATTCTGTATTTTTTATATATTTTGGTCTTTATGGCAGCACTGCTACCTAAAAATGCATATTCTGGGTATGTCCCCAATCCCCTTTTTTTCTATGTATATTTGGTATCCAGACCAGATTCCTATTGGGCTGAGCATGCCATCCATCCACTGTAGGTGTTTCTTTAGATGTGACCACAGGAAATACATTAAAAAGAGTCATTGGAAGCAGCTTAAGCTGTAAGTATTTCAGTTAGCATGTTAACTTCCCATGTTACAATTAGTGTAGGGCTCACGTTATTGGTGTAGTGTGACATAGTGGTGGGCTTAACTCAATATGGCCATATGGTGGAACTGAATCCCTATATTTATTTGCTAAGATAGGTGATTTTATGTAGCCTTGTAAATTTTAAAACTGCATTTTTTTGTGTATGCACTGTTCCCTATTCTGTATTTTTTTAAATATATTTTGGTCTACAGCAGCACTGCTACTTAGAAATACATGTTCCGGGTGTGCCTCAATCCCCCTTTTTTAATAGTTTTTTTTTAGCATCAATCTACACACTATTTACAAAGCAAAAAAAAAAATCATATTTTTAAAAACCCTCCAAATGTATGAAGTCTTCAGACCCTTTGCAATGACACTTAAAATTCAGCTGAGATGCATCCCGTTTCTAGGGATCACCTTTGATCACTCTTTGATCCACCTTTGGAAAATTCAATTGACTGGACATGATTTGAAAAGGTACACGCCTGTTTACAGGACTGTGTCAAGGCGTAGATCTTTGAAAGACTACAACAATGTTTTGTCTGTATTGAAGGTTCACAAGAGCACAGTGGCCTCCATTATTCTTAAATGGAAATAGTTTGGAACAACCGGTAATCTTCATAGATTGTATTAAAGTAGGACCTACAACACATACTCCATGAATTAAGGAGAACTATATATAGGATGAGGTAGAGGCAAAAAATGCCTACAAAATTCAAAATATAAACAAAGAACAAGTTAGACCTGTGCTGCAGATACTCCACACTGTCCCAACAGTGTATATACAACCAAAAAACAAACACGAGTCCTGCGCATCCAGTATAGGCGTGCACACCCAGGTGCTACCACAATTTGAGGACAAAGTTAAAACGCCAAACGTTTCGAGCAGCAGCCCTTTCTCAATGCTAATGTCCTCTACGTAGACTTTGCTGATGCATTTAATACAGTTCTACGCGGAAGGCTGTTGTGAAAATAGAAAGAGACATTAGCATTGAGAAAGGGCTGCTGCTCGAAACTTTGCTGTTTTAACTTTGTCCTCAAATAAATTATGGTAGCATCTCGGTGTGCACACCTTTTCCTGGATGCGCAGGACTCTTGTTTGTTTTTTGGTTGAATTAAGTTGGGCCAGAATAGAACATCTCTCTGCATTCTGTCTCAGTATTAATTTCAAGGATGAGCATTTTTTCACTAAACCTGGTATCTCTTTCTATTTGTCCAACATCCTACTGCGTAGAACTGTATCAAACGCGTCAGAAAAGTCTACGTAGATCACTACAAGGTAACAAGACAATTTGTCTTGTAAAGTTTTTGGCGAAGAATAGCAGAGGTGAATATGGAGGACACTTTTAAAAGTTTGCAGGATCAGGACACGAACAAATGAGTAATGGATCTTTCTACAGGTCCGCTAAGTTTCTTGCAATGTCATAAATATAGCAACAAATCAAACAAGGTTGTCTCTTAGCTGTCACACACTAAAAGATTACACTGAATACTTTGTATGGTATGGCTCTGCTAATACATCTTCAGTTTTGTTTGAAATTCTTACTTATATATTTATTTATTTATAAAATATTTTACCAGGATGGATACATTGAGATTTCTCTCGTTTTCAAGTGTGTCCTGGGTCCACAAAACATTGCATTGTTACAATAGGATACAATATTACAAAAATACAATATACAAACTATATATAGACATATAGATATATACACACATATATAAATTTAATACATAACAGGTAATAAATATATTCAACCATGACCGGTGCATTCTGTGCTGAGGTATTAAAAGATTTTAGATTGAATGATGATTTGACTGTGTCCCTGAGCTTATTCCATAATTGCGGTGCTCAATAGGAAAATGAGGATCGAGCCACTTTATTTTTGTATTGCGGCATGCTAAATATCATGCTAGTACTGGATCGAAGGTTATAGGAGGTGGGAACAGCTGGGGAGAGCTTCCCAGAATGTTCTTATGCCAAAGACTGGGAAGATGAAGAGTGCGTCGGGATTCCAGCGACAGACAATTTAGATCTTTTAACATGTCACAGTGGTGGGTAAAGTAATTACATTCTAGTACAAAGCGGCAGAACGAATTATATAATGTATTAAGTTTATTAAGCTGGGTTTGCGGTGCGGGTGCATACACTACATCCCCATAATCAATGACCGGCATTAGCATTTGTTGCATCTGTTTCCTTACTGTAGGGCTTAGGCAGGATTTGTTTCTGTACAGGGCACCTAGTTTTGGGTAAAGTTTTGAAGAGATTTTTTTCAATGTGAAGGCCAAAAGATAGATTGGGGTCTAGCAACATACCTAGATATTTAAAAGCGCAGACTGCTGTCAGTGTGCTATTTGAATTTATTCTGATACACAATTGTTGATTTTGTAGTTTACGTAATTTAGGTACAGTTCCAAAGATCATTGTAATGGTTTTGTCGGTGTTTAGGAAGAGTTTATTATCCTCTATCCACTTTTCTACATAATGTGAAAATATATTAAACAAAATCACTGAATAGACCATGATTTGTGAGGAGTTGACAATTGATCTAAAAAATGTTGGAGTAAACATTGTGGAGTTGGAAAAATGTCTCCCTATTTCCCAAATTTGCGATTAAGTGTGATCTGCACTTTGCACAGAAAGGGGACAAGTACTGTTACAAAATAGTAGAGTAAAAGTAAATTATAAAACTAAAATGTCAGGAAGGGTTTGATGGTCTTTTGTTCGGAAATGTAAATTAGAATTTGGTCAAGAAATAAATGTGATAGGTAACCGAACTTGTAATGGAGAGGTGAGAGGTTGGTATGTAATCATTATTATATGCATGCGTTAGGGCGAAAAATATTATGAGTAGATGGATTTTTTTTTTTTTGTTAAATCAACTAGTGTGGAAAAGACTGAAAAATGCATGATGCATTTGTCTATTGCCTTTTGACTGAGAGGATCTGAAGTTATCATTAGTAAGATATAATATGGAGTTTGGTGGTAGTATCCCACTTTATAGTATGGAGTCCCTGGTAGCAGTGGTGTATCCTGGTTTTGTGCTGCCCTAGGCAGGACAAAACTCAGGCACCCCCCCCGCGCCACCCCCACCCGCGCAACCGCCACCCAACCTTCCCCCACCCTCTAAATACACACACACACACATTCACTGACAGATACGCATTCACTAGCTAACAGAAACACACACTCACTAACAGACACACACTCACACACACACTCACTAACAGACACACACACTCACAGGCAAACACACACACACACACACACACTAACAGGCAAACACACACACTAACAGACATCCACACTAACAGACATCCACACTAACAGACACACACACACTAACACTAACATACATACACTAACATTAACATACACACTAACACTAACAGACACACACTCACACACTCACTAACAGACACACACACTAACAGACATCCACACTAACAGACACACACACACACTAACACTAACATACATACACTAACATTAACATACACACTAACACTAACAGACACACACTCACACACTCACTAACAGACACACATACTCACAGGCAAACACACACACTAACAGACATCCACACTAACAGACACACACACACACTAACACTAACATACATACACTAACATTAACATACACACTAACACTAACAGACACACACACTAACACTAACATACACACTAACAGACACAAACACTAGCATACACACACACACTAACAGACACACTAACATACACACACTAACAGACATCCACACACACACACACTAACATACACACACACACTAACACTAACATACATACACACACTAACATACACACTAACAGACTTCCACACACACTAGTGTTTTTTTATTTAACCCCCCCCCAGCCTCCTTACCTTTGGTAATGCTGGGGGGGGGGTTCTTCCTCTCCCTGGGGTCCAGTGGCTGCAGCGCTGGGCGGGCGGGCGGGCGGGCGGCGAGGGAGCTCTTCCCCTGAGCGCTCTGCTCTGCACAGCTCCCTCGCACGCCGCCAGCAGAGTGAGGCCGGGAGCCGGAAGATGACGTCATATTCCGGCTCCCGGCCTCATTCTGCTGGCGGCGCGCGAGGGAGCTGAGCAGAGCGCTCAGGGGAAGAGCTCCCTCGCCGCCCGCCCAGCGCTGCAGCCACTGCCGCCCAGCGCCCAGAATGTCTGTTAGCCGCGAGGCTAACAAGACATTTGCCTTGGGCATTTGGGGGGCGGCGTTTTTTGCCGCCCCCTGAAAAATGCCACCCAAGGCAAATGCCTTGTTTGCCTCGCGGCTAATACGCCCCTGCCTGGTAGTTTGGTGAAGGTGAAAAGTTTGAACAGCCACAATAGAGAGCCAACCAAAAATCTTAGTCACAGAGTCAAAGGCCAAAAGGCAGAAAGTAGTGTTTCAGTAATTGTGTCAGGACCTGGTAAGGAAATCAGAAACACATCGGGTTAACACAGAGACATACATCAAATTTATAGTAAGACCCAGGCCAGATAACACACTTCAGGAGAAACATAGACACTAGTAGTAGCCATTGTGCTTCTCAGTAGAGTGATTGCAATGTTAGAAGTTTCTGGTTTTACCTGTATGATTTCAGCACAAAGAATGCTGTGGATTTTTGAATACCGGAGCTCTTTGCCATTAAAATAGAAAATTATGTTCTCCCGTACATATGTGGTGTAGTCTAGGTGTAGGACAACAAGACAGCAGTCTGCATAAGCCAAGAAATATCGTAAAAAAACAGAAACCATTTCTAATTGTGCAATTACCTCAAAACCATTTCTGAATTCATACCTCTACTTCAGTAAACCTGACAATATATGCATGCCACTAAAAGCAGGAACGAGTTTGTGGTTTCAGTAATGACTCAATATGGCTAGTGTGGAATTACTGTGCCTCAAAACTTGTACAGTTCATATGAGGGCTAATGCATATCTTCCAGCAGTCCTGGATCCTGGGACTGTTTGGTCCACTGTCCTGAGTCAGACATATTGGCTAACAGACATCAAAGTAAATTTCAATTTTAAGTCCAAAATAGCCAAAGCAAAAACAGAATTGACTTGGAGAATTTTTCTAATTCGGACATTTTGTCACAAATGTTGAAATTCACTTTGAATCCACGTCCTTTCTTACTTTAGTGAATAACAATATAAATGCCCTACTTAATCTGCCTACAATAAAAATGTAGACTGGCTAGGCTTATTTATTATTTAGAATGACCTTTTCTGTATAAAAAGCAGTCTTAATTACTTAACACAGTTATCCCTTAGTACATGTACTGTTAGAGTATTTCAGACTTTTGCTATAATTTATGTAGTTATTTCCACATCATACTGCTATGCTGCTCCTAAGCAATATATGAATTCATACTTCAGAAGACCTGATAATATATGTCAGTGCTCTTAAAACTAGTCTATGGACCCACCAGAGTGCCAGGTGTTCGGATGTCTCGATCAAAATGACAGAGTTCTGATTATTTCACGTTATCTTCGGGCCCCGCCAATCATCAGACCAGTATCAGGTCAAGAATACGAACACAGAATTCACATAAAGCTAACTGGTGTATAGGTTACACTTAAAAGAATAATGTAAAATCATTCCTCAGAAAAAGAAAGTGTTTCCTTAGTGAAAATTGAGGCATCCTTACCAAACTGTGAGGTAGATCTTGTGCTTCTTCTGCCCTTCTACACTAAATCTTTTTGATGTGGATAGCAGAGCAAGTCTGACATTTATGAGTTAAAGTCTGACTACACTGTTCTTTTTCCTACACTGGGACATCTTCAGAGTGCTTTGGCAGAGAGGTCACCCCCCTGAAGATTAATACTGAGATGTCTGGACCTCAATACTGCGAGATAAAAGCATGTAATCAAATTATCTGCTTTCATGACGTGCGTGTGTGATATGGCTCTCCTCATGACATTAGACAGCTGATGGCCAATATATGGGTTTGTGAAAATGATTGTATTGTGCTTGGTCTCTGTTGAAAGAAAACAAAATATAATGCATTGTATTCAAGTTATAAACTCAGTGCAATAATTATGTACAAGTGCAGAAAGATATTGCTCTGATAAAAAAACATATAAGCACTTAATCAAACACACATCAATTTGGTCGGCTAATCTTCATTTACTGTCATATATGCCGTTTTGTTCAACAAGACACTCTAAGTACCACAAGTACTATGGCTCATTGTAGAGGTTATAGTTCAGAGCCTGTGGGCACCGTGCACATATAACTGGACTTGCACTGCTGCCTGTTGCTGCCGATTATTATTATAAATATTTATATAGCGCCAACATAGTCTGCAGCACTTTACAATTATAAAATGGGGATATTTGACAACAAGTAATTAACATGCAGAATACAACAGAGACGAGATTAAGAAAGCTCTGCTTACAAAGACAACATTCTTATTGCACTATATATATCCCCTTCTGTGTTTTGAGTATGGGTATGGTTAATTTTGACATTGTGCGTGCTAAATGAGCCTGAAGTGTGGTAAAATATAAATTGTCCGTTAATTATCTAAGATCACACGGTGATTACATTAGCGTTGACTTGAAGATGCTTGAAGAGCAAAGTGTTTTGTACACAACACGTGTAGTTATTATAAAATGACTGTTGTAATATGAATCCATGGCACGGTTTATTAACACGCAGTAAGTCTGCATCTACAGCTTATCTATTGCGTGTGTCATGCTAAATAAGCATTTTGTTTATTTAAAGCCAGTGTGTGTCATCCAGTGTTCAGAAGCCTCTTGGAACCAACACAGAAGCTCTGTAATTCAATTCTCTCTACTTTGAAGCCAAACAGCTAGAGAATGCAAGAAGTTAATTGCAGACATGTTGGAGTATTAGACCATCTGTTCAGAATGACTGACTAAGCCTTGCTTACATTATAGTTTGAAATGTATGCTTTATAATGTTGTGAACAATGCATAAGATATTGCGGAACATAACTACCTATCTAAGAATTTATATAATCTATGAAAAAATGGTCCATACGACTACTCCCTGGCTCACATTGAGCGAAGAGAAATTGTCTTGGGCCACACATGAAATATATAATATCATCAATTTATATTATAACACTTCAAAAGCTCTTTTCTAAATTTTGATATTTTTATTTGTTTAGTAGATAACTTCCTTATTTGTTATACTTAATATTGCCATATTTAAGGATACCAAATCAGGGAGCCATCTATTAAATACACACATGTGTGTGTGTGTATATATATATATATATATATATATATATATATATATATATATATATATATATATACATATACACATAACCACAGATATACACACACACAGATTCACATACCTATACACTCATACAATCACAGACCTATACACACACACTTAATCACATACATACACAAACACCATCACAGGCCCACAAATGCACACATACAATCACAGACCTAGACACACAATCTCAGATATACACACAAGCATAGATAAACTCACAATCACAGACCCACACACACACATATCATCACAGACCTGTATATACTATCACATACATACACACACACACACACACACACACACACAAAATCAAATATATACACACAGACACACAATCATATACACACATAATTACTTAAATACACACAAAAATCACATTCATACAAACACATTTACTAATTAAGAGGTCCAACCATCCTCCCTATCTTGCTCTGGGAGGGCATCATATTCCAGGTGGCCAGTAGTTGCTGCTGTAATGGGATCACTGTGCTCTTCCTGCACAGGTTCTTCGCATACACAGTAGTGTTGACAATGCCGGGATGACATCATATCCCAGCTGCCGGCTCACTGCAAGGTACACGTTGGAGCTGTGCAGAAAGAACACAGTAAGGAATGGGCTCCCTGCCTTCTTAGCTGTCCTGCAGCTTGGACGGCAACTGTGCCGCATTTGTACATGCTTGGTTTACACACTTAAAATAAGCCAGAGGAAAGGCTGAAAAGGAACAATGTAAGGTTAGGTCACAATTGGGAGGAAATGTTTTTGGTGAAGTCCTTATTTTTCTCGGAAAGGAAATCAATGGTTCTAATATATAAAAAGAGCGTTTTCTACTGACATATTGCTAGTATAGAAGGTCTCAGATGTTGGGTGGTAATGTCTGATTGCTAAAATATAGATTTTCACATGATTAGCTCTTTTTTTTAATCGAGGAATAGCTTAGATTTAATTTACTTGTCTTTGAAGAGTTTGAGACATGTGCAATGTTGTTGTCTTTGTTACATTATCATGTCATATTTTGGTATGTTTCTTAATTGAAAATGCTGCTGGTAGTGTTGTTGATGACATTGTCAACAAATTGGGTATCCAGTAAGGGAAAGTATACCTGATTTTCAATGGGCTTGAATAATTTTGATTACAACTGTATGGCTGCTGAACAGTGCCATCACTATCTTTTTGTATCCTAATCCTTGATTGTGAAGGGCGATAATCTCTTCTTTTAACTTTGTGTACCATTCTTTTGACTTAGCCATATTTCTAACATGCAGTCAAATGTGACATTCAACAAAGCGCTAGCCAGTTCAGGCATTTCAAATGTTCCAGCTCAAGCACACCTGGTGCAAGTAATGACCCCCTTGATTAGCTGCATCAAGTGTGCTTGAGACTACAACTGTTTTGCATATTTGCACTGTTTATGGAAAGCTATTTTTGAGGGGTTGAATAATTTTGAGCCTGGAGAATTCATTATAAGTTGCATTTTCAGTTGAACTTAGGGAAACCACTTGAAGCATCTGTTGTGTTGAGCTATTTCAATTGCTTTTGTTTGATTTTTTTTCATTGCAAACAGCTGAAAGACTGGGTTGAATACTGTTGATTACAACTATATGACAGCTGACTCTGGGTGCATCGAGAGTCTGGTCTGTGTATATATCCCAATGTCATTAATTACAGCTTTTTTGGGGTCCATAATGTCTCATTTTTTATATATTTATTGCCACAGTATTTATGCAATTGAATATTTGTAAAGAACTAAAAAACAAACACACTGGTAAGATAAAGTCAAAACTGCCAATAGTTCATTAAATACAGATTAAGGAACAGCACACACACAAAAATACAATTTAAAATTTTACAAGGCTACATAAAATCGCCTATCTCAGCAAACAAATATGGGGATTCAGTTCCACCATATGGCCATATTGTGTTAGGCCGACCACTTTGCCACATTACCTCAATGTCGGCGGGTCTTATACTAATTTTAATGTAGAAAAAAATTAAATAATGCTTGTGATAAATGAACTAAAGTTGATTTAATCTTCTGTAAGAGCATAGTGAATATATATAATACAAAGGAATTTGATAAACACAATTCAAAAATGTGTACTATGGTCGTTGCTGCAGCCCAGAAGTAATGGTAGTTTGAGCGCAGGACTTGTTTTTTTGTATTTATATTTTTTTACTACGTATGTTTGGAGTCCAGTTAGGTCCAGACCAGATTCCTTTTGGGTTGAGTACCCCACCCCTAGCTTCAGATTCCCCTTTGGTGGTGACCACAGAAAAGTATAAATTAGAGGAGGTTTAATTTATTAATAATTTTCATTAGATATAGAGCAGATATGATATGCATTGATAATATATATTCATCAAAGCACAATAACTTTCATTTAGTTTTTACACTGTATTTTTGAATTGTGTTTTTTATCAAATTCCTTTTGTATTATATATATTCACTATGCTCTTGCAGCAGATTAAATAAACTAATTTGTTGTGCAGATTTTTGTTTAACATTGTATTAAATATCTATCTATCTATGTAAACTGGTAAATGCCTAATACTAATTACCTGATTTTAATTAGAGTAAATTGTGCTGATAAATTTGAAAAAATACGTAAACCTTACCTGCATGTTCCCACTCATTTGTAGATGACTGTTAGAAAATACCCTGAAACTGAGAACGGCTAACACATCTAACTGAGTGTTACAATTCCTTATCCAGAGATCTGGCCATATGCCCAACCACCCCTTAATACTGGAGCTATATCTGCTATGAACAGAACTGTCAAAGAGGAAGCTGATGTAATTCACAACCCTTGTAATGTACGGTGTTCAATGGAGGTTCTTCGACACAACATACAAAAAGTTGGTTATAAACAATTTAATTTCTAGGACATTAGGTATGAAAGATAGATCAAACAAACTGCAGTGACAGATTAATGTAGTGGCAATTGGAGCTGACTCCAGTTATTTCTATCTTATAATATGAAATACCAAACCCCTGTCCATAAAGAGCAAGTCGCTCGCTTGACTAAGGCTATTTAGCAAAATGTTGGGAATATTAATTTATTTTATTTTTGAATTTTTTGACTTTGCGGTATCTTCCTCTTTTCCTAGACTTTTAGATTTCAATTTTCTTTTGATCAATTCATTTGGTATGTATTATTTCCTTGTATGCTAGTTTATATGTTGTGATTATTTTTTTTTCCTTAAAGGAACATTATAGGCACCCAGACCACTTCAGCTCAATGAAGTGGTCTGGGTGCCAAGTCCATCTAGGGTTAACCCTGCCTGCTGTAAACATAGCAGTTTCAGAGAAACTGCTATGTTTACTTTAGGGTTAATCCAGCCACAGTGAGAAGACGACAGCGTCCATAGGAAAGCATTAATAAATGCTTTCCCATGGACTGGCTAAATGTGCACGCGGCTGTTGCCGCGCATGCGCATTCAGCCGATGATGTCAGAAGGAGGAGGAGAGTCCCCAGCTCTGAGGGAGCCCGGCGCTGGAGAAAGATAAAATTTAACCCCTTCCTCCCCCTTCAGCCCAGCGGGAGTGGGACCCTCCTGGCACTATAGTGGTCCTTTAATGTCCTTTTCCATTTTTTTTCCACGTTCCCCTGCTGTCAGAATATATAACAAATTGTTCCTCTTCCTATTTATCCTTTCAGCAGTGTGTTATCCCTAGTTTAACCCGTGTGTGTTAAATAATCTTTGTGCATTGTATTGATCTTTGGTAGTTATGGGGTTAGAGCGCCCCCTGGATAGTTTGGATACATTTTATTGTGGGCATTTGAGGAGTGGATTAGGGGCTGAAGACCACTTGCAGTGTGGATCATGTATAAGTGTAGCTGTCTGAAGCTTATTGATACAGTGCTCCTCTGGGTACTTATTGGAATCTTATTATCAGAAATGAATAGCTGACTGTAGTTACTGCCAAGAAAGGGCAAAATTCTGTATTTGTTGCGAACTGGTGTGCAGTTTCCAAAGCTGGGGAGTGGGTATCTGTACATTAGAGATGTGTAAAAACTATTGTAACATCATTATCATATCATAATGTCATCATTGCTTCAATGTACAATTCACACAGATACAGACAGCTAAAATTGATATTATTAGAACTGACACTGCACCATACCACAGCAATTAGTCAAACCGCTTTAGTACAGTTTGACAATTTATCTCGGTTTACTCCTGAAGCTAAAGCAGGACTGCACTCATTGGCTGAGAGTGCTTAGCTGACAGCTCTGTGGAGCCAACCAGATTTGCTTAAAAGGGAAGACCAGAATAGGTTGACCCAGGTTAGGGGATGTTGACCCAGGTAACTTGTCAGACTGTGGGATTAACCATTAGAGTGGGCTGTAGTGGTTATGGTGTTTGGAGTATGCTTCTTAAATTTGATTTGTCATTTACAAAAGGCAGATAAGTATTGAAATGGAATCTGTACATTCTAAATGTAAAACACTTAGTGAAATGTATGGTTAAAATATAGACACATAGCATTTATTTTCTTTGTTACAAATACAGCCATTGCTGTGGACATGCATTGATTACATGTGTTTATCCTCCCACAATGATAGTGTGCTTTCCCACAATTCCTAGCAGGTGCCTGCCCCGTGAGATATTTTGGAAATATGCGTCCATAGTTGTATTTTTAACTCTGTGTCAATGCGCTAAGATTATAAGATAGAAATCAAATGTAATAATGAAATCTATATATCAAATGTTTACCACAATGTATAACTACATGTTACTTGCATGATAGCTTCTTTTAAAGTGCGTTATAGCTGTGATCTTTCCCCTGGAATCTAGGGCTCCGTTTTATTGCTTTAATCTCCATTATCTATGTCTCCAAAATAGTCCTGTTCTGGTAACCATAAAAATAACTTATCATCGGCATTCAATTTTCGATTGGTACTGCAGGTTTTAGGGATATTTTTAGCTCTATTGATTCAATAAATGCAAATTACATGAGATTGTAAAAGCTTTCTTATATTTTTGCTGAGTATTTTAATTTTTATAGTCACAGGGGAAGGTGAATGAATTCCAGTGGTACAGTAAGTAATTAATCTATTATTGCTTAGCGAGTACAGTTATGGGAATTTTTATTGCCATAAACTAAATCAGGGCTTAATTTTGGGTTATTTAACTTAGGCTAAGTAAATTCACTCTTGGGCCAATTTAATGATGTAGAAATGAATGATTATTGTTATGACACGACTTTAAATGCAGATTAATTACTCAGAAGTATAAAAAAAGCTGTCAAAGCAACTTTTTGCTTACGCTTGCAAATTGCCGCCCCTCTATAACATTCAAAGTCTAGCACCAAACATATACATTACCAAGACAAGATTCAGTATAACTGAATCTCTATGGTCATTGTGTAATAGGTTACACTTATGCAATAACCATAATCACTAGATTATGTGGTGAATGTTCTGGTGCCTGGACTCTTCAGCTGCACAAGCGCACAGGCATATTCTAAAAAATCATTCTAAGCTTTATGCCAACTTTTCACAATAGCTAAGGTTTGGTGCAGTGAGTACCCTGCACCCTCTAATTTTTAGTGGTTCCCTTTACAAGTAATGTTTCTTTTTATTTAATTTATTTTTAACATATGTGTTGTGCATATAATGCATCTATAAAATTAGGCTCTCTTACATCCACGGAGTATTGCTTTAAAATATTTGCAATGAATACTTTGAATTAATTGTTTTACCTGTAGCATATTCCTGTCTACTGGAAATCTGTGTATTTAGCTTAGAATATAGTGATGTAAAGCATCCTTGTTGGCTGTACTCATTCTAACAGAGTTATAATTCCTAAAACTGAAACAAGTGACAGATGTTTAATTTTCTGTGCAGTGAATATAATCTCACTTCAGATTTCTTAAATGCTGTATCATGCCATTTGTTTTGTCCTTGTCAAGGAAGATTTTACATTTAGCAGATTAGCATATAGCTACATTATCTCATTTAAATAAACATTTTAACTCTTTAATTTCCATGATCATGTATAGACTTTTCTGGTTTCTTATATTTTGCAGAGAAAGATTTAGCATGTACAGCCTCACTCACAATCATTTTGTACCAGCCTGTAGAGCAGGAGTGGGGAGCCTTTGGCCCTCCAGATGTTTTGGACTACATCTCCCATAATGCTGGCATAGCATTAAGGGAGATGCAGTCCACAACATCTGGAGGGCTAAAGGTTCCCCACCCATGCTGTAGAGGAACTCCTTTCTCTGCCAGAAGCCACTAACTACGTGGTTAATGCGTGTAAGCATGCTGAAAATATTAGCTCACCCTTTCCTCCCACATAGCAAAGGAAGTTTCAGTGGGCCCTATTATTTCTACAGTCAGGTAGGAGTGAATGAGTTCTATCATTTCACTGTTAGATTTAGGTTAGCATTTCAGAGAGTGGTAAAGATTGAAATAGCACTTTTACATAATTTTATTTTAGAAATTTTTCATTGTACCTACTGTATGTAAGCATTATGCTCAAACGCAAACATTATTTTTTTACATTCTGCTAGTAATGCCTTCAGGGTGCTTATAAATACCTAAAAGCAGGTTATTTGACCATTATATATATCTATAAATCTATTTTCGTATTCCTACAATTTTGTGAGAAAGGGTGTATTTTTGGGTTTATACTACAATTTCAGGCCCTGTGTAAATTATTTCAATGTGGAAGATATTGCATGCTGGTTAAATATTTCCATTTCCCAAAAAATTGAAAAAGGATAAATGACTAAATAAAATAAAAATAAAAATTGTGTAAATACATGTAATTCTACTTTTGAAATTTGTCTGAAAGGCAATCTGAACACCAAATTACTGTTTTATTTTATGTTTGTGTACTATCTGTACATACCTTGTTTCCAATAAATATTACACTATTTAATTTTTTTTAAACAAAGAAAAAGTGCATGATAGTTAAAGGTTAAGTCACAAAAATGTACCGACACATACATGATTCTTAATGTACTTTACAGGGAATATATTTGATGATGTAAGATGTAAGTACTGTTTTTATCCTTATGTCCTTTGGACTATTGTTTAATTTATGACTATGAAATTAAAAATTAAACATACTTTTCAATAAAATATGTGGAAAGTTTTTTTTCTATTTCCATTCTATGTTTTTTATGTTTTGGTTTGGAAATTACAGGGGGCTGGAGAGCAATATAAATCCGTAATTATTTTAGTAGGAAAGGGATTAAGGGGTAGTAATTTCACAGGACTTGATTAGGCTGTTGATGATAGTATCTTCATTCCAGTTGAAAGGCATACGGAATCGGCCACCACACTTCCTATGCTGTAGAATATTTTATAGACTACCTTGTTTGCAAATCTATTAAAGTACTGGGGAAATGGTCAGATCTCTGACATATGTGTTTGTTAATGTGTTAACGCGTTTCGACTTTATAAAGGCAGGTTTACTTTCATAGTGCTACTCCCATATATCTTTTTGTAATGCATGCACTTTTTAATGCTTTATCTAAATATGAAAAAATGTGGGTGTAAATCCAACCTGTACTGTCCTTAGTAATTTTTTTCTATAATGAGCTCAAGCATGTCGGACTGAAGGATGAGCCTAGAAGAGATGATGACCAGGTAGAGAGAAGTCATTTGAGAGCTCTGCTTTGACAGACGTATTACTTTAAGCGACATCAAGGAAGTATTTTATTGTATGTTTTAATCCCCTATATGGAAATTGCAGAAAACTATATATAGGAACATAAAAACATAGAATGTGACGGCAGATAACAACCATTCGGCCTGTCTAGTCTACCCAATTTTCTAAATACTTTCATTAGTCCCTGGACTTATCTTAAGTCTAGGATAGCCTAATGCCTACCCCATGAATGCTTAAACTCTTTCACTGTGTTAACCTCTACCACCTTAGCTGAAAGGCTATTTCATGCATCCACTACCCTCTCAGTAAAGTAATACTTCCTGTATTACTAAAATATTATTTTTAAACCTTTGCCCCTCTAATTTAAGACTATGTCCTCTTGTTGTGGTAGTTTTTCTTCTTTTAAATATAGTCTCCTCCTTTACTGTGTTGATTCCCTTTATGTATTTAAATGTTTCTATCATATCCCCCCTGTCTCGTCTTTCCTCCAAGCTATACATGTTAAGATCCGTTAACCTTTCCTTGTAAGTTTTATCCTGTAATCCATGAACCAGTTTAGTAGCCCTTCTCTGAACGTTCTCCAAAGTATCAATATCCTTCTGGAGATATGGTCTCCAGTATTGCGTACAATACTCCAAGTGAGGTCTCACCAGTGTTCTGTACAATGACATGAGCACTTCCCTCTTTCTACTGCTTGTGACGAGACCAATCTCACCACATTGCATTGGAGAAGCCTGGTTGCTCGCCTGTTGCCTTTGGATTATGGCCCCGTGTTAAAAGGCTTAATTTTCCCCTGCAAAGACATGAAAGCCGGGTCATTTGGTGCTTGCCCTGTTTGAGCGGTGATACCCCAGATAGCTATGCCATGGAGCCCATTCGTATAATGAAAGACTATGGGAAAGACTTTGGCTACATGGCAATTGAACTGTATGTGTATGTGAACTGTATGTGTGTTCTCTGAGCGCCATTCAGTAATAATGTGCGCTCAGATCTGAGCTATCTGGGGATATGTTGAATGTACCTGTTTTGTGCAATGGCTGCACAGTTATATGTTTTTATGTGTTTTATTGTCTTTTGCTGCCATGTGTTCAATGGAGTTTTGCCTCTGTCTTTGGAGATAATTGGATTACTTCCCAATTATCTCCAGGATAGAAGACTCTGTGGAACTGGTTTTGGGCAGAAAAGCCATGCTTCCTTTGGTCACAAAGGACTACGATCTATCTTTTGAACCACTGGACCAATTTGTATGATTTTGACGTATGTTTGTATTTGGAGTATGCTGATTCTGAAAATGTAAATGTGAATGTGATGCATACTTTTCAAGTTATGAATAATGTGGAAAAATTGTATTTCTCTGCTTGTGCTAAATTACATTACCCATTGTGTAAGGTAATTGAATCACAGCAGAGGGGAGGATTTGTGTGGGAGTGTCTGAGTGTATTGTATGTGTTTATTGGTTGTGTTCCAAAACCCTGTGGGTGGTACTAAGGTGTATATAAGAACAATAAACCCACAGCTCTGACTGTTCACTGCTTGACCCTCAACGAGCTTTGTCTCGTTCTTGGGGGGATTTACTATATGCTGTTCCAGTTTGTCTGCTAGGAGTGTAAACCTATTCGTATGGTTTCCTATTCGACTGTGTACAGCATTCATATGGTTCCGGTTCGGCTGTTTACGGCATTCATATGTTTTTCCTGTTCGGCGGATTGGTGTTCTGCAGTAGCTGTGCCTGTGTCTCTGGAAGGGAAGATCTACTAAACGGCGGTTTAACCTTTTATGCTGAGGGTGTCGTTACACTGCTAAAACCTCTCCCTATGCAACCAAGCATTCTGCTAGCATTTCCTGCTGCTCTATCACATTGTCTGCCTACCTTTAAGTCATCTGAAATTATTACCCCTAAATTCCTTTCCTCAGATGTTGAGGTTAGGACTCTATCAAATATTATATACTCTGCCCTTGGGTTTTTACGTCCAAGATGCATTATCTTGCACTTATCCACATTAAATGTCAGTTACTGCAGCTCTGAACATTTTTCTAGTTTACATTAAAATTTTTGCCATTTGGTTTATACCTCCTGGAACATCACCCTGTTACATATTTTTGTATCATCAGCAAAAAGACATACCTTACCATCAAGATCTTCTGCAATATCACTAATAAAAATTATTATAAAAATAAATAATTAAAGAGAATAGGTCCAAGTACAGATCCCTGAGGTATACTGCTGGTAACAAGACCTGCTTCGAATATACTCCATTGACTACAGCCCTATGTTGCCTGTCATTCAGCCACTGCCTAACCCATTTAACAGTATTGGAATCCAAACAAAAGATTGCAGTTTATTGATAAGCCTTCTATGTGCAACAGTGTCAAAAACCTTACTGAAATCTAGGTAAGCAATGTCTACTTTACCACTCTGATCTATTATTTTAGGTACCCAATCAAAAAAATCAATAAGATTAGTTTGGCATGACCTCCCTGAAGTACAGCATGGGTTGTCTCTTATCTTGAAATCCATGTGATTTTAAATGTTCAACAATTCTATCCTTGACATGGTTCCCATTACTTTCCCCACTACTGAAGTAAGGATTACTGGCCTATAGTTGCCCGATCCCTCCCTATTACCTTTCTTCTAAATGGGCACAACATTTGCGAATTTCCAATCTTGTGGGACTACTCCTGTTAACAATAATTGGTTAAATAAATCTGTTAATGGTTTTGCTAGTACACCACTAAGCGCTTTTAATAATTTTGGGTGTATTCCATCAGGCCCCATCGACTTATTTGTCCTTACATTTGACAGTTGATATGGAACCTCTTCCTCTTTAAACTAACATGTAACAAATTACTCATTTGTCCTTTTTCCTAACTGAGGTTCCTTTCCTTCATTTTCATCTGTAAATACTGAACAAAAATATTAATTGAGGCAGTCAGCTAGACCTTTATCTTCTTCTACATACCTACCTTCTATTGTTTCTAATCTAACTAATCCTTGTTTTACTTTCCTTTTCCCATTTATGTATCAAAAAAATGGTTTGTCCCTCTTTTTTACTGGCTGGGCTATTTTCTCTTCTATGTGTGAATTGGAAGCTCTTCTAACTCTTCTAGCTCTTCTAACTTGCTTAGCCTCTTTCTTTTTTTTTTTTTCTTTTTTCAGACTTGTACCTGCCCTTCACTCCTTTTGTATTATTTGTGTAAAAAATGGGCCGTGGTGCAATGTCATCATCAATATATTACTGCTTGACATTTTACCCATCCGTCCCACCCGGTTTCCCCCCTATTTCTACATATTTTTTAATATTGGTTTCTTATCTGTTTATCCTTCTGTGTTGAGTTCTCAAAGAGTATGAGAGCCTATTATATCTGTTTTGATTTCTACAATTTAGTATTCAATTGTCTATCTGCCCGGTTCAGGATTATCTTACCCTTTTTCTTTTTATCTGAAAGAGAAGAAGTCAGGTCTTTATGTGGGACACCGACAGCCTAATAGGTCATCCAATCTATTTATCCATGTATCCCAATCCTCTATTTGTTTATATCTGTTTCCCAAGTTTACTAGTACACCTCTTTCCATTCTTGCTTGCCATGTTACTTGTTTTATCAATTCATTAATATTTGGAATCGTCTCTGTTTTCAAATTTCTTGCAAGGAGTAATTTGGCTGCCGTGATGATATGTAATGTCACCATTGATGTTTTTTGTGTCATTTGTTTAGTAAAACCACTTCTGGCTTACAGGGTAGTTTTGCTTCCGTTATTTGGTATATTATTTTGATTACTTCTTTCCAGAATATATTTATGGGTGTGCACTGCCACCACATGTGAATCAAGTTGCCTTCAGCAGTGTTACATTTCCAGCATCCGTCTGATAGTTCTAGGAAGATTCTCTTTAAGCGTTTAGCTGTTAAATACCATCTATTTGATAGACTAAACAGTCTCTATAAGATTAAGGCAATGTTTATTCATGTTTAGTTTATTTAGGGAATTTATCCATTGTTGTTCTTCTACAGTTATTTGTAGTTCTTTTTCCCATTTGTTAATCAATGCTATCGGTTTGTCATGTCTCCATCCATATAGAATTATTGCACATTTAGCCATTACGTTTTTATAATTCTTTAATTCAAATAATTGTATAAGGTTTTTGGTATCCTCCTCTTTATTTTTAAAGAGGTATTTTGCTAAAAAGCTTTTAATTCGCAAATAGTTGAACATTTCACTGGAGGGGATGTTAAAATCCTTCATAATTTGGTTGAAAGGTTTAAGATTATCATCCTCCATAATGTCTTTAACCCCTTAAGGACACATGACATGTGTGACATGTCATGATTCCCTTTTATTCCAGAAGTTTGGTCCTTAAGGGGTTAAATTCCTTCACCCCATTTGACATCCATGAGTCTGTTATTATATTTTCTAACATATCTGAGATGCTTACGAATGGGAGCGTGTCGATTATTTTGTTTCTAAGGCCTTTCTTATTTGTAAATTTTTCACACCATCTCATCAACTATTTAAGTATCTGGGACTTACTGTGTGCCTCTCTCATAGATTTTTTGATTTATCTCAACAATCCAACTCCAGTTTTAGCTGTTTCCGTTTTATACCATTTTTTAGCCGCCTTACTTTGTGTAAGCATTATGTGAAATAATCTGCTGGCCTGATAGCATTGTAAAACTTCTGGGCACCCCAAGACTCCGTCCTGTCTTAAATTTTTTGCTCTTACTGACAAGCCTAATGCAATTTTCTGATGCATTCAATATTGCAACTTTTAAATAATCCCATTTCTCTTGGACTCCATTTAAATGGCTCTAGTCTGATAATGACTCCTTTGCACATATTCTAATTTTAGAAAAGTTTGTTTTTCTAAAGTCTAAACTTTTGTTTTTGTGTGATGTGACTCAGTCACTGTTCTTATATTAAACTACACTGACTGGTGATCACTGGATCCTAAACTTTCACCAACAGTAATATCTGATACCAAATCTTCATTTGTGAACACTAAATCTAGTATGGCCTTACAAGTTGGCTCCTCAATGACTTGTTTTAGAGATAAAAGAAAGATTAAAATCACCCATGATGATAACTTCCCCCTTCATTGTCATTTTAGCTATTTCCTCAACTAATAGATTATCTAACTCTTCTATTTGTCCTGGGAGCCTATAAATCACACCTACACGAGTTACTGTGTGATTACCAGATTCTAATGTAACCCAAACTGACTTTGTTCGCCTCACTAACATTTATTAGGCTAGATTTTATGTTATCCTTCACATACAGGGCCACCCCTCCCCCTTTCTTGCCTTCTCTGTCTATTCTATATAAAGAATACCCTGGTATTGATATGTCCCAGTCATTTTTCTCATTACACCACGTCTCCGAAACAGCGACTAAATCTACATTATCAGTTGCCATTATTGCCACAAGTTCATGGATCTTATTGTCTAAACTGCGAGCATTTGCAGACATGACTTTAAGCTTATAATTTTTTAACACACTTGCTACAGGCATTTTCTGTCCTTGCTTGGAGGGGGGGGAAGTTTTATCATCCTTTAGCCCCCTCCCCCCCTCCTAGTTTAAACACCACTACACTCTGTGCCGGAGCCTGTCTCCATAACACCTCGACATTTGGTGCTGGAGCCTGTCTCCACAACACCACTCCACTCGGTGCCTGAGTCTGTCTCCACAACACCACTACACTCTGTGCCTGAGCCTGTCTCCACAACACCACTACACTCTAAAAGTGCTGAAAATGAATTATGTAGAGCAACAGACTGTGCAATATGCTTTTTATCCACAACTCTAAGTCTACCAGATCTTACAGTAATCCATCTGCCATTCCTAGGCTGTCTCTTTGGCAGTGGCTTTGCAACAGTCTCAGCCTGAGTTTGTTAAACAGATCATTTGGAAATCTCAGACTTCAAAAATACAATCTCCCGCTGCAAAAATATTAATTAAACAAATGTTAATGGTTATTACAAGACTTTGATCTGCCTCCTTGGAAGTTCACTTTACCAGAATAAGATTAAAATATATTTGTCAATCTCTGGTCTCCCGCAAAATCCAACTGGAAAAGCACATGCATGTGTGAGTTGTCCCAATACTGCAAAAAACAGTGCTCCCTCAGTGGAATGAATAAGAACAGCTCACACATGTACAGTACAGTTATGAATTCCTCCCAAGTATTACTACAAGTAAATGCTTAATATGCTCAGTAGTGTGTGCAACTGTACCCTTATTTTCACCTAGCACAAAATAATCTCTGAGAAACAGGAGGTCAGGTCTTAATATCGTTTGGTAATGTAGGTAAATCTACCTTACCTGTTTTCTCCTTTACAGTAGGATTTTGCAGTTTTCTTTACTGTCAGTAAGCCCAGCTGTATCTCAGTACATATGGATAAATGTTTGTAGCACTAGCAAAATGTTTTCTGAATATCCCCAGATGTTTTTTTTAATCTAGCTGTGTTTTCTAGGTCTTGAGAGAATTGAAGGTGTTAAGTTCCAGTACGTGTAGTTCATTTTTATTACTTTACTGTCATTTAAGTTCATTAGAAGCAAAACCTATTAAAATGCTTTTAGTGGTGATAAATGACATGCCAAGTCGTACAGCTGGAAATAGAAATGTTTAATGTTGGGCATTGATCAAAGTGGCATAGGCTAAGGAATCAGTTTATAAATATATATATTTATATAATGTGTGTGTGGTTGTAGATAATTCACTGGTTTTACATCTACCCCTTGGAAAGGCTGTAAATCGCAATGAGTTGGTTGTATTGCCAGACAGAAGATATGTTTCTAAGGACCAGGATCCTATGGGTGGCCGGTTCAGTCCTGTGAAAGGGAGGGAGAATGTATCTTGGTCTATCTAAAATGGTTGGCTACAAAATAGCTTTCACCACTAGGAAATAACTAGAATACACATACACTAGAGACATTGTTGAGTGGTACTTGATATATGAATCTTATAATTTTAATAGGGAAATATATACCTACCTTTTAGTACATGGAAGCAGTTTAGGATTTAAATGACCTCTGCTGCAAAAACAAGTAGTAAAAAAATAACAATAAAAAATAACATTGCATACCAACAACCATATATTATATTAAGTGCATACGAAGTCAAAAACAATGAGAAGATGTGGAATGGAATATCATTTGGTGTATATTTGAACTAGAGTTGCCCTGTTCATCAAAGGATACAATACCTCAGGCTTAGTCCTACGTATGGCCATTTAACAGAGGTGGAGCGCATAAAAGAACACTCTAATCACCATAAGCGCTGCAGTGTGGCGCAGTGGTTATGGTGCTAGGAGTCCCCTGACTGACAGTAATCTGTCAAATCATTTAAGTACAGTTTCACACTGACCTGGCTCTGGCTGTGTAAGACACCCATAATACTCCCTGTTTAAGGTGAGAATGGGGACTAATGCTGTCGGGTGGGGATTTGTCTGTGGTTTGGGCTTCATGAGTTTTAATGAGATTAATGGCTTGAGGATGAAAAATTACAGTGGAGTCGGTTATATACTGATGCAGAAGTACAGAATGGATATGATATGGCCGGAAGTGTAAGTACTTTGATTACTGTGATATTGGGAAAATGGCTTCTAAGGGATAATGTATGGCTGCGTTTAAGGGTCATTAGTGTTTGACAGATGGACAACTTTTTCAACAAATCTCCCAGACCCTTATTTGTACATTGTAGATAAATACAATAGTAAGGAGAGGGCAAGAGCTAAGGGGCAGAATTGGAAAAGGAACATTGAGGAGTCACAGCATTTGACAACCCAAGCAGGAATTATTGTGCAATTAATGAGAACAGATAAGAGAATGGAACCACACTTTATTATAATTAAATCTATTTTATCAATATTAAAAATGAATTGCGTATTCTATTGCCAGCTATATTTCTAAATGTATTTCAAGTACTCTAACATTCCATCCAGTAGTTAAAATAATGCTTGGTTATATTTGCTGTCAGTTCCAAGTGATTGCTTTGAAAGTAAACGTAGCACAATGCATTTCTGTGATGTTGGTCACTGAACCAAGTAATGTTTAAGACACTGCTGTCTAGGGCTTTCACTGGTACCAGGCTGGAAGCATTAAACTTTAATCAGCTCCCAAAAGGCTATGTATAATGATACATCTAGAGGATAAGTGGTCCTGGTTTTGGTTTTGTGAAAGTAGGGTTTAGAAAATGACATTAAAGATGTATACATTTTGCTGCTCTGGATCTTAAGAACCAAATTCTGTGCCGACGGTTTGTATGAGACTAAAACATTAGAGAGAAACACAATTCCAACAGCGCTCAGGGGGATCAGGCAGCTGACAGTGCAAATTATCTGAATTTGATATTAATTGACGTCAGAGCTCTGAGAGGGCCCAGGGCAGAATGCACACTGGCTCCTGCATGAATCCTTTTGTTAATGACTAATCAGTCAATGGGAGGGCAAGCTGAGACACAGTGGAAATTAAAACCAAAATGGTATAATGAATCCTAAATTTGTGTTATTATTTTTTTAATTATTTTTTATTTATTATTATTATTATTCTATACCGTTTTTTTGGTTTTTTTTCATGTGGCTATTCTCTATAGAAAATTAAGTTAATTTAAAACAGGAGCTCAAATTTTTATAGAACAGTCAAAAAAAAAAAATTATTAAATGATTAGTTTATGGAATGATTTTAGCCTATTTTAGTAATCAGGTGAATTCCTCTTTTTAACCCTTTAAATCATTGTGTGCTTTTTTTTCTGTATTCTTATAAGATATTAACAGGAAAATCTTGAACAAGAGCTTGCATGTGCAAGTGCAGCTTCTGCAAGAACCTTAAAGGAAAACTCCCAATCCCTAAGCAATGCCGCATGCTGTTGTGGTTATGGTGTCAGCAGTTATACGGTTTAGTAACATATTCTTTGGCTTGGGAACCAACAGGGGCTGCTCCCCACCTCCACTACAGCCTACAGGAAAGCCAAAGGCTTATACGCTCAGCCAATGAGCTCTCTTGGTAGCTGGCAGGGAAGTGGGGAGGGGGAAGGGGGGAGACAGCACCCAATGGACCCCAGGTAAGAACTCAAACCGTTCTAAAACTGTTTGATTACTTACATTGGGGACGCCAGGCATTCCTGCCACCATAATCACATACAAACGTTGACTCAATGTTTACTCATACTATTTGCCCTTTAATTCTCTTTAATTGAAAATAACTATTAATGAATTTGTCAGAAATAAATATTTCCCACATTAAAGTATTTTACTATTGTTGACGGTCTTGTTTAATTTATTTTACCTGCATCTTATTTCTTCATATTTTGATTATGCCTACGAGTGTGAAATTGCTAACTTACGTTGTCATGAACAACGTACACTAGGGAAATTGCAAATTTTGGGCAAAAATAGCACGAATGGAAATAAAAGCACATTTTGAATTTGAGTGAATAAAGCCTAGTGTGTGCATTGTCTGGGATGGAGCAATCAAGTTTATTCGCTAAAACTTAAGGTTAAAATAGCTGCACTGGGAAAATTCTCCAAGTCCGTTATGCTTCCAAATTGGCTACTTTGGCCTTAAATGTGCTACTTCCCTTAAATTCCCAGCAATTCTAACTTTATTAAAAAAAAAACTTTTGTGAATTCCTGACAAATTTCACTTTGGTGAATAATCCCTCTGTGTATCTTATTTACATTAGAAGTGGTAGGATTGAAATAAATCACAGAAACAAAAATCACAATGCATTTCTTTTTCATAGTGTAAATGCATCGTTCTGGCTGTAATTTTAGCAAAAACAAAAAATTTGGTTTATTGGAAGGGAGGGCAATATTTATACAGCAAACTATATTATTATTATTAAAACCAACAAGAAAAAAAAAAACCTAAAGATGATGAAAAAAAATATCTAGCATAGCTAACTGTATTCTAACCTACACATTTTGCCAAACATATGTAGGTGCCTGGAGTTTGTGTGTCCTGCAATTCAGACTCTATTTAATGCCTTGCAATTCTTCACTGTTGAACAGTTAATCAGGTCACATTGCCTAGGCAGAGCTGAGCGGCAGGTGCGTTGGATTGAATGCAGACACCTCCCAGAGAGCTACACGGCAGGGCTGCTTTGACGTTAGTCGAGTATCCACCATACACTGAATACTCCACGGAGAATAGGATATCTATATGTAAAAAAAAAAAAGGACAAACATAGTGCAAAAACATCCTTATTTCCAATCCTTATTTCTTCTTATAGTCTTAATATATCTATATCTTGGGTACTCCCGGATAAGATGGAAAAATAATATATAACTTACCTGGAATACCCAATAATTTCCACTTCCTTGTCCTGCCACATCATTATCTTTCTGGTTGCTGTCATAAAGAAGCATGGGCCTATGCAGAGTGAGTGCCACATATGTGCCAATCAGAGAAGGGGAAGGAGGAAGTGAGTGTGGAATGGACAAGGGGCAGGAACAAAGCATTGGCCATACTAAGAATATAACGGTAATGGAGGCGTGGGGGGGGGTTCTTTAAATGCTGGCACTAGGGACACGTAATTGAGGCAGTATTCCTTTAAGGTTCTATTTGCAGGTTCGTTTACAGAACTGCCTGCTAATTGCTTCACCAGAGCGCAGTGTATACTGATGATAGAATTTATTTATGCACAGAATTAACATTAGTCAGTCCATAACAGAGTTCCCAGGCAAGCTAAGTCACATGTGCCAGAGGTGCAACTAGACCCCAGCACAAAAGTGCATCTCTCCTTGTATAGGCAGAGTTCCAAACTGAAACGATGCACGTAGAGATTCATGAACATTTCAACAATTAGAAGTGGTCATGGTAGTTGGAATAACCATACAAATATGGAGCAATTACTGTAGACACTAGTGAAATGCACTGTTTTAGTATAGTAAAAAAAAAAAAAAGGAAAAACAGGATTGCTGTTATTTTGATGCGTATTAACTATTAAATATTTCTTAACCTGCAAAGTGAAACTAGCTGGTGCTTCCATTGCATGAAGTGGTAAATTATTACACGGGGGTACATGTCCTATATTGTAGATGCACTTGTAAAGCTATCTTATTTTTGAAAACATGCAAAATTGGCTATTGGGTTATAATAAACCACATATTTGATTTTTTACATATTTATATTTTTACATACATATATATAGGCGTGTGTCCTGCTATATATATAGAACTACCTCACTCTGAACTTTCCACTGAAATTTCCCCATTTAGAACGAATAGCCCATTTTTGGTCCCAAATCCCTCTGCCCCTCTTAAGGTTCCTCTTTTCCAGGAGCCTCATATTGTTGGTGTGTCTGTGTCTATAACAGAGTTCCACAGGGGAATACAGTAATGTGTCTTTAATCTACAATAAATGGGTTTAGAAATCAGTCTGTGTAAATAATACATTATTCTTGTTATAAAATACATTTTGTTGCATAAATTATTATTAGTAAGCTGCCTAAAATTTCTCAGAAATCCCATCTCTGGCCACACCCCCACACATAGCGCTAGAATTAAAGTGTAATCCTTTGTCCATTGCACTGCATGATGGCATAGATAATCATGTGTTCCTTTAATGATTAAACATCTATTATTGCACAGTCTGTTTAATTTAGAATTTATCTCCTGCTCGGTAGTTGAGCTTTAAGCCTGCAGGCTTTAGCAGGCTATTAACAGAGTAGGGGATACATTCTAAATTAGACTGTGCAATAATGGATGTTTAAATGTGTAAGATGTGTAAATCATTGTCATTAGAGGTGACTGTGGTCTGTGACATTAGAGATGTGTCTAGGGCTGCATAAACAAAAACAAAAGTGTTTTAACTCCTAAATGGCAGAGAATAAAGCTAAAGCTGTTTGAGTGCTTAGTGTCCCTTTAATGAATAAACCACTGAAGAATTATGGGAGTTTTTATGGAATTTGTATTCAATCATCAGAGGGGGCAGGGGCTGCTGTTCATCACCTTTTGTTGCACAGTGTGTTTAGAGTGTGTTTGTTATAAATATTCATTCATAACTGCTTACCCTTTTTATGTCCTTATGATTTTTTGATTTTTTTTTAACACAGTACTTTTTCAGCAGTCTAATTGCATTGTGAATTGATCACAGCTGTGGCAGTTTGCCTGGTGGTAATTTTCATCTGCAATTTTCTTCCTTTGGGTGGATTCTATTCCCTTGTTTAGCCATTTGATGTAAATCATTTATTACCCTCTGAACACTTTCCTCAGTTAGCCTTCAGTGATTCTCTTTCCATTTAATTATCATGTCCTTTAGAATTAACGTTAAACCATTGCATTTATAGCTCACTGTGGCTCGCACCCGTTCCTTATCCTGTTTCTCACGTTTTCCCATATATCTGCTTATTCCTGATTAAAATCTTGGCATATGCCTTTCTTCATAAGCATTCTCAAATGTGTTCCCATTGCCAAGCAGTGAGAAAGTGCTGATTTTCTGGAACTGAGCACATGACGAACATCATGTGCAATATAGTGAACTACACAGAGTGTTCGTTTTTAGAAATTAATCTGTTTATTTGTTTCCTCCCACTCATCCATCCATCCATCCATCCATTCATCAATTCAGGTCCAGCAGCAAATTCTCCAGTAGGCTGATTAGGCTTGGGCCTAAGGCGACAAGGTGGATAGGGCTGCAAGCGGTGAATTAATATCATTATTATAATGTTGGACAGCAGCTGCCTGGTACCATTAACATTGCACTGGGTCAGCCGCACCATCACTGATTGCAGTGATCTGAGATCATCTCTACCCATGGACTCTCTGTACCTGTCCACCCTATCTTTTATAGGCTTTATGTCATGTGGGGGTGCAGTTTTGGAATTAATACCCAACATTTTTGAATTCTATTCACAGTGCTGCACTATGTACTGCGTTGTTTGTTTTATATTTTAAGCACATTGTTGTAGATTTTAAACACAGCGTACCTGAGCATTATTATGTGTTAAAAGGGTGAGTGTGTTTACTCCATAGTTTTACCCACCTTTAATGTGCTCCACTTGCATACTGGTATTTTTGGGCTGTGTCACCTTGTCACTCAGTATATTGTTGTTGCATTTTTAATGTATTAACCGCTGTCAGCCTAGCACTTGTGTAAAGTAGTTTAGCAATGTGGGGTTTCTATATACTAGCCATGCAAGATATGCTGTAGTTATATAGGGTTCAAATCTGGTGTCTGTCATGTTTGTCACATCAAAGGGAGCAGGAAAGAATGTGTGCATGACAATGGACAGCTATAGCACTTTTGAGCATTTCATAAAGACAGAATATTTATTAGGGATGTGCATGGGAAAAATATTAGGTTTGATTCGATTCGGGACTTCGGTTCGGCATTCCTAAATTCAGACCTTCGACACTTAAGAACTTTGGCACTTCTGGACTTGGGGTAAGAGTAGAGTTAAGGGTAGGGTTAGGTTAGGGGTAGGGTTAGAGCTAGGGTTGGTTTAAGGGGTAGGGTTAGAGGTAGGGTAGTGTTAGGGTAGGGCTGGTGGTAGGGTTAGTGTTAGAGGTAGGGTTAGGGTATGGCTAGTGGTAGAGTTAGAGGTAAGGTAGGGTTAGGGTAGGCTTAGGGGAAGGGTTAGGGGTAGGGTTAGGAATAGGATTAGGGTTACCTTACCCCTACCCTACTCCAAGCACTAACCCTACCCCATCCCCTAACCCTACCCCAACCACTAACCCCCAACCCTGTCCTGTTTTGACACTTTTCAGAAATCCGAAGCACTTCGGCATTCCAAAATTTGGCACTTTGGACATTTGGAAGCATTCGAATTTCCAAAATTCATCCAAATTTGCATTTGGAACGAAACGAATCGCACATGTCTAATAATTATGAAAACTTTTTTACAGTGTTGGAATTTCTTTGAAATTGTAGGTGAGGTCAAAAGATATACATGAGTCAAAGCCCAAGGATACTTTGACTCATGTAATAGCCAATGCTTGGCAAAAAGTAGCGTGTCCACTGCCATTTCCCACCAGCCAGTTTTGAATCAGCTGATGGAAACATGATGGTGGTTTTCAGGCCCTTCAATTTAGGCCACTATGGTTCCCTCCAGTAATGATGTTACCAAAAGATGTTGACCCCCGTCATTCCTAGCTTATAGCGTTTAGGGGATAGAGATCCTGTTGCAAATTTATTTTAGAAACTGTTTAAGTGAATAGTTTATTCTAGCTGATAGCTTTTAATTATCCTTTAAAAGAATTCAGTATCCAAATACCCAAAAGGCATTGCAATTGTAGCATTAATGACAAATGACAATGACAAAAATAAAATATATGTGTTTTAAATGAATATTACAGAAAGAAAAATAACAAGTAAACAATTTTACAAACAGAAATGATGTGAAGAATGGCAGCATAATGTGAGCATGGTGGAATGAATGGGTATATGGATGAATGACAATTTCCAGCTATCCCTTTACTGATTATATACAATATCTTATCCACGAAAAAGGTAATAGTGGCTTTTGACCTTTTCCCTGCTATATGATGTAATATACTGTATAGCTGTAGTCTGCAAATACTTTAGTTAACATTGTCTGTTGTTGGCTCCAAAAAGGTTAAAAGGAGGAGTAAAAATGTGTCTTGTTTATCCTTTGAATGACAGGCAGCATATGGCTTTGTCCAAACTTTAACCTTTAACCATTCTATTGCTGAGTCAGCTTTTTAAAATGTAATAACTTTGCAATACATGCTACCATACAGCTAAAATGTATATGTATGTATATATTAAAGGGTCACTATAGTCACCATAACAACTACAGCTTAAAGTAGTTGTCCTCGTGAGTATAGTCATTCCCTGTAGGCTTTTCAGATAAAAGGCAGTGATTGCATTACAGCTAGGAACACCTCCAGTGGCTAGTCCTCAGATGGCTACTAGAGGTGCTTCCTGGGGCAGTGCTGCACAGTGCACATGTGCAGCACTGACATTAGCGCACTGAACTCCAGCACTAGCAGACTGGAATAAAGCTAAGATTTCACTATATTTAGAGGGGTAAGGGATGGGGGCAGGGGAGCTATATAGAGTTTTTTGTAGGGGGTTTTAACACTTTTTAAAAATACATATTTGTGTTCCTGACCCTATAGTGTTCATTTAAATAATAACAATCCATACACCAAACATGCATCATATTGAGTAGTGTACAATGGATACCTTTGTTACTTTAGTGCACATCCACAAGATTATCTGTGGCAGATCCCCCCCATAGGTTCCATGTTATAGTTTTGCACATGTGTGAGAGTACAATAGTGACAATGGCTACTAGTATACAAAGTCATCAGGGACTGAAGAAGTATAGACGATGTAAATATCAATTCAGTTTCTTTGGAGCCTAGGGGTCCTGGACATTGCCTTATCTTAACTTGTCAAATCAGCTTCCAATTGCTAAAATTGCATTAGAAATTAACGTACCACCCAAAAACCATTTCACATCTTAAGGTAAGACAGACAGCCAGGTACCATGGCAACTTTGAGATGACATGATTATGGTATCCAGAATGTTCTATTAAAGCATGCATAACTTACCCCTCGCCACATAAACACATTGTGGGATCTTTGCAAAATAGTGTTCATATGTAGAGCCTTATTTCTATAGCTAGACCCACAAAACGTGAGGGGTCGTTGATATGACGATACGACATACGTCCATTGTTAAGTATTCATTACAGGAGATAATTCTCCCTGCCTATAGATACATGGATTGTGATCCTCACTCTGTTTCCCCAGGACCCTTGCCATGCTCAGAACTAAGGAAAGGGTGGTGACAAAGAGTAACTAAGAAACAATTTGTCCCCTTACATTATGTCACACTCACTGGTATTTCATTATCTGCATCACATGTATTTTTTATTTTTTTTAATTGGAATTTTTTTTTATATATATATATATTTATATATAAAATATTCAAATATTTGCACTCCTGTAGAGATAGATTAATGCCTGGTGCTAATAAAGCAAATAACATAAAAATAAAAATGGTAGGTAACAGCACTCTAAGGACTTCAAAAAGTAAATGGTGAAAAAAACTTAGCTTTTATTCAGCAACTGCCACACACAATCGACGTTTCAGTTCTTAATACAGAACTTTCATCAGGATTATATATATATATATTAATTGGGGGGGAGTGTAGCACACATGTGGTCCTAGCATATTTACAGTATTGCATGTTTATATGATTCACTTTGACCCAATCATAGCAACATGATCACTTCACCAGTGGCGTACATACCAGGGTTGCAGGGGTCACGGCTGCGACCGGGCCCGGCCCCCGGCCTCCCCTGCGACCCGGTGTGTACCCACTGGGCCAGCCTCTTCCCCTGGGGGGCCCAGAAGCCGACCACCCCAGGGCCCCCCGAGGCTGGCCCTGCTGACACCCGGCAGGCAGGTGGCTGGTCGGGCAGGCGGGCGCGCGAGGGAGCACTCAGTGCTTCCTCTTCAGCTCCCTCGCGCACCGCACTGATACCGGAGCCGGAAGATGAAGTCATCTTCCGGCGCCGGCATCCCTACGCGGCGCGCGAGGGAGTTGGAGAGGAAGCACTCAGAGCAGAGTGCTCCCTCTCGCGCCGGCCAGACAGCCCGCCAGCCAGCCCAGCAGCACCACTGGACCCCAGGGAATCCCCCCAGCACTCCAAAAGGTAAGGAGGCTGGGGGGATTAAATTTTTTTTAAAAACAAACATGTGTTAGTGTTAGAGTGAGAGTGAGTGAGTGAGTGTTAGAGTGTTAGTGTTATTGTGAGTGTGAGTGTTAGTGTTAGAGTGTGAGTGTTAGAGTGAGTGTTAGAGTGAGAGTGAGTGTGAGTGTGAGTGTTAGAGTGAGTGTTAGTGTGTGTGTCTGCTAGTGAGTGTCGGTGAGTTTGTTACTGTGTGTATCTTACTGAGTGTGTGTGTGTGTTAGTGAGTCTGTTTGATGTCTGTTAGTGAGTTTGTGTTTGTCAATGAGAGTGTATGTTTTGTAAGTGAGTGTGTATGTATGTCTGTCGCTGAGTGTGTCTCTGTCAGTAAATGTGTGTGTCTGTTAGCTAGTGTGTATGCGTCTGTAATTGAGAGTGTGTGTGTGTCTTCAGCACTTACCTTTCTCCAGTGCTGGACTCCCTTGGCGCTGGGGATCCCTCAGCCTCTCAGCTCCGAATGCGACCGCGCACGCATTCAAACCGCCCATAGGAAAGCATTACTCAATGCTTTCCTATGGACATTCAGTGTGCTCCTCTAGCGGCTGTCAGTGAGACAGCCACTAGAGGCTGGATTAACCCTCAGTCAAACATAGCAGTTTCTTTGAAACTGCTATGCTTTCAGCTGCAGGGTTAAAACTAGAGGGACCTGACACCCAGACAACTTCATTGAGCTGATGTGATCTGGGTGTCTGTAGTGGTCCTTTAAGTGTGTGTGCATCTGCATGTACTGGCGTACATACCGCGGTCGCAGGGGTCGCAGCCCTGCGACCAGGTGTCCACCGCCATGTGTTGCGGCCCGGCCCACGCGCGGGGGGGGGGCGGCCACGGAACAATTTTCGCACCAGGGCCCCATGGGTCATGTGTACGCCACTGCACTTCACCATGAATTCATTGCCCCATATTGCTCTCTCCTGTTCTTCAAAATCATCTAACACATATGCCATTATTATTTTTTATTTTTTTTATTTCTCTATTATATTATAACTTGATGACTTTTCACCAAGATCTTTGATCGACCCACTGAATAATTTTAATGGCAAATTTCAATTTAGCATACCTAATCCAGCTTAAATTCTTGACGAAAATAGACAACATTTGAATGGTAGGTGAGCCAGAAACATGCTTTTTTGTTTTGTTTTTGAATGTTGTTGTTGTAAAACAGATCTATTAGAAGGAATTCAGATGTATACAGTAATCATGGAACATTAGACATCTCATTAATAATTCATACACTGGCTGCAAACTTTTCCACAAGTTTCATCAACAGAAAGTGCAGCTGCTAACTTCCTTGAGAAAGTCAAAGAAAATTGACTGCTTGGCTGCCCACTAATTGGTTTTCCAAAGGGTTCATCATTTCTTATAATGGCACTTGCTCAATGCAGGCACAGCAGAACAGAATGACCATGCACTGTGTATTTCTCATTTCTATCCTTTGTCCTGAAAATAGCTTTATGAGAAAACGTAGGATCAATCAGAAAGCCATAGCTAGCGAATCTTTGCGTCTTTACATTACGCACAAATGTATGACGTCTTCTGCGAGGCAATGGACTTTTTCTTTATAGCCCTTCCGTTCATGGGTATTTGCATTGCTGTAACTGCATTTGAATGAATTAACAGACACTCTTTTGTCAAAATGCTTAATATGCAAATAGAAGTAGCATGTTTTGTATTCTTTAATACTTTAAAAAAAATTCTGTTTTAAAAATTAAAACTAATGATCATAGGTTTTATTGTGTATTTTTATTTGCTGCAAAAAAAATAATTTTTATAGCAAGTCACATGAACTGTATGTTTCTGAATTATAATTTTTCATTTCTATTCTTTTTCTAGGTAAGTACATCTTATCTATTCTTGGGCTACTTCCAGTATTTGTATGTGTATATTGAGTCATGTAGAACACTGTGAAGATTGTCTTAGCTGATTTTATACAGGTAAGGTGACTAATGTTACAGATCCATTTTTCTAACTTCTAGTATTGTAATTATTTTGATAAAATATATAATGTGATACAATGTGATCCACAGTGCCCCTTAATTTTATTACCAAAGTACTAAGAAATATGTTAACTGAAGTATGAGTTTAATTTCAGACATGAGGCTAATAGTATGTTTAAAGGGACACTACTAGAGTTGAGCGAACCCGAACTGAAAAGTTCGGGTTCGTACAGAACATTAGGTTTTTTGGACCCCGAACACGGAATTATCACTGTATGTTCGGGTTGGAGTTCGGTGTTCGGCAATTTAATGGCGCATTTTCAAAGGCTGCAGGGCAGCCAATCAACAAGCGTTTGACTCATGTGCCCTTAGAAGCCATCACAGCCATGCCTACTAATGGCATGGCTGTGATTGGCCAGTGCAGCATGTGACCCAGACTCTATATATAAGCTGGAGTCGCGTAGCGCCGCACGCACATGCAGTCTTATTAGTGTAGGGAGAGGATGCTGCCGCTGATAGGGACAGCTTAGGAAATAATTCTGCAAACTAGTACATTAGTGGGGTGGGGTGCACTTCATATCTGAGAGTCAAATAGAAGCTTCAAATACAGTGGATACATCGGAGTTTTCAAAAGTAATTTTTATTTTGCTGCTAAATAGTACATTAGTGGGGTAGTACATTAGTGGGGTGCACTTCATATCTGAGAGTCAAATAGAATCGTCAAATACTGCTGTCACATTGCAGTTTTAATACTTAAATTTTTTTGGGTGCTAAAAAGTACATTAGTAGGGTGCACTTCATACAGGGAGTGCAGAATTATTAGGCAAGTTGTATTTTTGAGGATTAATTTTATTATGGAACAACAACCATGTTCTCAATGAACCCAAAAAACTCATTAATATCAAAGCTGAATATTTTTGGAAGTAGTTTTTAGTTTGTTTTTAGTTTTAGCTATGTTAGGGGGATATCTGTGTGTGCAGGTGACTATTACTGTGCATAATTATTAGGCAACTTAACAAAAAACAAATATATACCCATTTCAATTATTTATTATTACCAGTGAAACCAATATAACATCTCAACATTCACAAATATACATTTCTGACATTCAAAAACAAAACAAAAACAAATCAGTGACCAATATAGCCACCTTTCTTTGCAAGGACACTCAAAAGCCTGCCATCCATGGATTCTGTCAGTGTTTTGATCTGTTCACCATCAACATTGCGTGCAGCAGCAACCACAGCCTCCCAGACACTGTTCAGAGAGGTGTACTGTTTTCCCTCCTTGTAAATCTCACATTTGATGATGGACCACAGGTTCTCAATGGGGTTCAGATCAGGTGAACAAGGAGGCCATGTCATTAGATTTCCTTCTTTTATACCCTTTCTTGCCAGCCACGCTGTGGAGTACTTGGACGCGTGTGATGGAGCATTGTCCTGCATGAAAATCATGTTTTTCTTGAAGGATGCAGACTTCTTCCTGTACCACTGCTTGAAGAAGGTGTCTTCCAGGAACTGGCAGTAGGACTGGGAGTTGAGCTTGACTCCATCCTCAACCCGAAAAGGCCCCACAAGCTCATCTTTGATGATACCAGCCCAAACCAGTACTCCACCTCCACCTTGCTGGCGTCTGAGTCGGACTGGAGCTCTCTGCCCTTTACCAATCCAGCCACGGGCCCATCCATCTGGCCCATCAAGACTCACTCTCATTTCATCAGTCCATAAAACCTTAGAAAAATCAGTCTAGAGATATTTCTTGGCCCAGTCTTGACGTTTCAGCTTGTGTGTCTTGTTCAGTGGTGGTCGTCTTTCAGCCTTTCTTACCTTGGCCATGTCTCTGAGTATTGCACACCTTGTGCTTTTGGGCACTCCAGTGATGTTGCAGCTCTGAAATATGGCCAAACTGGTGGCAAGTGGCATCGTGGCAGCTGCACGCTTGACTTTTCTCAGTTCATGGGCAATTATTTTGCGCCTTGGTTTTTCCACACGCTTCTTGCGACCCTGTTGACTATTTTGAATGAAACGCTTGATTGTTCGATGATCACGCTTCAGAAGCTTTGCAATTTTAAGAGTGCTGCATCCCTCTGCAAGATATCTCACTATTTTTGACTTTTCTGAGCCTGTCAAGTCCTTCTTTTGACCCATTTTGCCAAAGGAAAGGAAGTTGCCTAATAATTATGCACACCTGATATAGGGTGTTGATGTCATTAGACCACACCCCTTCTCATTACAGAGATGCACATCACCTAATATGCTTAATTGGTAGTAGGCTTTCGAGCCTATACAGCTTGGAGTAAGACAACATGCATAAAGAGGATGATGTGGTCAAAATACTCATTTGCCTAATAATTCTGCACTCCCTGTATTTGAGAGTCAAATAGAATAGTCTAATAGTGTGCTTACTGCGCAGTGGTAAACATTCTAATTGTTTTGCTGCTACACAGTACATTTTGGGTCCTGTTCTTCATATCTGAGAGTCAAATCGAAGCGTCTAATAGTGTACTTTCTGCGTACTTGTAAACATTCTAATTGTTTTGCTGCTAATCTGCTAAATAGTACATTTTGGGGCCTGTTCTTCATATCTGAGAGTCAAATCGAAGTGTTTAATAGTGTGCTTACTGCGCACTTGTAAACATTCTAATTGTTTTGCTGCTAATCTGCTGCTTACATTGGAGTTTTAAAAAGTCAATTTTTTGGGGGGCGCTAAATAGTATATTTGGGGTGTTCACTTCATATCTGAGAGTCAAATCGAAGCGTAACTTTGATTCGAATTTACTACATCGGTCACTTGTAATATTGTTTCACACCTACAACACTTGTTACATAGATCTAAGTGATAGAAAACAGATTGATATTTTCTACACTAGAAACTACCAGATAACAAGCTGCTATATTTAAACCAGTGATCAATAGCCAAGAGGTACTTCAACAATATTGTAATTCTGGGGCAATACCCTCACAAGTCAAACTGAGAGGTCACTTTATAGGGAAAACTGTTGCCTGGAGGAAATTCTAAAACAATATCCATATGTCCTTTGCAGACTTTACATGCTGAAAAAACACAGGTGCCAACTTTTGTGGCTTTCTGCAGTGTGCATATCGGCAAGGAGGGTAGGGTTGAGGAGTGGGTGGAAGATGATGTGGAGGATGATGAGGTCCTAGACCCCACATGGAATCAAGGTCATGCGAGTGACATGTGTTGTTTGGAGGAAGAGGCGCTGTGGCACAGAGGCACCAGCACAACATAAAAGGGAGCAGGGTGCAAAAGCGGAGCGGCCGTCCCCTGGCGCTCGTCGGCATATTAGCTCGAGAATTACCATTTATCCAAGTAATACATGTAGCGATCAAAGGATCCATAATAGACTTGAGTGAACCCGAACTGCAAAGTTCTGGTTAGTACCAGATTTAACAATCCATTTGTAGTTTCACAGTGAGGTGGGCAGTCTGGTGACCAGGACCCAGACACTGTCAGGATGTGACATTCACTGTAGCGGCTGTGCGCGCTTTTGGTGTTGTCACCCTGCTGCTGCTCGCCTGTCTGCGCTGCAGCGTAACTTCGGCCTTCCCGCCACCGCCTCATGAGACTTTGCGAGCAGCAGCAGGCAATAGTGGAGTTTCACACACGGGTCAGTGGCTCTGCACCAGACTTCCCTCCAATTGATCAGAGTTAAAGGATTTCAAGTGGACTCATTACAATTACAGGGCCTCTAAAGAGTCCTGTGTTGTTATTTGTCGTCACTACCGTCCCGCGTCGGGAGTGGGTCATTTGCGCGCCTGCTGCCTTCCTTGCATGTGGTAGCCATTTATCAGGGTCCCTGTACGGATTGGAATCCTGATTCCTCATTACCCGTGGTCACAATGGTAGGCACAGAAACTGGCATCGAAAGTTGATATCGATGACATCCGCATGCAAAGTCGCCGCCACGGGGATGTGCGATTTGCCTGAGGTTCTCTAGAGTCAACAAAGTTCTTGCGCAACTATAATGTCAACAGCTACTCTACGGAACAGAGTTGTCTTTTTTTATATGTCCCAATATTTTGGGGGCTACCCCAATTAAAATATATATATATATAAAATTAGTGTTGGCTACCTCATCCTCCTCCTCCACCGCCACGGTCACCGCCTCCTCAACCAATGGGTCACTTAGTATAAACTAGGTACACATTAGCAGAGGCTTGTGAAGGCCTTTTCTCCATGCATCAGGAGTTGAGCATTTCTCCATGCATCAGGACTGCAAGAAATGCACCGCAGGCCGCAAATGTTTCTTTTGTTGTATGTCCCAATATTTTGTGGGCTACCACACTTAAAAAAAAAACAAAAAACATAAAATGCAGTGTTGGCTACCTCATCCTCCTCCTCCACCGCCACGGTCACTGCCTCCTCAACCTATGGGTCACTTAGTATGTACACATTAGCAGAGGCTTGTGAAGGCCTTTTCTCCATGCATCAGGAGTTGAGCTCAGTTTGAACAATGAAAGAGAATACCCTGCACTGCAACCCCCTCTCAAATGGATAATGGATAATTATGTTGATCCTCCTGACAGCCATGCTTTAGATTTTGATTTATGGTCTTCCAAAGCTAAAATCAAAGATTCCATCTAGTGATATTTTATGGCTCAGCTGTATTTTTAATTTTTATGTTATTTTAAGTGATTTCCCTATCCACATTTGTTTGCAGGGCACTTGTCCTTCTCTTTCCCCCATTTTACTTCCTTTTGCAGCTCTCAAGCCCTCTCCAGGAGTTGTTTAGAGGCATTTTTGTGGCCAAAAGTTTGGGTCGCCATTGACTTCAATGGGGTTTGGGTTCGGGGTCAAGTTCGAGCCCGAACCCAGACTTTTTTTCAAAGTTCAGCCAAACCCGCCGGACCCGAACATCCAGGTGTCCGTTCAACTCTAGACACTACATGTCCCTAAAGCAGCGCAGCTTCCTGAAGATCTTCATATGTAAAGAGTATATCCTCTTATTATCATCTTACAAAAATTGTATATATTAGAAACATAGAATGTGACGGCAGATAAGAACCATTCGGCCCATCTAGTCTGCCCAATTTTCTAAATACTTTCATTAGTCCCTAGCCTTATCTTATAGTTAGGATAGCCATATGCCTATCCCACGCATGCTTAAACTCCTTTACTGTGTTAACCTCTACCACTTCAGCTGGAAGGCTATTCCATGCATCCACTACCCTCTCAGTAAAGTAATACTTCCTGATATTATTTTTAAACCTTTGTCCCTCTAATTTAAGACTATGTCCTCTTGTTGTGGTAGTTTTTCTTCTTTTAAATATAGTCTCCTCCTTTACTGTGTTGATTCCCTTTATAATTGACCTTCTCACACCCATTGGCTGTCAATCAGACAACCGGCCCTCTCACTTCCTGTTTGTTTAGTTCAGTGATGCCAAACTAAAGAGTTAGGCAAATGCCCAGAGCACCTGCCTTGTAAAGACTTCTCACTGAGCTGTATTGAGAAGCCTGTGATTGGACAGCCACAGAAAGTCTGGGCTGGGTTAGAAGGGGAGGCCTTGCACATACTTCAGACACAGAGATCTGCAGGTTCTGCAAACTGTTTTAGATATGCCCCTAATGAAAAATTAAATGCATACATTTTTTTAATTGGGGTATATCTACTAAACAGTTATTTTTATTTATTTTTGTATTTGAACAGTGGAGTGTCCCTTTAATCTCAACTTGCTCCCATAGCAGCACAGAAGAAACATGTAAACAAACTTGGACAACATGGTTGTAACCAATCATCAATACAGTCTGTATAAGTCATATCTGTGGAACATTCCACTTCGTTATTTGTTGCTACCTTACAGAGAAGTAACTTTGCTACACAGTAAATTACACCACACAATAACTAATTCAATTTATTAGAGTTCGTTTACGTAGTTGTTACAATTTTTTTTTTGAAGTCTTTTTTAGTATGTTATTTGTATTCCAAACAGTTGCATTATTGATTCATCTATTACGTTTAATATAATAAAATCTCTACTCTTTAGTTCTTTTTTTTCTTTTCTCGTAAGATTAGTTATATTGATTAACATAGTTATAATTTATTTCAAATATTTCACTGTTTAGGTACGAGGTGTGATCTAGTGTCAATTCCTGTTATTATTTTTTTTGTTGTTTTTTTGTTCTTTTCTTTTATTTCCTGCTCTTTCCTTTAAAATGGGCATATCTTATATTTTTTCATTTGTATAAAGTTTACCGGTGTTGATGATCACATAAAGCACTTTTGGTGCCTGGTTCCGAATTACTTAAAATTTATATAAATTCTCAGAAGTTGCAGTAGCCAACTTGGATTATCTTAACTTCATTTTCTATTATTTGTTTTATTTAGAGGTTACCATTTTTGATGGTATAAAGTGTAATGCACAGTATATAATGGATTCTGCTGCTGCCATTTTGAATTTGCTAGCAGTTTCCTTGAGTACCTTTGTTTTAATATTATTTATTTTATTTACATTGGTACCATTTGTGAATTTAGAGTAAAGCTCATCAAGCACCTCATTAAGTCGCGCTTACTTAGTTAGTTTGTCACACGTTTCCTTGTTTTTCCTCAAATGTTTGCATTTTCAAATTCTTAATTCCTTTTGAGATTCTTATAGTTAGTGATTTTAATGTAAGGCTCCTCAAATATGTACTGCTTATACTGAAACAGTATGGGTCGGCTGACCTTCAAGGGGGTGTTACCAGTCATGCAACTTGTGTCAATGGTGCACCCAAAATGGGATGAGGGGACTCAGAAAGTGGTTATGTCCACTTCCCCACGGCCAGCTCCTAACCTATAGAACCATGTAGAGAACACTGCATGTGCTCTCTGCATGGTCCTATTGCCCCTGCCAGTGTGGTTGCATATAATGATGTGCATGCGCTGTGCTGCCCAGGGATAGTTTTCTGGGTTACCTGAATGTTGGACACCAGGGAACTAAATTGGGATAATGAGACAAGAACCTGAAATTGGGACTGTCCTGCCTACAGTGTTAGCATCTTGTATAGGTTGGCAGTGCCATACTGCCAACTAAATGAATTATAAATGCACACATACTTTTTGGCACTCAGAATCTTTCTGGCTAAATAGCAGTTTTCATTGACAATTGACAGGCAGACGAGAAAGTGCCCTCTTTCAGAGTCTGTCACTGCAATATCTGCTTTTCGCAATGTTTTGACTTGAACTTTTATTGCAAATAGAATTTTAGTTTTCTATTCCAGTGTGTTTTTTATGATAATTAAGCTGCTTTTTAGTTATATAACTAAACATTTATATTGGACACTGATTGCTTCTTTGATATGTATGCTAATGCGTTATGTTTATACACTGGATTAATTATTCATATACATTTATAATCAACTCAAATGACAGAGGTTCTTTTATAATAAATAAAGTATTAGGATATTATGCTACAGCTGCAAAAATATATCTGTAGATTGCAATTATTCAAATCCTGATGGTCAAATGTAAATAAGAAGTTGGAAAATATTCCGGAGTAGCAGATTCTAGTATTTTTAGATGAGTCAGTCAATAACACTGTAATGCATATCGTTCTAACTGTGGAATTATGAAAACAGGAACCTCTGAACAAATCTTATTTAATATATCTTAAAGGGACACTATAGTCACCAAAACAACTTTATCTTAAAGGACCACTATAGGCACTAAGACCACTTGCGCATTCAGCCGGTGACGTCAGAAGAGGGAGGAGAGTCCCCAGCGCCAAGGGAGCCTGGCGCTGGAGAAGGGTGAGTCTTTAACCCCCTTCCTCCCCCTTCAGCCCGGTGGGAGTGGGACCCTGAGGGTGGGGGCACCCTCAGGGCACTATAGTGCCAGGAAAACAAGTTTGTTTTCCTGGCACTATAGTGGTCCTTTAATGAAGCAGTTTTGGTGTATAGGTTATGCCCCTACAGTCTCACTGCTCAATTCTCTGCCATTTAGGAGTTAAATCACTTTGTTTATACAGCCCTAGTCACACCTCCCTGCATGTGACTTGCACAGCCTTCCTCAACACTTCCTGTAAAGTGAGATCTAATGGTTACACTTCCTTTATTGCAAATTCTGTTTAATTTTGAATTTATGTCCAGCTCTGTTAATAGCTTGCTAGACCCTGCAGGACCCTCTTGTGTATGATTAAAATTTAATTTATAACGCAGGAGATAAAAACTTTTAAAATAAATAACCATGTAAATGAAAGTGAAACCATTTTGTTTTCATGCAGGCTGTATCAGGAGAGGAGTGGCTAATGATTCATAAACCAAAACAAAGTGATTTTATTCCTAAATGGAAGAGAATTGAGCAGTGAGACTGCGGTGGCATAATCTATACACCAAAACTGCTTCATTAAGCTAAAGTTGTTTTGGTGACTATAGTGTTCCTTTACAGTACGCTTGGTAATATGGAAGTAGTTCAACCATCTCCACTAACCATTTCTGATTGGCTGTTGAAGCCAGCTCCCCTCAAACGTAAAACACTGCCCACAATATCTCTCTTGTCTCTGGACAAGAGTAAGTAAATAAAGGACTGTCTTTAAAGAGGAGATGTTACGTCTTTGGAATTATACCATTAAATAAAACATTGAAAACCAACTATAATTTATGTCCACTTATTTTTCTTTTAAATGTATATTGAAGATTTAGTACAATCCACATATTGCTAATCAAGAGAAGAAATTGAAACAAAGTTAATTACTCTATCTATGCACCATGTCCTTAGTGAATTGAGTGCGGTTTCTTTTTCTATTTTTGTAATTACTTTATGTAGTGACATAGTGAAATCCAAGTCTTTTTTTGCTATTGAACTTGTTATGGAGAGGTGAGTCCGAATAGGGCAAAACCGGCTGCATATGGGGCCTTTGGTTTACAGAATTGTTGACACTAATAAACAATGTCCAGATTTAGCAATTCAGACCTTAAATGAATGGGGTTGTTGTGGATACTATTCCCCCACCGTGGTATAAATGTAATAGCCTCACACTGTTAGTAAAAGTTTGTTAATACTCCAAATCTTATACAAAGTACAGGATTCAGGTGCAAAAGTACCAGTTTTCATCTGAAAACGGAATGCATCCAGGCAATTAGTGCAAATCCAATCTGACTGACCGTAATTGTTTTTAGTGAATGTGAGAATTACCATTCCAGTCAGAATTGGGTCATTTTCACTGGATTTGGTCCGGCCAGACAAAATCCGGTGTTTAGCGAAACTTTGTAGCTTCTTTGTAAGTAGTATGTCTGTTTCAGTAAGTATCTTTGATCAGGTTATAAAATGCTGTGAATGTGTATCCGAATGCAGGATTAGCAAACATATGTCCACCAAAAATAAAAATACACTTGACTTTTATAAAGCAAAATAATACAACAGACACACTCAAAGTTAATGCACACATTTTTTAACAAAATCTTCCACACCCTTACGATTAGTAGTTGTCCTTGGTGCTGAAACATTATACGTACCATGTTCGATAGAAGAAAGAAGAACTAAAGTTTGACAGATTTACTGCAAGGACATGACACCATGTTTTAGGAATAGTACACTAAAGCAAAGCACACCATTTTTGTATTAAACCAAATTGTGACTTGGTAATGCAATAAGCTATAATTAATTATATGTATTATTTATTAAAATGTCATGAAGACGGCACAAAATTCTAGATATCACTAGTTGGCTAACAATCATGGGTATTGAAGTTTGACAGTAAATGGAAACCTAAATCTAGACTGCACTCTGTCAATGAATTAAAATATGCTTATAAATGAGAGCGTTTTCTCCAAAAGCCCCTGTTATAAGCCACATGCCTTTGTGGGTCATGCTTAAAAATATCATATTATAAATGATCCATAAAATATTCTTTATCACAAGGAATTAGCCAGGAAATTTCAGAACTTGGGCCAAAATAGATTAGTGGAAAATGCCATACATGGAGAATGTTCCCAGGCAAAATATGTTGACATAAAATTCAATTTTAAAGTGCTGTAAATTTTTATTTTAGCAAATAAACTCGTGTCTGCCAGGTGAGAGACTTTTTATTTCTTATAAAATTATATTTTGTAACTAATACACTGCCTGTTAAAATTGAAATTTGAAAATTGAATTTTGTAAACATTATGCCACATAGTTCAATGTTCAATATTTCCCTTAAAGTTTCCAATACCATCATGATTTTTTTGTTTGTTTGTTTAGCACACACTAAAGCTTAGTTAACCACAGAACTCCATAGAAAAATAACAGCTAACTTTTTGGCCCAATACACAGACAGGTTATTGCTGTAGGGGTGCATTTTTGTTTTTTGTCCTGTAGAGGGCAGCATTTGCCTTACACACTATATTGTACGGTTGGTTTAATTCTTTTATGCTATAAAATAGGTAAAATATTGCACTATTTTACTACTGAAGCTAAAGTTCTCTCTTCTTGTGCCATGTGCTACCTAGCCACTATATAATAGATCTTAGTTTGTCTAAAATACTTTCTCTGTATTTGTAACTGAGACCTAATTAAACTGAAACCCAGTATTCATGGTAATATTTAACCCCTCGCATTGCTCTCCTAAAGTAAGTAAAAGGCAACTCAAGACATTGCAAGTGTTTATGGTATCAGAAAAGAATAGTTTTAAGACTGTGTGTGCAGAGTCAGGACCTGTTAATGGCACACTTAACCACTTAACATAGTGGCTCTAAAATTCATGCAAAGCAGAGGTTTGTTCACTAAACTATGGATTGTAGTAAATAGAAATCTGAATGGAAAACTTGTAGCTTAAGTAGCCAAGCTGTCGCTATACCTGAGTTTTAAAATGATTCATTATCGGCTACTTAGGCATCCTTTTTGTCATTTGGGTTTTAAAGCGGCACTGTCACCTTCGGGGCACTTTGCGGACAGTGACATGGCCGGGGGTAGGAAAGCTGAGTTCAATTATCCCGAACCGGTACCTCACAGGCACCGCTATCTTCCCCCAGCGGGTCCTCTTCAGCAGGAACCGACCTCAATGCTCCTCTACCGCGCATGTTGGGATTGACACAGTGTAATAAAGTCAGGTGCAGGGAAAATACATAAGACAAAATCAAAGTAGTCCCTACTTTGTCTTATGTGATTAGAAATGGAAAAAGAAAGACATGGGAAGAGAAGAGGTAGTGATTGGGAAAAGTTAAGTAATGCATGACAGTATCGCTTTAATATGTTGAAAATCATAATTGGTGAATAAACCTCATAGAATACACAGAGGATAGTGTTGGCCATTATGAATGGACAAAGAGGGAGACTTTTAGTGGTGCAAGTTACGCTGTGACAAGGGGGGGGGCTGTTTTGCAAAATTTTAGATGACCTACTAATCACAATTTCTGCTACTGTAATGTAATTTAGCAAAAGAACAAATTATATTTTTACACAGACTGATTTCTAAACAGATCTATTGTAGTTTAAAAAAAAAAAAAAAAAACATATACACACCAGGAATATGGAGATCCTTGTAAAGAGGACATTGGCAAAGTCATTTACTAAACAATAGACAAAAATTATTTACTATTTTTCATATCCGAACCAAGTTGAAGGAATCAGAGGTTTCTCGATAACCTTATGGCGGGCGAAGAAAAAAACTAATGCATTCGACACGGTGGATGTTGGCAAATTATCATTCACTTGCTTTTTGCAATGATAATTTGAATGATAATTTGAAGAACTATTCGCTCACTGGCAGTGCTAGCAGCCAGCTGGTAAATAGTTAAAAGAAAGAAAAAAAAGTCTCAGTGGTGAAAGGGTTAATTATGTGACGGCTGGCCAGCACTTTCTAGCCACACTGAAAAAAGTTAATAAATAGAAAGCTTATGGAGATTAATAAGAGGGTTTTTCATATTTAAAGTTAGCAGTATATTAATAATATTCAGGTTCCCACCCATTGCCTATGGATGGGACCATGTCACCCCTTTATTTCAATGGCTAGCCAGTTGCTAGTTTTAAACATTTAGCAGACATACCTCCATTTTAGTAAAATTTGGGTCTTATAGGATTTTTATTTATTTAACTTTTATAATGTGTCGGTTGGCCACAATATAACCCTCTCTCCGCAGAGTTGTTTTTTGGGTTTTTTTTTAACTATCTTCCCACTGGCTACTAATGTTACCAACAGGCAAATAGTTCAGATTTAGTTTTGCAAAATCCAGATATTGTTGATTAGAATGAACAATATCCACATTTTGCAGTCCATACAGCAGATGGCTTTGGTACGAATGGTATGGTAAGAACCATTTTAGCATGCTGATTGAATTGTTCTTTAAAACACTACTTATTGCAAGGATATTTTTTCATCAATAACAATTTTTTACATTAGAGCAGTTATATTCATTATATTGATATTTAACAGGGAAAGTGAAAATGAAAATTAAAAACACCGAACAATAATCACCGGGAGTTTCCATCGTCTCTTCATTTTTTTTGATGATGTCTGGTTAGTACATGTTTCCTATTTATCACTTCTGAAACAGGACTGTCTTGCAGGTGTATTTACTAAAGTGAGAATTAATAAAGTCAAACTCAAAGTGAATTTCAAATCTGAAACCAATATAGCAGGAAAAATAACCGGAAAAAGTCTCCAAGTAAGCTACAGTTTCAGTATCACTACTTTGGTCTAAAATGTTAAATATACTTTGAATTCCAGACAATTCATAATTTAGTGAATAGCCCTGCTAGGGATTCTATTGCCCAGCCGTATTTTACAGAATTCACATTTCCAAGGCTGTGATTTCTGTTCCTTGTCTGTTATATGGGTATACATCAAATGAACATGTTTTGGGATTATCTGTATAAAGCCCATAGGTATCTTGTCATAGTCCAAGCAAAATCAGGTTAATTTGTTAAAGGACCACTAAAGTCACTCAGAAGCCTTCATTTCAATGAAACTGCAATCTTTAAATTAAACGGTTAATGACACATCTAGTTGCTTTTTCTTGAAACCATTGGATTTGATGTTTTCCTATGGGAAGCATTTGGATGTGTGCTCGGTTCACATTGTGCATATACTTCATGCTTTTCTATGAGGTCTGGGTAGGGCCACCAGCTAGAGAACAGAATGATATTCTGGGAGAAGGAACAGGCGGCAGCGTTGAGGGAGAAAAGATAAGTAATAGACTATTCAAAAATAGTTTTATTGCATTTGGGGGGGTCCTAAGAACAAGCTATGATCTAGACTACACTTTGGTATTAGTAATACTAATAGTGCCATAGCCTCCATTAAACTAATTCTCTTATTGATAACCGCACTCACACATGATCATTGTAACCCTCACTCCTCTCCCATTGGTTCCATTGTATTAACCCCTTAAGGACACAACTTCTGTCATGTGTCCTTAAGGGGTTAATGTGATAATGTTGCATTAAGAAACCTGCACTATTAGGTGTGTAGGAGGATTCTGTCACATAATGTATACCCGGTATTAGATCATTTTAAAAATAAATGGTGCCCATCATAGCTGCAGAACCAGGAGTCAGTATTGCCTATGTAGGGCAGATTACCTTTAGCAGGGAGAGGAGACACTGAGAGGTTGGGCAATATTACTAACCCGGCTGCTCTCAGGTTACTGTGATAGCTGTCAAAGCTAGGCAAATACAGCTAGTTCCCAAGTACACCACTTATCCACTTTATAAAAGCTTATAAATGGTTGCACTATAATTCCCATCATCCTTTGGCACCAACAGGTCTATCTCACAGTTAGTTGTTTCTAAAAACTTGGACAGTGAATAAACCGTGTGCCTGTAGATGTATGCGATTAATGCTGGTTTAACAGCTAGGGGGTGGTATGTTACCGAGCTATAATGTCTACCCAAGCACCACTGAGTCTCAGTTATATGCTTTTCAGTATGTTGTCGTTTACTTCACAGATTTAAGGTTTCAAAAGGGTTGATTCAGCATCAGTCGTCATATAATATCTGAGGCACTAAGTAAAACTATTACTAATAACCACTATTAGGAAGAAACCATGACTACATGATAGAGGTCTTTTGTGTTGTTGTTTTTTTACATTTTTTATACATTCTAATATTAGTCAGAAGTTGTTTTTTATATCACACAGGATATTCCATATCCTCTATGGCAGATCTCCAGATGTTTTAAAACTACAGCTCCCAGGCTGCTTTATCATTCTAAATCATTTTAAAGGCATGCAAAGCATCGTGGGAGTTGTAGTTCTACATCTGGGGATCAACCTTTTGGGCACCCCTGCTCTTTGGGTTTCGTAGCTTTAAAATGAAAGATTTCCTTTTTTTTTCTGCTGCAGTCATTTTTGGACAGCTCTCTGTTTTAATAGCAGGTCAGAATGCCCCCATCCTGGCTGAACCAGTAATCCTTTAAATCACACTAAATGTATGAGTAGTTACTTCCTTTCAGGCGGAATTTGAATCTGATAAAAGCTTTCCTATCCAAGTGTGACAGTGTTCTACATGGAATTTGTTTGGTTACATGAAAATCTGAAATTCAAACAGTGACCTGTAGAATCAGCAGCTATTAACAATTCTTAATCATCCCTAATACATTGCTCGACTGAGCAAAAGGAATGGGAGCACTCCAAAGCTTTAGGAACCTGAACTCATTCATTTCATCTTCAGAAATATGTTTATTTTTCGGCACTAGAGTAGTTTGGGAATTATTATTAGTGATATTAGCATTTATTATTATTTTTATTATTATATGATTAGGTAATTAAAATTATTATTTAGAGATATTTTAACCTTCATGTGACTTACCAATGGTTAATAGATATTCTCTCCCCTATCTTCACATGTCTTCTGCTCCTTCCCACATTGAAAGCTTCCAGAGGGTACCAGCTATAAAAATGATCAGGGTTCTTCACTTAAGTCCGAATGATCCTATACCTAAAGGGGCAAAATCATTCGCTGTTGTACAGGGCCATTCAGACAGCAAAATCCAGACATTGTTGATGTAATTCATCAAAGTTTGGATTTTGAGAATCAGCCCCTAAATGGGCCTAAATTTAGTCATGATTTCAGCCATAGCGAACGCGGCTGGACGGCTGAAATCCAGACCGAAATTATTTAAATTTGAAAAAAAACAACAAATTATCTGCCCGTTGGCAATGCTAGCAGCCAACAGGCAAATAGTTAAAAACCTTTGGGGTGAAGGATTAATTATGTAGCAGATGCTCAGTGCTTGCTAGTCAGTCACCATGTTAAAAAAGTAAGACATATACATAAAAAGCTTATGAGGGTCAATAAGTCCTCCATATTACTATAATGGAGGTAAGGGGCATTAAAAAGTAGCGAATCGGTAACCACTGTTTCCCATTTGGTTGAAAATACCCCATTGCTGGCTATTCTCCTCTCTCACAGCCTCCACACATGGGCCTAATATTTAAAATAATGGGGGGACCTGTTGTCCTCTTCTCTGACTGTTACTTATGGGTGATGGGTGGACCCTAGTATTCAAACTAAAGGGGGGAGCTATTGTCCTCTTTCTGTACTCATTCAAAGGTAGTGGTTGGGGGCCCTAATTAATTATAAATAAGAAGGTTGACATGTGATAGTCCACCCCCTTAAATAGTATCCCCCTTCCTAAGTTCCAAGTTCAATAGCCACCACATAAAATAAATTAAAGTCCCTACCTAACCCCACTCAATAATAGTGAGGATGTGGCCGGATAGATCTAGAAAGTCATTATGCTTACCATCACAAGTCTTTTTTCTTATTATTCTTCTGTTCTTCAGCTCCAATAAAGGCTAAATAAAAAATCCAGAATAACCAATGCCATTAATTAAAAAAAAAAAAAAAGACTCAATAACAAAAAAAAAAAAAGCCAAAACCCTAAACGGCTGGAAAGAATAAATTTAAAAATGCATTGCAATTGCAATAAAAAAAAAAAAAATCTATCTTCACCTATAGAGGGCTTGCCAAAAAATGAGCTCTCACAGCGCGTGGCGAAATTCCTTCTATAGGCTATGCTCTGACTGCTATCGTATATTATGGAAACATTTTCAAAGCTTTGCAATATGACCAAGAGCTGTCTGATTGGTTGGCTAGTAAACCAACCAATCAGAACGCTCTGACAGACAAGTCTCAAGAGAAGGTGTGCCACTCAGATTTATTTGCAATGTACTGGTCATAGCTCATGCAGTCAAAATGTTAAACTATTAAATAAAGTTGCTGGGGGGTTTTTTGACAGCAGTTTTATTATTTCATGAGTTCAGTATATTAGGAGGTGGATAGATGGGCCAAATGAAGTGGGTGGGGTCTGGTGCCCCACCATCTTAAAACATTACCAGGCACCACTGCATTTTAGCATTAAAAGAGGATCAGTACAAGGAACACTCCATTAAAAATTAGCTTTGTGTTTCTATTGGGATGTGTTAGAAACCTTAGCTTGCAACAGTTACAGATCTAATATCTAGCTACTGCAAGCACTCCCCTTCCCCGGCGCAGACTTTCTGGGACTGTCCAATCACAGACTTCTCAATGAGTTGTTCATATCTTTTTGAGAAGCCTCTGCGAACCAGGTGCTCAGGACAATAACCTGTCTCTTGTGTTTAGCTCCATAGAGCTATAATTCCAGGAAGTAATAGGACCAGCTGTCTGATTTACAGCTGCGGAGTTGTAACAAGGTTCCATTATAAAATTATAAAAACGCAATTTCTTTTTTAAATTAGCACTTATGTAAAATTAGAGAAAGTTGAACACATTCTTCACACATAAAGCACTTCCAACTGCTGATGTGCTTTATGAGCTTAGTGTTATTTAAATTAAAATGTCGGGGTTGCTTTAAATTAAGAAAATCTATCTAGTTCCTTTTCAGAGCTCTCAGCCATTTGCAGTTTGGGTAACTACAAAAAGTGCACAGACCGTAAAACAAAAAATGTTTTAACCCTAAAAAAAGGCTTTACTCCATTTTCTGTGCAAATACGGGTGAGCAATGCCTTGGCCTTTCTGAACCCTCAGCGGTTAAAGTCTCTCAATGCCACCTGGGTTTGGTGTATGAATAAAGATTTTTTTCTTCCATCCCGTTGTGATAACTCCATTAACCTTACTTTTCTCTATCATTTACCAGCAGCTGCTTGTATTATGCTTTCTTTCATTATAATATGTTAACTATCTTTATAGCAGCCGGCCTTCTACAGACTCAGTGACCTTTCTTGCTACCAGTGCTTCCTTCCTCTCCCTCAATCTGTCCCTAGACAACCCTAGAGCTCTATCGGTAATCTCTAAGTCATTAGTGCTCAGGCAATGCTTAGTACAGCACCTGCCTTAACCCTTTCATGATGAATAGCTAGACAGGATTGATATGAAGGGGTGTGTCTGATCCAAGCTTATAAAACGGGATAAAGTCATTGTTACAGTAGAAACCTGTTTACGATTCAGTTGTAAGGGTTGGCAAAGGAGCTCTCTGTACAAAAATAATAAATTGGTTGCCAACATGAAATATGTGGTTTACAAAAAAATCAAGTTTTGTGTATATATATATATATATATATTCAAAATCCACTTCAGAGATTCATTTCTAACAAAAGGTTTATTATAGTATGCGGATTATTTGCATTGTGATGTGAGTAAATACTTGGTACCAATTTAAAATAAGTGAAATATTTCTCTTCTAGAAGTAAGCAGACATATTGAGTGAGCATATAAAAAACATAGGTTGAGTCTGTGCATTCCGTATGTAGAATGGAACCTATGGTGAGTCCATGCTCAGGAAACCTGGGTTCTCCCCGTCAGAGACTTTAACTGATTTTTCTGATAACAAGATACAGTAAGAGAGAGCATGAAGCACAGTTAAGATAAAAGGCAACGTTTGATTGCTGATACTTTACTGATTAGTCTTAACATTCGGAGTATCTATGGTCAATAATCCATATTAGATCTAGAGGGTAACCAAAGCCAGGTTCTGCCATTTCCATCACAATGATGGTTAGATTTGCATCCAAAGTCTTTGAAATTCCCATGATCCAATTTAAATGTTAAATGGCAATAACAATATGTGCGTGTTTTCAAAATAAAAGTAATTGTACCATGTACATAGGGTCTATGTGCTATTATCTCAAGGCAAACTCTCAGGTTATCTTGTTGCAGAGAGGGACGACATGAACTCAGATCCTTCTAAAAGGAATTCACATCATCCTTGTTACAAAAAGAAGAGCAGTGGTTTACATTTACAAAGGCATTAAAGCCAGTCATTGATATCACACTCTGATAACAGTAATATCAACCCTTGACAGCTGCTCAATTACACAAATCATATTGATAGCTAAATGTTAAATGAGTTGTAGCCAAGTTTAACAATCATCTGCATGATTTAGTGGGATCTGCAGGATTCAGTTGGATATATCTTCCCCAAATAATTTTTAGTTACTGCTATAACCAGCACTTGATCAGCTCCAAGGTAAAGTAAACCAGTGGGGTTTTTAAGGAATACCTACCCTGCTGGTTTGTTTCACCCTCTGCTGGCAGCTCATCTGATGCTGTCAATCACACATCAATGCTTATGGCAGATTTGGCTGCTATGTAATTATGTCTGTGCGGGATGGCAGATAACCTTCCATGTGCACTCATGATGACCTTGGACACTATTGCTGTTTCAATCTGTTCCACAATGGCCCTCATTGCTCTATTGGGGGTCCTTGTAAGCAGAGTTTTCTGCTTTCCCATCTTTTGGAGATGTTTTTGATTTCTAAACACTAGTAATACATCTTGCTATTATTAAATTATAAAATATATTTCTTTTTTTTATTTTTTACATTTGTGATAGTGAAGAAAATATTTTCACAATTCTATAAATAAAGTATTTTCCTATTTGACACATCCCTAGTCAAAAACATGTTTTTTTGTTGTTGTTTTTTAAATTATGCTTAATAAAGGCTTATAAAGTAGTTTTACCTTAATTCATGGGGGATAAAAAATACAGAAAAAGTAAATAGAATACAAATAACACTTTCACATAGTTTTGTATTGAACTCAGCAGGTAGGTTGCTCCATATATCTTGGAGAAAAAAAATCACAGCTCTTTGGGGGATTTAGGGAGACTCAGCTGCTTCTGTCTCTTCATGTAATCCCAGACATACTTGATGCCTTTGAGATCTAGGCTCTATGTGGACAATGCCATTACTTCATTTTTCTTCTTATGCTAAAGATTAGCCTTACTGGCTTTTTCTGTATGTTTCGGGTTGCTGTCATGTTTCAGAATAAATTTGAGTCAATCAGACATCTCCCTCCTGGTTTTGCATAATGGATAAGTATCCCCCTGTAATTATCAGAATTTAGGATATCTTGAATTCAGGCCAGATCCCCCAACTCCATTTGCAGAAATACATCTTTAAACATGTGAGGAACGTCAACCAAGCTTCCCTGTTACCTGCAGACACTCATTCTTGCAAAACTCTTGTGAACAAACTTCCTTCTGCTACAGTTAAATATTTCAAATTTTGATTCATCAGTCCAGAGTACCTGTTTCCATTTTTCTGCTACCAAGTTCCTGTGTTTTTGTGCATTGTTGAGTCGCTTGATCTTGTTTCCATGTCAGTATAGCTGTCTGCCAATTCTGAACTGATGGCAATTCTGGAAAATCATCCAATCGCGAAGGGAAGTAAGCATGATGTGTCTTTCACCTGCTGTAGTATGTTTCATTGGCCAACCACTACGTTTGCTGTCCTCATTATTGCCCATTTCTTTGTGCTTCTTCAGAAATGCTTGGACAGGACATTAGGAACTCTCTGTCTGACTTGAAAGTTCTGTCTGCCTGGTAAAGACGTATTAATGCAGTAGAACTACCTTGTGTCATCTTCCTGTGCTCAGTCTTGCTACGGTGTGTGACTTTTGACTTTAAACCATCTTCAGAAGCCCCAGTTTGTTAGCAGGTTTTGGTTGTTCCTCATCCAGTTTTATTCCTCTTATACAGCTATTTATGTTTCACTTAATGATTATGTTTCAACCTAGATATTACATTGATCATCATTAGCAACCATTTGATATGATTGTTTAATCATTTAATGTAGAGATTGGTCACACAATGTATTGATTACATTTTGTTTTTTTCTATTGATGTATTTATATTTTTATATTTCTTTTGATTTTGTTCTTTAACAACATACAAACAACAGAAAAAAAAATAGAAAAAAGGTACAGAAAGCAATAATTATCAAACTGTACAGCTTTTCACTAAACATCGGTAGGTATGTAGTGTCCTTTGATAAAGAGTTACATTTGATTAGATAAACACATAGTATACAAACACTAAATAAGTTCACCGAACCAGTTCAAGATTTAAAAATAAAACGTACAAAGACAACAAGCAGTGATTGATATGTTGATTTAACATTTGCTTATGGTTATTACTTCGGACCTATTAAGGTCCGTGGCTAGAATGAGTTTATTCATTGGCTTGACAAATAGAAATGACTTAAAAACACTACACACTAAAAAATACTAACAGTAATCGTAAACAGAATCTAGGGGTACCCATGTGGGGTGAGAGAGAGAACCGCTGTAACTGCCCGTGTACCAATGTTCTAATAGGTACAGATATATTCAGGAACAAGGACAAGAATAGTAAAACAAATATATAAAATAAAAATAGCGTCAAGAGTAAATCCATGCCCATATGATCTGCTTTTAGACTAGTATCTAGAAATGGGATAGGCAACCTCCGGCACTCCAGATGTTGTGGACCACATCCACCATAATGCTTTTACACCTATAATGCTGGCAAAGCAGCATGGGAGGCGTAGTCCAAAACATCTGGAGTGCCAAAGGTTGCCTATGCCTGGTCTAGAACCATAATTCTCAAACCACTTAGACCATGCTACTATTTTTTTAAAGCATTCTTACTTTACAGCATTTTTAACACCTGACTAAAACATTGGCACTTTAGTGTATATTTTATTGTTCAATTATGAAAGATGGCAATTCAATAAAATGCCATTGTCTTCACTATATCCTTGAAACATACAAATTGCCTGGAGTATAAAACAAGCTAGTTTTAATCCTAGGCTTCCCGTTAAATTATTGGAGATGGGCTCTTCGATTGTTACAGGTTTACGCAGCTAAACTATATTCAATGCAGTAAACGTTCTGCAATCCTGCAGATATATATAATTTGCTAAAAAAAACATCAATAGCTATTTTCTGCCAATATCTGCAAGGCCTTAGTGCAATTGTGGAAGTATTTATAATCACTCAATGTTTCATAAAGTTCAATGATTTTCACTGCATTGTTGTTCTCTATTCACAAGTAAAGCTGCAAAAAAAAAGAAAAAAACCTAAATCAATAGGAATGACCTTTCCCCAATGTCAAAGGCATAAAAATCAAGCTGATATCTCTTGATTGATTGCTTTTCAAGTGAGTAAAGTAAATACACATTGTGGACAACCCGGTGCAACAAATATGTAACTTAAAAATCATTTTATAGAAAGTTACTAGTTAATGTTTAACTATGAAATGTCCTGGGAAGGCTATATCCAAACCAACTATTTTTATATTGCCATGTGCCATGATGCTATCCTGTATTCTGAACAGCAGTGGTAAAAAGATATTTAAAAATACAAAAGGTATCATATATATAGTAACAACTTGCTGATCAAGGAGACTGCTAGCTTGGTGGCAAGAAATATATATTTTTCGATTTTATGGCACAAGTTGAAATCGTTTTTAATTAGTTATTTTGCCTTCTTATGGATTAACATAAAAGACTGAGATATGTGAAAGCTTGTACATGTTGAGAGTTGAATATCCTGTTCATGGAACAAACCAAAAACATTACCTGCACACTAGTCCATAAACCTTGTGCAAATTTATTATATAAATATATATGGTTTATTATAGTTAACCAGTGATGTCACAGGTTCTATATGAATTTGACAATATGTTACTACTGTACACTGATCAGCCACAACATTAAAATCACTTGCCTAACATGTAGGCGTGTAGGTGCTGCCAGAATTGCTCTAATGCCTTGAGGCATGGACTCCACAAGACCTCTTAATGTGTCCTGTGGCATCTGTCAACAAGAGCCACATACCCTTTAAGTCCTGCAAGTTCTGAGGTGGGGCCTCCATGGATCGGATTTGTTGTTCCAGCACATCACACAGATGCTCAATCAGATTGAGGTCTGGGGAATTTGAAGGCCAAGGCAACACCTTGAAATTGCGACGGGTATTTTGTGGTTTTGTTTGGTTACCGAACAAAACAGGGGAAGAAGTATGTGAACACTGCATTTACCGAACGAAACAGGGAATAGCAAAGGAATACAGTATTCCAGTGACAGGGTGTTCTGTAATTAACCCCCACAGTACGGAGGAAAAACAAAAAACGCTTGTTCTCCCTGCAGCCTGAGACGTGGCGCTGGGGGTGGGGGGCACTATGTCCCCCCAAATTTAGTTATTTGGGTTCCCCACCATAGGGTAACGGGGAGCTGTGCCAGGTCCCCCTTATTGCACTAGCAACTGGGCAGCAATAGTCACTAGTAGTTTTAAATGACAGCGAGCATGCCGCAAGTAGGGGCATGCAGGAGTACTTTTACCTAATTTGGTCCGAAAAACAAATGTTTTACGGACATAATTCGGAATGTACTAATTACATTTTTATTTAGTATGAATTCATTTATACGAAACGGAAATTTGACTGGTGCACAAGTCTAGTGATCAGACCAGACCAGACAGGCTAGCCTTCACTCCCCACGTGCATCAATGAGTCATTGACGCCCAGATGCAAGTTCACATGTTGTCCTTGCACCACTATAGAGAAGGTACTAACCATTGCATAGCGGGCACCCCCCCCAAGACTTGCTGTTTTGGTGATACTCTGACCCAGTCATCTAGCCATTGCATTTTGCCAAGGGCATGAAAATGATAAAGCCTGTAACCGTTCGCAAAATGCATTGGTGTTTTACCGTATGTATGGTTTTAATCTTTATTTTCAATTAAATTATTGTTTTTACCATACTTGGACCTTCCTAAGTTTACCTTGAAAATTTTATCTGGAGGATTCTCACATTGAGTTCCTTGGTGGGAAATATACCACCCATGCTATATAGATTGAGCAAAGCCTCTTTTGCTCTCCACCTGTGTGTAAATCTCCTTTTATTACTTTAAAAAAAAAAATAATTTAAAAACAGAGAGCACTATATTCTGTTTTATTTTCATTCCATATCGGTGAATTCTTGCTTCCACACTACTGCGCATTCAAGCAATAAAGCCTAACGCCTGGAAACAGGTGCCAAACCTGTTGAAACCCATGAGAAGAATTCACATACTGGCCTTAAAAGTCCTTCACAAAAACACTAGGACAACAAGCATACCCACAGGTGGGGATTGTACAAACTCCCAAAATCTGTGTGTTTCATTTATTTAATTCACCCATAAAATTGAAAAACTGTACTATATTCTGTTTCCTGTCCTCTTGTTTTCCATATCGTTCCACTTTGCTCCTAAAGTGTGGACACCCATAACGCACTGCACCCCTCAATATAGTATCCATTTATGGCCAGAAAGAAGAGACTCTGGTTTGGGGAGTTCAAGCTGTCTATTTGCACTATACATGTGCTAGGAATCTAAATATTTAATGTCCTGCAGGGGAGCAAATTAGATTGAATTCCATACCTAAAGTAAATTCTTAATTTACAGTTTTCTGTTGGACTGATTAAAGTTTGGGATGACACAGTTGCCGTTCATGTTCCATCTGTGGAGACTCAGCTTAGTGGTCTGTGTTCTGCTCGCAGGATACTATAGCTACCTTGTTGACTGTTAAGCCTCCTCCCCCCCACCCCCCTCTCCCAGGTTTAGATAAGAAATCGAATTTACGTTAGCACACAATGATTTACAATAGGGTCGGTGCTTTAACTCCACACCTGGATGAAGGGAATGCTGCCTCCTGTCTAATGTTAGTTTATGGTATATGCTTATTTTTGGTTAAGGGAAAAAACTTATATCTTCTTCCTATACGTGTACTATAACTGAACACTTGACCTAGTTAGAAACATTGAACATTATTAACCATTAATGAGAGTCTAATAAAATTACTCCAATATGAAGAAGGAGGAACTGAAAAAATAAAGATGTATTTCAATGTTTGTTCCCCAGATTTTTGTGCAGACAGTAAGACTTCCCAATCTCAAACAGGAGGAACATTTTTGTAAAAGATGCAGATTCTGTGCTGATCATAACTGAAAGATACAGGTTCATAAGAGAATGTAAAGTTTCATAGGAAAACTAGGTTCTAAATGTTTTTTATTTGTAATTTGGTATTGTTAGTACAGGAAGTATATAAAAATAACATTATCCTTTAACCTATGTTTGTAAATATAACTATGAGAAGAGATTAGCAGTAAGGTTTCACTCAAGTCCATACAATAATGGATGATTTTACTGTGTCCCCCTCAGTGGCGGATCCAGAAGCTAATCTCAGGAGGGGCACTGGCAGATCATTTTAAGAAACAGTCCAGGCACAATAACTACTACAGCTCTCTGTAGTGGTTTTGGTGCCAGGATTTGCTGTTTTGCCCTCCCAGAGTCAGTAGTCAAACCGTTTAAAAAAACGTTTGATAACTTACCCAGGGTCTGCTGGGATAGGGGCTGCAGTGTGTGTGTGAGTGGTGCATTGTGTGTGAGGGTCGCAGTATGTGTATGGAGGGGTAGTGCATGTGTGAGAGGGGTGCAGTGTATGTATGGAGTAGCAATTTGTATATTGGGAGCAGTGTGTTTGTGTGGAAAAGGGTGCAGTGTGTTTGGGTGTGAGTGGCGCTGTGTATGTGTGTATGGCGGGCTGTGTGTGTATTGGGGCTATGTGTTTAAGGGGGGCAGTGTGTGTATTGGGGGCTGTGTGTATAAGGGAGCAGTGTGTGTATTGAGGGCTATGTGTCTTTATGGTGGGGCAGTGTGTGTAAGGGGGGACTGTGTGTGTGAAAGGGGGGGCTGTGTGTGTAAGGGGGACTTTATATTTGTGTGTGGTGCAGTGTGTAGGGGGTTATAGTTTGTGAGGGGATAGGGGGGCTGTGTGTGTGAAGGGGGGGCTGTGTGTGTAAGGGGGACTGTATATTTGTGTGTGGTGCAGTGTGTAGGGGGTTATAGTTTGTGACAGGATAGGGGGGCTGTGTGTGTGTAAGGGGGGCTGTGTGTGTAAGGAGGGCTGTGTATGTAAGGGGGGCTGTGTGTGTGTAAGGGGGGGCTGTATATTTGGGTGTGGTGCAGTGTGTAGGGGGTTATAGTTTGTGTGAGGCGAGAGGGAGGCTGTGTGTGGTGCAGTGTGTGAGCGGATAGGGGGCAGATTAAAGATATATATATATATATATATATATTTTTAATGATGAAATAATTAAATAGATATAGTTAATGTCCCCCCTCCCTTCTTACCTTTGCTGAGGGAGGGGGAGATATTGCTGTCTTCCAGTCCCTGGTGGTTCTAGTGGGGGAGTGAACTCTAACCTGCAGGTCAGGCTAGAGTTCACTCTCCCGAGAACGGAGCATTGCCATGGTAACCACGGCAACGCTCCGTGATCGCGAGAGGAGAACCCGGCAGAACTGCAGGTAAGAGCGCCCCCGGGTTCTCTTTCCCTTGCCCTCCCCTACCAGATGCCAGCAATGTGCCTGTGGGCCGGGGAGGGAGATCACTGATATCCCATCCGGTCCGTGAAGGTAAACAGCAGGGCTTGGATAGCACCAGCCCTGCATGGGCTGGCAGAGGAGAGCCTTGGACTCATTATTTTCTTGGGGGAGGGGGTAATTGCCCCGTTGCCCCCCCGGATCCGCCAATGGTCCCCCTTTAGAGAACTCAAGGGGTTTCATTCACTTAACCAGAAATCTGAGTGAATACAAGTAACAGAGAAGAGCCCAACAGAAAAAACAATCTCGGACTGAGCCATTTTTTCCAGCTTGACTTCATATTTGCAATTGCTTTGTCAATTATTCAATTCTTGCTTTAATCCTTAACCCATTGCAGGAGAGGGATTTTGTTCTGTGTAAAATGCCCTATTGGGCACTATGTTTAAAGGAACACTACAGGGTCAGGAACACAAACCTACTAGTCCTGACCCTATAGTGTTCAAACCACTCTTCAGACGGCTTGCCCCCCAATTAGAAGAGGTTAAAACATACCTTATTTCCAGTGCTGCGCTGGCCCCGCCCCCGATTCCACTCTTTGGTGACATCATCAGAATTTACAATTTTTAGCCATTCCGATTATATTGAAGCATTGTATTGACTGAAATCGGCAAGGAGTGCCGGCATTGAAACGCATCTCTATGAGGAAAATTCAGCGTCTCCATGCCGAGCGTGGAGAAACTCAACGGCAGTTCTACCTACTGTGCAGCACTGCCCCAGGAAGCACTTCCAGTGGCCATCTGAGGCATGGCCACAGGAGGTATCCCTAGGGAGCAATGTAAACACTGCCTTTTCTCTGAATAGCTACCCCTTACAAGTGCTCTGCCTGCAAGTGGGAGATTTTAATATCTGTAGGCAGTTGCAGTGCACGCTGACGACAGACATAAAATATGCACAGAATTGACATTAGGCATCCTGAAACAGAGTTCTGCGCAACAAATGTCATGTGTGCTGGGGTTACAACTTGCCCCTAGCACACAATTACAAATATATCTGGATGTGCATTGTTTGAAGCTGAAACCGTGCACATACATACTTTTACCATAATGACCACTTCAAAGCACTGAAATCATCATGGTGGTTGAAGAAACCCTTTAACTGTGAATCCGTAAATCTGTTTTTTGTTTTTTTTAAATTCTGTGCAGTAGAAGGGTTTTTTATTTATTTTTATTTATTTGCATTCATTGTTCTCATAAACGGAGTGATTTGGATTAAATATATTGTGATATATACCGGTGAGATAACGCTGTGTTTAATGCTACAGTGTTCCGTAATAGCTGCTCCTCCATCCTACTAAAGTAGATAACGCGAGTATTGTTAATTGGCATTACAATAGCATAGAATGGCGTAGAATACCCCAGGGTGTACTTGGAAATTAACTGAAGGCTAAATGGTACCCTGCCTAGTTAAATGGTTTGATATTATAGGAAAGCAGTTTTTCTCCCTGTGATATGGTCAATTTCAGAGGCATGCACTATTCATGTTTTATTTCGGTTACAACTAATGTTTCCAGGAAATTTTATTTAAGTTTTAATTGATGCTTAGTATAGATTTCTTTAGTGTGTAATCATTTTTATTCAACTAATATAAATAAATATTTGTTAGTATGAAGAAGATGAATGCCTTATTGGAAACTAGTCGAGAAGGTAACAAGCTAAAAGTGCAATTGGGCAGCCAGAAAACAAACACAGAGAATTAAGTAAAGCAGATTAATATACTATTGATGAATAAACGAAACATAGCTTGAGCTAGATGTAGAGAAACCTTTATGTTAAACTGCTCCCTACATGTGGCATAGAGACTGGGGTGGCCTCCAGACTCTCGGGGCAACATAACAACTACACTAAGATTCTAACATTGCTTAGAGTGCCCCTTTTACTGTATCTGCACATCTACGTGTACAAGGTGGTAGAGAACTTACCTGGCATCTCTCTACAGTATAAATGATTGTTTAACCCTGGCAAAATGAGAAGTCATGTAGCCCCTGTGTACTCCCATGGGCAGAAAAAAAGGACTGAGGACAATTGCATTATAAGCACATGAGTTGCTGGTATTGTGCTGTACTTGCCGTATATTAAAAGGGACACTAAAGTCACCAAAACAACTTAAGCTTAATTAAGCAGTTAGTGTGTACAGATCATTACTCTGAAGTCTCACTGCTAAATTCTCTGCCATTTTGGAGTTAAAATGGTGTATCTGTTAATGCAGCTCTAGTCACACCACCCCTGGCTGTAATTCACACAACATGCATGAAAAAAAAAAGAATGGTTTCATTTTCAATCAGATGTAACTTACTTTGAAAGTTTTTATCTCTTGCTCTGTAAATTGAGCTTTAATTACACACAGGAGGCTCTAGCAGGGTCTAGCAAACAATTAACAGAGCAGGACATATGAAATTCTACATTAAACAGAATTTGCAATAAAGGAAGTGTAAACATTAGATGACTCTTTACAGGAAGTGTTTAGGGAGGTTGTGCAAGTCACATGCAGGGAGGTTGACTAGGGATCCATAAAAAAGTGATTAAACTCCTATATGACTGATAATTGAGCTGTGAGACTTCAGGGGCATGATCTATACGCCATAACTGCTTCATTAAGCTAAAGTTGTTTTGGTGACTATAGTGTTCCTTTAAGAACTGTTTATACCAGGCACAAGCGCTACAGTAGAGTTTTGCATATGGGCCCTGAAGCATTGCCTGTAATGCTGGTTTGCATCCACAATGGTATGGCACACGCCGAACAGCAGTCCCCACCGGCCTCTATTATCCATCAATTTCACTGCACTTTTGAAATAACATGAACTTTCGATTCACATGGCTGTAACACTGATTCACATAACACTGACACAGGTTTAAATATAATCAACGAAATACAATCTATCCTGCGGCAAGAATCTTTACGTTTTGTGATGCTGCTTTTCAGTTTAAAATAAACAGTAATTAATAGCCAGATGCATGCTGATGTACAAACAGACAGGCATGAATACGTTTATAGAATTGATTAATGAGTCAATTCGGTCTAGATAAGATATGAAGCACACTGAATTGCTGCATATCTATTTCTCTATTTTAGATGCATGGCTTTTTGAGGTCAGGTGTTGCAGCAGTTGATGAAATAGGGAAATCTTATTAAAGGACACATGCAAATCCCAGGTCTGTATGCTATAGTGATATATTGTAAAGCGCTGCGGAATAAGCTGGCGCTATATAAATACCAATAATAATAATAATAATAATAATATAATGAAGATTTATAAATGATGTTAGTCCCTTCATCTCCCTAGTTACACACATCATTGAAATATACTGCTAGTGTCCGTGCCAGGCATGAATTTGGCTAACGTTCAATGTGCATGTCGCTTCAGTTAAAATAGCAGCAACAGAAGCTGTTGTTTAGCAAACAGGTCTTTTAATAAGTTGAATAAACACGCTCTCCCTACAACTTTTGCCACATCTCAGCAATGTGGCCTATGTTTTTTTTTAATATTACAAGTAACCTGATCCACCAACGATTATCACAGTCTGGTAAAACAAGGGTTGATGCTCAGATAATTGTGTCGTTGCGAGCGGGTCTTTAGCATTTATTTTTTTATCGGTGTAATATATCCAATAATGAAACATGCTAATTTTATTTTTTCCCAGAAATGACTGCTGTATATTTATAGCTCGATATATTTTATTAATTTGTTTCTAATCTTTTTTTGTGTTTTATTTATTAATTTTGTAGTTTTATTTTTTTTAACTATCAATGTATTTTTGGAACATTTTAGTTAAGTTTATTTGGACAATGTATTTTCCTGTTCATTTGTTATCAGCTTGATAAAAGACTGAACGGTGTAGTAGAATAAGCTTTGATGCTACATTTGGACAATTTCTTATGGATTTCTTTTTTACATTTCTTACAGTGGTGAAAGCTTTCTAAGTGCAACTTATTATAACCCTTTTATAAACCCTTTCATGACCACTATTGTAATAATACATTACACCAAACCAGCTTTTAATGACCATGCACAAAGATAGATTGTCTCACTCAAACGAACGTTAAGGTGAGCAGGGCTGCAAGTGTAAAATAAGCATAAGGTATTACATAGGTGCCAGTCTTTGGGGTCAGTCCTGCTCATCAAAGGGGTTGGTAATGCCTGGCAAAAGGTCAGTCAAAATGGGCAAATCTGAGCATCAAGGGGTTGGTCTTACCATGAAGGAGTTTGGCGAAGCTGACTAATAGCCTGTCCCCACCAGCAGACCATGCACTGAGCTCTGCCGAAAAACACATTGTCCTAGTCGCAAGTCCTTCCTGCATTTTGGAATCTGCTGGCAGACCCCAAAATATGCAACCGTCCCAGGCATATTCAGGATGGTTTGCATGTATTCCACGCTAGCATAGGGGCTGTCATTACATAAATGCAGTCATTTAGGGGGTGACCAAATGATGACGAATTAGACAGTTCAGGGGAAAAGGTGTTTTAAGTCCCTTGTTGATTGTATAACAGACTCTATTTTTTACTGTACATATTAATGATTTTAAAATGTAACCGTTCTTTTGCTGGGAGGGGGGAGAATAAGTCACATAACCATAACAGCTTTAGTGTGTCCTGGCACTATCCTGCAGTTTAATGTCACACTGTTTGAAACAATCTGGGGCTTATCTCGATGTTTTTAGTCTACCCTTCCTCAACTGCATTGATAATGTGATATTGAGTTATAAAGTTACTCTTTAGTTGGTATGTTTAATAAAAATAGACAGCTGCAGCAGTCTCTGCACATCTCCTTGTGCACACCAGCTCCCTTAGGGTATAAGATGATGAGACTACTGTAGGACCTGTTTTATAGTATGTTATATGCCCAATGCTCCATTTATATGCCTCTGAACACATTACATACCAGCCCGTCTTCCCTGCCCACCTTCTGGGATGGAAGTGGGCAGGCACAAAAGCAGAGTGGGACACACCGACCTTTGAAAGGGGCTGGTCTACCCATGAAGGTCATGAGTGTGTTCATATATAAGCATTATTTCTTCTACTTTTCACACAGCGGCATGCTGGCAACTTAAAGTCTGTGGTACGTACAGGAACATGGCAGCTAAAAACCACATTTGACATAACGGACTGCCATGCAATACAATGTCCCTATGCTAGTCCTATTAACACATAAACTTGCATTTATTGAAGGGGGTGAATATAAATCTGGTAGAGGAACCACTGAAATGATACAGACAGAATACACTGCTGCGTTGATTTTCTATATTATCCATCTTTCCCCTTTAAGGAGGACCATGCACCAAGCTTTGCTGAAGTGCCCAGTGCATGGTCCTGGTGCCCTTTATCCCTTCCTGCATCTTGAAATCTGTGTGGCAGAATGCAGGACAGTTTTTTTGTTTTTGTTTGTTTTTTGCTGGGGCGGTCCCCCAAAAGACAGGACTGTCCTTGGCAGATTCAGGACCACCAATATACAGCTGGATTTTTCACATATTGGCTTCTTCATGACATGGCTATAAACACTGTCAGTTGCACAACACCAGAAAAGTAGATGTGAAAAAGAAATGGTTACCTTTTCTCCTTTTTGAGGAAGCCATGATTTTTGGGCCTGTGTTGGATGAAACCAGGAAAGCCCTGACTAAATTACCTCAAATGTTCACTACCACCCTCAGCTCCTACTCTGCTAGGATTTCACATTTACATTTATTTTCCATTTTTTATCTTATTTACTCACAACTGCGCTGTTCTAAATAAGCTTCTGTACCCGAGAGCTATTCTCTCAGTCTACAGTTGGTGGTAGACATTTATGTAACACAAACAACAACAAAAATATTCAGAACAATTAATCTTTTTATTGATTATACACAAATTAATGTCTACTTATACTTATGTTTCACTTTTATTGGATACTGTATCACGTATGACTATGGACCAAAATAATAAAATAAATTTTTTTTTTTTTTTTAAATGGTAGACCAGGCCATCACTAGCTTGGTCTAGTTGTGGTTAAAGAGTGTAATAATGAACTTATATTTCTTCCCCAAATTATGTTTTCTTCATCTTTTCTTTAGAAATCAATATTTAAGAGAATTGCTTTTTCTTTTTCCCAGCTATCTGGATCTTTTCAGGACATTAATTTGTTTTTTCATTACGCATGTTTATATAAATTACTCTCTGATAAAGACTCAAACATTTGTTGAAATTGTGCATCATATAAACAGAGGTACTGCTCCAAATAAAGGGGGAATGGTAAACCAATCTAGATAAAACAAACATCCCGCATGCATCCATTTATAAGAATTCTCTGTGTACCTCTGGAAGAATTCACCATCTTGTTCTATGTGTGCACTGGAGAGCTACTGAATGTTTATTTTTCATCCATCTGTATATAGTGATAGTGGCTTTCACTGTATTAACGTCTGTGTTCTTGTGTATACATTAGGCATGAAGCATAGACTATGCATTTCATTTTTCAGGATTGCATCTATATTTAACAGATTGCAGTGTATCCCAGGTTTGGCTAGCTGATTTTAACCCCCTGAGTTCCAGAGTGTGAGCAAAGTATAGATCCATATGAAGCGCCTCTTGAATTTTCTGTTTTTTTAGGAACCACAACAGCAACGTTTCGACCCCAAAGGTCTTTGTCAAGCTTGACAAAGACCTTTGGGGTCGAAATGTTGCTGTTGTGTTTCCTAAAAAAGTACCTGTCTTGAACCAAGGAGTGCCTGGACCTCTATTACTTTATTATTTTTTTCTGAAAAAATGGTGTTTGATTCCAGTTCAGCAAGCACCCTGGCTCAGATTTATGGGAGTGAGTGCAGTTCCACACACACTACTAAATGTTGGGTTTTATTGTCAGTATTATGGCTTCAAGCAGCAATGTTGCTTCACCATTTATATATGTAACATGCCATGTTTGATTGGTCTTTTCCATATGTCCTGCAAATTCTGCACTTACAAAAGGAAAAACTGATGATAAAAGGAGTGACTTTGGGCTGCAACCCATTCTAGTAAATCTTTATTTTTTCCTTCTTAATAGTAGAAATCTCCTTTTGTTTTATTTTATTTATTTATTTGTTTATTTTATATGCTTTAATTTATTATAGGTTAAATCTGGCCACATACGCGTATCTTTAATGGTGTCCAGCCGTATTTGATTCACAGCCCGTGTTGTGGTGATAATGAGTTCCATTTTCATTCAAGTTGAAATGGCATCAAGATTATTAATATCCTTCTGTAATGATGTAGTCATTTCGTAGATCTAGTCAGACGTCTTAGGAATGAGAAGCTGTTCAGCTAGCAAGACGCAAAGGGTAACAGAATAGAGTGTTATAATAGCCAGCTCTCTGCTTTTTATATAATAGCAGTTTTTCCCCTGTAATGATACTTAACAAAAAGGCTGACTGTGATTTTGGGATGTGTGGAGTTGAATGAAGTGATAATAGCAGTAGATAGGCTAGAGGGAAACACATGAATCCAGTTGTCATTTTAACTCCTTAATGTCTAACTTGTATAGGTAAGAAAGGCCTGCCTGATTGTTTAGGTAAATATGAAAGATGGCGGAGGAATGCAAGGTAGGAATATACAGACACCTCTAGGCTAGGAAGTGCCCAGTGGCACATGACACCCTTGTACCAGTAGGAAGGTCCTTAGAACTAATTACATATATTTTCACCGCGCTGTCAAATTAAATGTTTCGTTATTAAAAGAGTTGTGGAGACTGGAACAGATTTTCAGATCTGCCGTGCTTTCTTGTTCCCTCATTACATCTATATGAATATGGACAGCTTATAAAATTATTACTTATACTTTATTACTTTAAACTTTATTGTCTTTAAATTTATATCGGGTGATTTTTTTTTTTTTCGTGATACGTACACTTTAATAAACAGTGATCTATTAAACTCCACCATCTGTTCGCCATTTTTCTATTTGTTACACACTGCAAGTGAAATATTATTTGTGGCATTAAAAACAAAGAATCAATTATGAAAGAAAAAAAAAAGCATTTTATTAAAAATTGAATTCAGATAACTTGCCTTTGTCCCTTCTGTTTTCTTAACTAATGTGTGCAGTAGACCTCACAGAGCCGGTCTGAAACTTGTAACAGTAAAGACGGTTTGGGTTAAAGAATAAATAGTTTAAGTATATAATGAAGCTATTTATATTGGCAGAAATTATTAAATACTTAGTTATAAGTGTCTTCCTAATTTTTCAATGTAATACAACTGTAGTTTGCATCTGTATTCCAACATCCTGTATAAAATGATTTTAGTTTTTTTTTTCTATGTGGTAAAATCAAATCTTATTCAGTTTATATGTCAAAATATTTTTACAGCTTAAATGTATGTTTGTTACAATAGTGTGATTGACATCCAGTGATGTGATTGTGGTAATACAGTGATAATTTGGGGTATTAGAGAAATGACAGGACAGTATAGATACACTTGAGAGTCTACACATTCATACTTGGAGACCTACATCCCCTATGTTTTGGTAGTTGGGCTTCATGTCGGTCCGTCTGTGCTCACAAAAGAGGCAGGATCACCCTTTCCAGCTGGTACTACGTCTTCTTATTTTTTTATTTTTTTTTTAAAGGCTGAACTTTATGACACTTTTCTTTTCAGCTATGTAATCTCATACTTTTTGTTTCCAATGCCTATAGGGGTGAGTTCTCAGGTATAAGATTTATGTATACAAGAAGCATTACTCTATTTGGAGAAAGGTTTCCTGTGATTAAGGACCAGAAGGTCTGAAACGCTTAGCGTTTCAGACCTTCTGGTCCTTAATCACAGGAAACCTTTCTTGGCTCCTCTTGTGTTGCTGTGTTGTGCATTGTGTTTGAGTACCAATAAAGTTTATTTTATTGCTTGGAGAATGTGTGCCCTAGCATGCTTCCTTTCAAGCCTGGTATGGCTGCTTGAGAGAATAGTAGCAGAAACTGTTATGGTCAAGAGGAAAATAGTTTATAAATCTGTCTTGCTACTGATTTGGAGTGGTCATGGTGCCTGGAGTTTGTATGTGCAGCGTTGTGATTTTAAACACTACACATACAGAGAGTAACCCCTTAGCTGCTGGAGTTGTGGCTATTGTCAGAAATAACCTCTGACGCCAGCACACGTTTCCTCCTCCTGAGGAGGGGTGATGTGAGCCAAGGAGGATCAGGCTGAGGAGAGAACTTGTCCTTTGTGGTGCCGCCATTATCTTCCAGCCGTTTTAGTTCCAGGAGCCGACGTTCCTGCTGTACTCTCGGGCATGCGCAGGAGAACAGTATTGAGGTCGATCCCACAAAACCACAGGATCCTCCATGCAGCCATCACTGCTGATGGCTGGGGGACTGACACCTCTAGACGACTGTAGCTTCATCCAGTACCTAGAAATCAAAGTGAAATCAAATCATTAATGGACCTGAAATCAAATGGAATTTAAAGATATTTTGACTTTAAATTAACTTTGAATACAGGGTAGTGGATCATTGGAAGTACTTTCCCCGTCCTTTATTTATATTTTTAATTATTATGGCTTTTTTAAAAGCAGTTTAGGTACCAGCTGGATATACACTGAAAGCATTGATGTACTTATGTAGAAGACTTAGTTTCTCTCTATGGAATTCAAGTAATGGATGGGCAAATGTGTAGTTAACGTTTTGATGTAAACAGTGGCATGAGCAGGCAAATAAATGCTTGTTGAATAAGCCGGTTCTGTTGATTAATCTCAGAGTAATATCTTGTGGGTGGCATGTAGCTTAAATGCCACACAAGGTAGGTGAGTTATTTACTAAAAAAAAATATTAAAACAAAACAAATGACTCATTTTTGTATCACAGTTAAAGGAACATTATAGTTTTAGGAATACAAAGCAGTATTACTAACATTTATAGTTTCCCTCTACCCCCACATCACTAAAAAGTCACCTTATTCCTCCTCACTAGCTCAGTCTTCAACTTCTCCATCATCTCAAGGGGCAACCTTATGCTTATACTTGATTTGCGCCATGCGCGCATTAGACCTTACCAAAGACATGCATTTCCTATGGGATTTATTTAGCAAAGAACAAGGACATTCCGCGTTGTTTCAAGGAGTTCCACTCCATGATACATCAGAATGCTCCTCTAGTGGTTGGATGCTTGACACCCACTAAAGGAGTCTTAACACTGCAATGAAAAACTGCCAGGGTTAAGGGAACAGAGACAGTGCCCCCAGACCACCAATGAGATGAATTGGTCTGTGTGCCTATAGTGTCCCTTTAAATAATTTAGAAGATGCTGTGTGTTCATAAACTTACACCTCACCTTTTACTACAAATGATTGCAAACATTCTTAGTATACGTTTTCTTATAACAGAGCTTAGTATGATACAGTAGGTGTTGAGTCTCGCTCAGAAGCTTCCAATCCAAAATGCGAGGAACAAGACACAGGAGGGATTGTGGTAAAGACTAATAATATAGGGGGAATCTTGAGACATAGTGCAGGCTGTATGTAACTGCACTAACTTACATGCTTTTTATTATATAGTACAACTCCTACCTGAATGTTTCGTCATCTTTTTAGTACTTTGTATATGAGCCCTGAGTAGATTTTGATTATGGTTATATATAAAATCAGTTCATGTATAAAACAGCTGTGCTTTCAATCAAAATAAAGCATATTCTGAATGTTTTCAATTGAATTAAGCAACCACGTAATATGAAAAACTGCTTTCCTCCTATGATTATTATTTGTGCCCATTAAGTAGTGTTTTCTAAATAAATGGATTTTGCAGCCCATAGTTTTCTGCCAGCAATCTTTGTCGGTAGTGGCTTTTAGAGATTACACAACAAATTGATCAGGCTCTCATCAGTACATGTAGTCAGAAGTACTAAGTGAGACCTCTCTGCTTTTGTTAAGCTAGGGACTGTATACCCAGCCCTTGCAACAAGTAATTGGTTACAGCGTGACAGTGGATTGGAACAAGCATAGCATTTACTGTAGCTGTGAGGATCAGAGACAGGCAGTGCATGCAGTTTAATATCTGTTACGTTACAGTGAAAGGAGCTTTCTTTTGAATCTGGACACACAATTTCAGGATCTGGGAAAGCACATTTCTTTATAGTGTCCACCAGAATGTTTATGTAAGGCTCCCAGGTATTTGATTTCGAAAAGATGAGTTTGCCATCAAGCTGTGAATACCTGACACTGGAGAAGGTAGCCCGCTTCCGAAGTGCCTACATTCATGGGTCACCGTACGCTATCAACAAGCCTATAGATATTAATCAACAAAGGAAACGGTAAGGTATTATCTGTGATTTTATGAGCATGTGTCCCTGAACAGACCCAATGCTAAGCTATAAATGCTGCATTTGTTTAATGATTTATTGCCATATTTTTTTTTAAACACACAAATGCTTAGCATTTGTAAATATTAATACTAAAAATTAATGGATATGAACTTAAAATAATATTATTGAGATGCAGATAAAAAAAAAAAAACATTATGCAGGGCAAAATGATTTGAATGCAGCCATGCAGTGCTTATTTTCTCGTAATTGTTTCTAGGTAAAGCATAGATGTGGATTTTCTAAAATATGGAGATATTTTCTGTCTCTTTTTTTTCCCCAGGTGATTATACCTACAGTTAGATAAATATGATTAATTACCATGGTGGTTGTCAGAACAAAAAGAAACTCAGTTTATTTGATTTCTTTATGCATTACGTGATTGTTGATTTTTTTGTTTTTCATAAGATTTAAAATTTGTTTTCTATTTTTTTTTTATTTAAAATGTTTTTTTTTTTTTTTTACATTCTTTTAACATCTGAAAAGTCCTTGCAGATGTATCTTCTCTAATCAAACACGATACATAGATCCTGATGGACCAATGATAATGTGTTTTGTACTTGTTCATATAAATCATGGCAAAAGGATACTTAGAAAACGAATTTCGCAGAATGCAATTTGTTTTTCAGTTCAGCTTTAGTGTACATCAGCAACATTAATAATAACAACAACAATAATAATGCTACAACATACACTAAGTGCTTCACTTGTTATATATTAACATTGAAATGTTTCGACCATGATTTGTATACTAATTACTAGCAATCATTGTTGAATGCTTCATATGTAATGAATTATATTGCCTGGCCAATTTCATGAAGGTCGATAAGAAATACACCAGCCTTTATCCACAGTGTCCTTGAATAAGAATGATGAGAAAACAAAAAAAAACTATTTCTCGTTTCCTTTTACTTGTTGAATTAGGGGGATGTTATCTCCTTTCTCCCCCCTTTAAGGATCAGTGAAGCAAATCACGATTGGTCTGTTTTCAACAGGAACATTTAGCTCATGGCTTCCTGTAAGATGTATTCATTGAATGAGTCTGTGGTCAGATGAAAACTTGCTTTCAGAGTAAATGGTGCTGGACTGCTGGTCATTTCCCCATGACATCTGGGTTCAGTCGTATAACAAGCCGGTATCTATCTAAGACTTCAAATAAGATAGAGGCCTGTCGTAAAAAAAAAAAAAAAGAATCAGTCATGAACTATATAGCAATGCAGTTATATTAAAGTTTCACTTATATAATAGTTTGCTCATTTATTTAATTGCTCTGCTCAATAGTTTGTGCATTCCTTAAAAGAAAACCTACCAAGGCATGTAATACAAATATTATCATACTTTTGATCTAACATTGTTCTCTAATTGTATATTAAATATCATTTATTTGCTGATTGCATAGTGATGCTAAGGAAGACAATTGCACTTTTGGACTATTAAATAGACTATAACATAAACATTGAATAAATGACTGATTGCTTAGCAGTAGTGGACAGTTGGGATGCTACTATTTTATCAGTTTTAAATGTATCAATTGTCATTAACTATTGTAGGTGCTAATAGAAGCCCTATAGCTCGTTTGAGCAGGGTCCTCTTCAACCTATCGTTCCTGTAAGTTTTCTTGTAATTGTCCTATTTATAGTTAAATCCCCCCTCTCATTATATTGTAAAGTGCTATGTAATATGTTGGCTCTATATAAATGGTAATAATATTAATAATAATAATGTAGTGGAGAGTTATGCAATATAGTGTTACAAGTATATACCCCTTATATAGCATTATAGCCATTTTCTAACCATTTTCGCATACACAGTTTTAAGATTTCAAAATGGTGCATTTCGAATAATTGAATATATGGAATGTGTGATTGAGTAACTATCATTGTGACATTTCTTCGCTGGATCAGTATTAGATTTTACTTCGTTTTTGTTTGTTTTTTGGTAGTTTACCTCAATCCATTTTGACTGAATTGACCACATATAGATAAACTAACTCATAAAACCGGCCTATTAAAATGTATAAAACTTACAAAGTTATTTACCAGAGTGAGAATTCACAGTGAATTTCCAAGGTTACGGTAAATATAGCCAAATTGGAATTATTCTCTAAGTCAGCTATGCTTGCAGTTTGGCTACTTTGACCTTCGATTTGAAATTCATTTGAAATTCTCACTTTACTGAATAACCTTGTAAATCTCCTTTCAAATTGATAGTTAGTAGAAAAAAATAGGGAAATAAACCCCTTCTGCAAATGACTTCAGAATGTGCTCTCACTGTAGTTCAAAACATATATATTTCAGAGTTAAAGCACGACAACTGACCGCAAATACTGTTCCTGTTTTCTTCATTGATATTTAGCTACTTACACTGGTATTTGGCTTTTCAGGAAATATTCGGCAAACTCATTTTAATAACTACATAAAATACAGCAGAGAGATCATTTTGTGTGCACCTGATTTGTGGCCAACATGTAGCACGCTTCTCATATTAACTTCTAATAATGCTAGTTCATAGATATATTCATCAAAATATGGCTTGAGGACCTAATCATAGGCCTATCACAAGCAATGAATCTTATTCTGACCTCATAACTTGCACATTAGCTTCATTGCATATCTACGTGTTAGACAGGATTCAAAATTACAATCAAAACTGAAAGACTTTTTTCCTAGTACCAACAATGCACTTAAATGATCTATTACTTAAAATCAAGTACATTCACCTAGTCTTTTAAGGACAACTTTGTTCAATATTCTTCAAAAAGTATATTCTATATTTAATTATTAATATTAGTGTTAGCTGTAATGTTGTAGAACTTATTAGATTAACATTATTATAATTTTTTTTTCTAACGTATACAGAGTCCACTCTGCCCCAAACCAAGATGGATACATATATTATATAAAAGGGATAGCCTTAGACATGTTGCTGTCTGGGCTCCAGGGTAGGTACAATGATATTCCTGATGTTCCAATAGCCCATCAAAGTTCACCTCCTGAAGTCTTGCCCACCATACACACATTATTACGAATTGGGTGAGGGGAACATTTATTAAGGCCAGAGGACTTGATGGCCTTTTAGTTCTATTATTATGATGTTTGGGATCCACTGTGCTAGAGGTCTCGCTAGCAAGCCATTTCCGATTACTTTCCACACCACAGGTGTCAGGCCATATTTATAATTCCCCTCCGACCCCTAGTTCATGGAGCGGAGGAAGGGTGGGGTTATGCTGCTGCCTCTCCATGTTTTATTGTTTTGCTGTTTTTTGTTTTGTTGTGTTCACATAGTTCTTTTTGTGGATCTCCTCTGGCTATTTGGAGGGGATTTCCTACCTCCAACAAAGTGTGGCAGCTGTTATTGCTAGAATTTCTTGCAATTGCCTTTCCATTGGTGGTGTTTTTGGCATGTGCCATTTGACACACACAGAATCCAGATTGTCAGAAAAACGCAACAACACTACAGCACAGAACATGTCGGACTTATTTGGGTGTTCCGACTGCCCTACGTCCCAACGTAAACTTGTAAATGGAATAAAGTGTTCTGGATTTTTCCGTAAATCAGTGAGTGGGCTGCCGCTAAAGCAGCTTTTTGCTGTGTCTTGGATATTGGAGAGCTGCTGAAGCCATTCACTGTGATAAGACTGACATTTGTATTATTATTTACATTTCTATTAAATACAGTAATGGCCTGTGCAGCTGACTGTTACTTTTTTTATATCCATTAAGAGCTGAACAGTAGAGAAGCCAGATTGAGAAAGCTACAAGAGAGCAGAAAGGGCACAAAGGAGGGTCTATCAAGCTTATCTGTTTAAGAGGCATATATTCTAAACATTGCCATTGGATAACCCCCAACTTTACTGTGCATTTGCCAGTTTGTAGAACACCTAAGTAAGATGCCATTCGGGATATAATGAACCGGCTCCTAAAATAAACAGAACCTGCACCATTTGTTAGACACAAAAATTAATTAAACCAGAATAACTGTCAAGAGAGACAAAGTGGGCAATGAAGAGAATGAATGACTCATTCTCAAAAGATAAAGTGCGGTCAGGAGCCCATGGGGACATAAAGCAGCAAATGAAAGACAACTTCTAGAGAGGCCTTGTTAAAACAAGTGTCAAGAAAAGGAAATCGGAATGAGGTGGCACAAAAGACACTGGGAAAAGACACTGGTGGGATTGTGCCCTAGACGTGTGCACAAATCCTTTTCATAAGCGGGAAATTAATTAAATTCCTGTTAATCTCTGTGATTTGATGGGTCGATAATTTCAGATGTAGATTTTCAGTAATTTGATTCGTTCGTCACAGGTGAAAAGGATTTGTGCACAAGTCTGCTATTCATTAAAGTGTATTTTGTGAGAATACCAATTGTATTCAAAGAAAATTTCAAAATGTTAACCAAAACAGCTGACTTAAAGATTCTACACGTCAACTATGCTTTTTTTGATCAACGGCTTTGGCCTCAAATCTAAAATTCCTTGTCATACTTGAAAAGTGAACTTTCACAGGACATACTTAAAAGCAACATAAGATTCAATGTATCCTTCCTGGTAAAATATTTTTCTCAATAAGTAAGTAAAAGGAAATCAGCTTTGAATTCCCCAAAATTCTAATTTTATTGAATAACCATCTCTGAGACCAATTTATACCAGGATAAACTAAACCTGGACATACACTAATCACTCATGTTTCTCTTGGCGTACTTTTACTGTTCATCTCCAGCTGATCATTGGTGTATCCATATATTATCACTATTGTTATTGGTATTTATATAACGCCAACTAATTCCGCAGCACTTTACAATATTATGAAAGGGGGGGAATTTTACAATAAATGAGACAATTACACAGTGACACAGGAACAATAGGTAGATGAGGACCCTGCTCAAACAAGCTTACAGTGTAGAGGAGGTGGAGTACAAATACACAATAGGGCAGCAAGGGTGACAGCCACCAAACAAGGTGGAAAAGTAGCAGAGCTGGAGATGAGAGTGGAGTGTGGTTCTTTAGGAGAGCAAGAGACCGATAAGGATAGGTATAGATAAGTTACTCTGGGAGTCCATAAGCATTTCTGTACAGATGTGTTTTGAGGGATTTCTTAAATAATTGAAGACCAAGGGAGAGTCTGATGGGGGTTGGCAGGCTTTCTAAAGGAAGGGAGTCCTGCAAGCACGAGTTAGCAGTAAGGGTGCGAGCAGCGGACAGGAGAAGGTCACCGGCACAGCGGAGAGACTGAGAAGGGGCATATCTATGAATCAGGGAAGAAATGTAAGAGGCGCTAGAGTTGGTTAGAGCTTTATAGGTAAGGGTTAGTATTTTGAATTGACACCTATAGGTTACAGGAAGCCAGTGTAAGGATCGACAGAGGAGGAACAACGGATCGACGGAGGGGCGAGGTATGGGCGGAGCGACTGGTGAGAAAGATCTTCCTGGCGCCAGCATTCATTACCGATTGTAGCGGGGCAGTTCGGCTTCTGGGGAGACCAGCTAGGAGAGAATTACAGTAATCTATCAACTATCTACTATGAATTATGTTGTTACTTGTTTGATTGTCTCACAGGCCTCGTACTTTAAAAACATAAATATTTCTGTAAGATTTGGAATCCTTGCTTAGCAAACCCTCTTCTTCATTACTTTCTTAAGAAACATGTAAACAAAAGTGATATAAACACTGAAGAATAACGTTTGATATTACAGCAGTTATAATTTCAGTTTCCCATGATGCTAAGCCAGCCAGATGGGCAATAGATACTAGACATGTGCACAGCACAGCATGGGCAAATTTCGGCAATATAGCAGTTTGGCCTTTCCCGATTTCATTAACAGAAAAGATCCATTGACCGGAAAATATATACAGATTTTGCAGTATACTGATATATACTGAGGCATGTTTCCCTTCATTTGGTTTACAGATCAAGGGAGAAAAATGAATGAATAGAGGGAAAAAGAGAAGCCGTAAAAATTCTATATGTATATATTATAGATTTATGAAATATATAAATATTGGTTTTTTTTAATGCTCTTCATCTTTTGCTTGTCCACTGCGCAAATTGTTTGGTTTGTGATTCTGCTACATTTTAGCTTTGAGTTTTGGTATAGATACAATCACCCAATCAGCCCAAATTTGGACAAATCACAGTTCATAACAAAACGAATCACCAAGTCTAATAGATCCCATCATGGAGAAAATGCTACAAAACAGCTACATTGTAAAAACATCATCCACCCAATAACATCATTAGAGCATGCATACAGAGTGATATATAGATCCATATATTGTTTCTAAAACTCATCGGTCTTGCAGATTTTCCAGTGATATGAAAATTAAAACACAGGAATTTTTGTAAAAGTGAAAGAATACTTGGCTTGCCAACTATAAATCCTCGAAAGAAGCTACTATCATTTTATGAATTCTTACAACTAGCGTTTATATAGGCTTTTGGGTTCCAAATCAAAGTAGCTGTTTCCTGATTCACCTGGAATAGTGACTGTAGAGTGATTGGTTGTATTAAGGTATACCAAGTTGGTAGCTGAGAAATGTATTGCTAACTGACCATTATCCACTTTCCTTTAATCATAACTCCTCAAATTTTTCTTTTTACTCACTTATCATGTAATTAACCACTTTTAATTTAAATCAGGGGTCCCCCAACTCCGGCCCCCCAGATGTTGCTGAACTACAACTCCCATGATTCTCTGGCTATCTATGTAATTCAAAGAATCATGGGAGTTGTAGTTCAGCAACATCTGGGGGGCCGGAGTTTGAGGACCCCTGATTTATATAATTCTCCTTTACATGTCTGTTCCATTAATCTTCCCTTCGCTCTGTCAACAGTTTATAATGATCCTTAGTGGATCCTTATATTTATTGATCTTCCCTAAATAACATTTTATACCTCATTCATGCCATCACCCTCCTGGTCTCCTCCATATTTCTAGTTTCCATGTAATCAATATCTAGGTTTCCTATAAATCTTCAGCTTTCATGTGCCATGATCACATTCAATTTCTACTCTATGTCTATAGCTTCCACCTCTTTAAGGAATGTTCCAAACACCATAACCACCAAAATGAGTTGTAGTGATTATGGTGCCAAGAGTACCCTGGCACTTCCCCAATGTAGGTAGTCAAATTGTTTTAGTTACAGTTTGGCTTCTTATCTAGGCTCTGCCAGGCATCACTCCACACCTGTTATCTACCAGAACCTATTTTGATTTGGTTGGCTTGGCTGATTGACTGTTAGCGATTACCTGACGCTCTCAGTTAATAATGTAGGCCTGTACTGCATAGCTTAGCTCAGGAGCTCCCAGCTCTTTTTTCGGCAGTGATGAGGTGTGGAGTGGCGCCCGGTGGACCTCGGGTAAAAAATCAAATTGTAACTAAACAGTTCCTTTAACGTCTACATCATCTACATGTGTTCAGCATCCAAACCTCTCTTCACCCTTCATCTTCAACATCTCCTCAATGACGTCAGCCACCCAGAGTATTCAGACCATTTGTCCTCTCTGTCAGGGTAATTTACTAGTCAGTCAATTTTTTTGCTTGTGAGTCAACAAGTCTCACTTTTCTCAAAACTTGCTTAATGTTTTTTCCCCGTTCGGTAGAGGGCCACGCGGACCTTACTGAATAACTCTGTGTGTGATTAGCATCCATTTTCCCTCCATATTTCCAGCTCTGTAGGATAGCACAATCAAAAAAATGTGGATTTACTATGGAGAGGGAAAAGGGACAGCATTGTAAAGTGATTACTGTACACTGCTTTCTCTTTTCTCTCTCTCCATTGTAAATTCTTCTCATCCGTACAGACGCTGTATTTCCCCTACCTACTCGTTGTTCCCAGACTTTTCCCAGTTCCATATATAATCACTCTTTGTTTAATTCCATCACCAATGGATTTATTCTAAATAAATTACCTGCCAGGGTTGCTTTTGTTATCAGTAACAACAAAGATTTGATTTATATCACTGTTTTATTTGGAGTCGGGCGATTATATGGATGTAGCAGCGTTTAAAAAGGATACTCTATTTGCTTATGTATTTACCCAACTTCTATATCACATTTATTGATAAATGGTAGCTTTCATTATAAAAACATGCTGCCACTAAAGCCAGCAAACTTTATATATTTACAGGAAATCTATATAGGTGCTACTACATGCTGGTTTAGCATTGTGTTGTATATGTCTAATACAATGTTTTAGTTTCGAAGACACAGAGCCCTGACTTGCTGTAAGGTGCTCTTGGTCTATATATTATTTAATTCTCATCTCGATATTTATATGCAATGTACGAGCTACCGTGTATGCTGTTCCTTGACAGTCTCCTGCAGTCGCTTCAACAAAAGCTATACATTGCACATCCATTAAAAAGCATTAACATACACCATTCGTATGTTTTTTCAAAAGAAATAATGACACTCGTTGGTCAGAGTTTCCTAGAACTGCAGATATGCACGTAGCTAATGCTGGTACTGAAATAATACACTATAGACTGCCATATCGCTTTTCATAGCAGGATTTCATTTAATTGTTAGACTGAGGAAAACTAAAGGTTTGCACAAAATGTAACTAAAGGTTAATGTACATGTTTTACATTACAAAAACAAAAATAGCTGTTTAGATTTTTTTTTCATTAGACTTTCTCTAGATTAGAGTTTGTGTTTGTGTTTGTAAAGTGACAAATAGTTGTTGTGTAGATGACTTTGGTATGTATATGTAAAATCTATGTGGAGACAATTTAAATCTTTTAGATGGTATTACATATTGCACATTATTAAAGGACCACTATAGTGCCAGGAAAACATACTCGTTATAGTGCCCTAAGGGTGCCCCCACCCTCAGGGCCCCCTTCCAGCCGGGCTCTAGGGGGTGGAAGGGGTTAAATTTACCTCTTTCTCCAGCGCCGGGCGGGGAACTCTCCTCCTCCTCTCCTCCTCCATATCGCCGTCATCGGCTGAAAGCACATGCGCGGCTGGAGCCACGCGCGCATTCAGCCAGTCCATAGGAAAGCATTCTCAATGCTTTTCTATGGACACTGGCGTCTTCTCACTGTGAAAATCACAGTGAGAAGCGCAGAAGCGCCTCTAGCGGCTGTCAATGAGACAGCCACTAGAGGCTGGTTTAACCCTATTATAAACATAGCAGTTTCTCTGAAACTGCTATGTTTATAGAAGAAAGGGTTAATCCTAGCTGGACCTGGCACCCAGACTACTTCATTAAGCGTGGGTGCCTATAGTGGTCCTTTAACATAGATGATAGAATTAGTTATAGAGAACAAAAAAATCAGTAAAACAAAAGAAAGAGACACTAGTATACCACTCCAATTCTCTCTTGGCCAAACTAGATTAATTGAAAATTTAATCTACCAGTCAGGGCCATATGCAGACAGCATAGCTCCAAAATGAATCTTCGGGTATTATTAGAAACTCAAGTACAAGTCAGGTTCAAAACCAAAGTCAATATTCCATAAACGTTCAAAGATCACAATGACATCACAGGAAATAATCAGCTAAAGTGCGCATTTTAGAATAGCAGGATTCTATTGCGGTTATTTACGTGGTTGTGAGTTGCAAAACGTAATACCATTAACAGTACAAAAATGTATGATCATATATTGAGGATTTGTATTTACAAAGTGCTCATCCAAACAAAATGCAAAAAAGATTTTCAAAACTTCAAAAGTATATAAGTGAAGTCCATTGACAGCATGACATTATTTTATCTTTGTACCCCTAGATGAGTAATCAAAGTTGTGTGTGTGTGTGTGTGTGTGTGTGTGTGTATGTATGTATGTATGTATATATATATATATATATATCATCCAGAAAATGGTGCACTCTCAGGTCTTTTCAGTGTGGTTTATTTAAATATTTGAATAAAGTTTGTCCCGATCTTGAGGAAGACCCGCCAGGGTCAAAACGTCGATCAGGACAAGCTTTATGCAAATATTTAAATAAACCACATCTAAAAGACCTGAGAGGGCACCCTTTTCTTTAGATTATATATATACGTGGCAAACTTTCTGGATTAAAATTCTACAAGCGGTGAGTGCCAATCATATTTAATATATATATATATATATATATATATTTATTTTTATTTTTTTCCATTAATATTGCTGAAGATTTCAAAATCTTTGACTATGTAAGAAATCTTATTTATATAATAATCTCACCTTCATTTCTAAGTTCAATAATAAATGGGACTTGTCTTTAAGATATCAGGTTCAGAGGAGCAAAGCAACAACTTGCTACCAAGCTGCCATGAACAGCAGATTAAATTGCATAAATCAATATGCTTGTGTGTTGCTTGATTGGCTTCTCCCACAGTTTATTTAAGAATCAAATATTGAAAGACACCCATGTTATCTCTTAAAGTGTAGATGTAATTACTGCACTACACATTGAAAGGTTACATCTTCAAACAAATTATTAAAAGAAAAATTAACAAAAATAGAAAAATACACAGTAGCGAGCACCAAGAACCTAATGGGTTTTATGATGTTTATTAATTGCATAGTATTCACAAAGACTTTAGAACGGAGAAGTCATTCAGATTTGTAGAGCTTACCTGGGTGGACACGGTTAATCATCCTGGGTCCTTGCCTATATCCAAGCAACTGGTGTACTCTCTAATATGACACACTATCTAATATGACATTGACGTTAAGAATTGATCTTTGTCCTGTCTTTCTGGTATCTTGATGAATTTGTATGATGTACTCGGAGTCTATTCTTTGTCAATTCTTCTAATAGTTGTTGCTTTCATTCTTACTCGCTAACAATTGATGACAAATCTTCACCTATATATGTTCATAAACCAGGAAATTCAATATGTCTTAACTCTGCCCTGTTCACTCCATTTATTATGACATGAATACATGTCTATTGGAGTCTGTATATATATATATTTTTAAAGGAAACAATCAACGTGTTACACTCAAACTTTCAATCTGTTCTTGTGAAATATGCACACACATAGTTTACAGTTATTATTGAGATTTTCTAAAATGTCCTACTTTTGTGCTTTTCTTTATAAAAATTTATTTTTTCATTTTACAAAAATTGCAGATTTCATAAGAAATTGCCACTTTTATAAATTAACCTTGTTACACTCCCCTGGCTCAATCAACATCCAGTCCCATTACTTCCTAATTGTTTAGCTCAGTGGAACTAAACTCAAGAGGCAGCCAATTACAAAGAACACCTGCCTTTGACAGCTTGTGATTCGACAACCACAGAAAATCATCGTTAGCAAAGGCTGCAGATAAGAGATCTGCTACTTTTGCAAGCTATTTTTACATTTAAACCCCCAACGAATAAACGCATAATGCATTAGTAAAGGCATGCATTTTTCCATTGGGGTTATATCTGCTAAGTAGTGTTTTCTGTGTGTATTTGCTCGGTAAAGTGTCCCTTCATTGAAGATGATGACAAATGAACAACTAAAAATCCAAAAAGACTCCCTGAGCACCAAAATAACTTTATCTTAATGAAGCAGCGTTGGTGTTTAGATCATGCTACTGCAGTCTCACAGACACCACCCCTGCCTTTTAGTTACACAGTCTTTCCCTACAATACAACAGAGATCTATTTTTTTAAACTTCCTTTATTGCAAAATGTGAAAAGTGTGAAGTGTTTTATAGAGTAAGACAGAGTATTAATTCATATGACGAAAATTTGTTTTTGTCTATTCATAAATCAGTGGTAACACCTCACCTTGAATATGCACTGTAATGGGCAGGGTACAAAATTAATAAGAGGAATGGAAAATTCTGTTATAGAGAAAAGATAGGAAACATGAACTTGTCTACTTTAGAAAAAAAGTTTAGAAGGCACATGATAACATTTTACAAAAATATACAGATAAAGATGTGGCTTTTTCTGATTAAAGAGTTGACTTTACCAGATTCTGTGCACATTTTTAACATCTAAATGTTATTATTAGGAAAAGCAGAATATCCAAATAAATGGGATAACATCTTATTTATCCAGTGAGCAATCTGGCTGACATTTTGGAATCAAGGTGGATTTTTTTTTTTCTTATTTTATAGTAAAATTTGAAATTGCTTTGAATTTATTATTTTCTTTTATTTAACCATTTTAGATCAGCACCAGCACTACAGATGTGAGAAAGGCTGAGATTGGTGAACTTGAATATTTTTCAACCTTTATGACTCTATAACTATTACTATACTGTGATATGCAACTCTTTGAGTTTATAGAACACAGATACAGACATACCACTTTTCAATTTTTCTACAGTATGAGATGCAGTGCCAAACTGCTCATACTCTACCCTAAGGGGGGAATTTGATAGTTGTGCTGAATCAGGGTCTTTCTAGCTAGAGGTATAAATTAATTCCATGTTCACATTTGGGGCACATAACTGCTAATAAGATATGGTATATTAATATATGAACTGTTCAATCCAGTCTTGTTTGCTCATTAACATTACACATAAACCCATTCTCAAAAAAGCAACAAAATATATTTAAAGTCAAAGTATAAAATGTCTTTCAGAACCTCACAATATACGGACAGCTCCCAATTGCCTGTGTCCTTCCAATGCTTAAATTCCAACGTTCATATTCAACACTATAATACCGGCACAATCTCACATAAAATCTTTCTAAAGAAATCTAAGAATCTATCTAGACATTACAGTCGCATAGACAATACATTTTTTTAGGATTAACGTCAGACAATGAGTTGTTTACATTGTCAATATTATCACAATTCAACTGTTTCAGTAATGGGCCTTATTTTTATCAAACGCCAATATTTCAGTGATCATAATCCTGCAAGTGACGAGTTATTGACCATTTAAAAGAACACTGTACATATGTATGCCTAACTCTACAGTCCCGATGCCCTTTGTCAAAGCCCCACCCCCCCCAAACTGTATAAAAATAAAAACAAAATAAATAAAAAATAATTACCTCCACTTTTCTCCAGCATAGTCTGTCCCTTTAATGTGCCATGACCTCCTCAGGTACACCTCTAGGATGATGAGCCAATCCAATGCACCTACAATTCCTCCATAGGACCATTGTACTCAATGATTCTCTATGGCCAACCATGACGGCATTGCGCATGTACTTCCAAGCCTTCTATTTAGTTTAATAGAGGGTTTGGGAGGATAGGACAGGGTGGGCAGCACTGAAGGCACTATAACAAGTTCAATAACTACTATAACACATGTACAGAACAAACAACACAAACACCTCCACTGACTTGATTTCATTTAAAAGCTACCTTGTAGGCACTATAACTTTACGTTACCCCATGGAAATGATTATAGTATCTGGAGTCTCCTGGCATTGTACTTCCTTTAAGCTTTAAGCTGTTAAAACGAGAGTCCCCAACAGCACATCCGCTCTGTGCTGCTTAGTCTGAGGAAGCAGTAGCTTGCTCAGCAATAGGTGGCTGTGATTTGTTAAGACAGTCAGCTGACCGCTTTCAATCTAGCACAGCGCCTATTGCTGGTATTAACTGGTATGGCTAGAAGGAAGTGGGTACTCTGTGCCTTCACTATACCTCCAGTAGTATCCGGGCAGTTGGTTGCCAGGGACAATTAATTAATATTAAACTGATGCAAATGGTTTAACACTGAATGGAAGGGGACTCCAGGCACTACAAACAATGCAATGAGATGAAATGGTTATAATAATACAGTGTGCCAGTAACCAACAATTCTTTGTTAATCCATTAAAGAACAAATAAGCACTATAACTTCCATATAATATTGCAAATTTATAACAATTACAAATGTGCAAAATTCCTGAAATGTCCCTTTAGAAGTAGCTTAAATAAATGCATACACAACAATATATTCGGTTAATAACATGCCTGTCACCTGTTGTTATCAGCAATGCACTGTTGTTTGGTTGTTAACCTTGTGGTTAACCTTGTGGTATAGACCATCAAGCAAGAAATTGCAAGGTTAACCTGTACATTGCCGAACAGGCCCAGTTTTTAACTTCGCTTTTGCAGAAAGTATTTGTACAACATTAGTGGTAGGAAACTGCCATGTGAAATCTGGATTGTGATTGGTTTGATAACTCTATTGGCATTTTGAAAAAAAAAAATACGAAAATGTGGTCAATCTCTCACTGTTGCTGGCAGGGCCGCCATCAGGGGGTGACAACCATAACGGTTGTCACGGGCCCGGCGGCCCTGGGGGGCCCGGCCGACCGGGCCCCACATGTGGGGTCCATCGGGTGGCCCACACACTTAGGGCCACCCGATGGGCCCTATATCTTCAGTGGCCCGGTCAGCGCTGTGGCCTCGACCGGGCCCCTTTTAAAAAAAAAAATAAAAAAAAAAAAAGCCGCAAGTGCTGCTGGGAGGAAGTGGTCTCTTCCTCCCAGCACACTCCGCGCGGGAGGAGCGCGCGCGCCGGTGAAGACGGAGAGCCAGGCAGTGAAGAGGGAGCCGCGCCGATTCCCATCATCCCCAGCCACCCTCCTGCAAAGAAAAGGTAAGAGACAGGAGGGTGGCTGGAAAATGAGCTGTGTGTGTCTGTATGCATGTCTGTCTATCTGCATGTATGTCTGTCTCTGTCTGTCTGTCTGTATGTTTATGTATGTATGTCTGTGTGTGTCTGTGTTTGTCTGACTGTATGCATGTATGCATGTATGTCTGTCTGTATGCATGTCTGTCTGTCTGCATGTATGTCTATGTCTGTCTGTCTGTCTGTCTGCATGTATGTCTGTCTGTAGGCATGCATGTATGTCTATGTATGTCTGTCTGTGTGTGTATGTATGTATGCATGTATGTCTATGTATGTCTGTCTGTGTATGTATGTATGTATGTGTATGTCTGTATGTCTGTCGGCATGCATGTATGTCTATGTATGTCTGTCTGTGTATGTATATCTGTCTCTGTATGTATGTCTGTCTGTATGCATGTATGTCTATGTATGTCTGTCTGCATGCATGTCTGTGTGTGTGTCTGTATGTATGTGTATGTCTGTCTGTCGGCATGCATGTCTGTCTGTGTATGTATGTCTGTCTGTATGTATGTCTAAGTATGTATGTCTGTATGTATGTCTGACTATATGCATGCATGCATGTATGTATGTATGTATGTATGTATGTCTGTGTGCATGCATGTATGTCTATGGATGTATGTATGCATGTATGTCTGTATGTCTGTCTATGTATATATATATATGTCTGTATGTCAGTATGAATGTATGCCTGCATATCATTATGAACGTGTGTATGTGTGTATGGATGTCTGTATGCATGTATGTCTGTCAGTATGTCTGTATATATGCATGTATGTCAGTCTGAATGTATGTATGTATGTCTGTATGCCATTATGAATGTATGTCTGTTTATGTCTGTATGCCATTATGAATGTATGTGTGTATGGATGACAGTGTCTGTATGTCTGTCAGTATGTCTGTGTGTGTGTATGTATGTCTGTCTGTGTCTGTATGTATGTATGTATGTATGTGTATGTCTGTATGTCTGTCGGCATGCATGTATGTCTATGTATGTCTGTCTGTGTATGTATATCTGTCTCTGTATGTATGTCTGTCTGTATGCATGTATGTCTATGTATGTCTGTCTGCATGCATGTCTGTGTGTGTGTCTGTATGTATGTGTATGTCTGTATGTCTGTCTGTCGGCATGCATGTCTGTCTGTGTATGTATGTCTGTCTGTGTATGTATGTCTGTCTGTATGTATGTCTAAGTATGTATGTCTGTATGTATGTCTGACTATATGCATGCATGTATGTATGTATGTATGTGTATGTCTGTGTGCATGCATGTATGTCTATGGATGTATGTATGCATGTATGTCTGTATGTCTGTCTATGTATATATATATGTCTGTATGTCATTATATATGTATGTCTGTATGTCAGTATGAATGTATGCCTGCATATCATTATGAACGTGTGTATGTGTGTATGGATGTCTGTATGCATGTATGTCTGTCAGTATGTTTGTATATATGCATGTATGTCAGTCTGAATGTATGTATGTCTGTATGCCATTATGAATGTATGTCTGTATGCCATTATGAATATATGTGTTGTATGGATGACAGTGTCTGTATGTCTGTCAGTATGTCTGTGTGTGTGTATGTATGTATGTCGGTGTCTGTATGTATGTATGTGTCTTTATGTCCTCATGCATGTGTGTCTGTATGTATGTTAGTATGTGTCTGCCTGTCACTATGTATGCCTGTGTGTATGTCTCAGTATGTATGCCTGTATGCGTGTAAGTCTGTTTCAGTATGTGTGTCTTTTAGTATGTATCTCTGTCTTTTTGTATCGGTGTGTGTGTTTGTGTCTGTGTGTGTATTCCTGTGGGTGGTATTTGGAGGCGGACCCAGTGGGCGGTATTTGGAGGCGGGCCCCAGGGGGCCCAGTCCCTGAGCTGAGTTAGGGGCCCCAAAATTTCTGGTGGCGGCCCTGGTTGCTGGATTACAATTAGCCCTGAACATGGCTCACCTGGAGATAGTTTGCAGGCGAAATGGATGACTTGTTGGTCTGATTGTGCTTTTGACAAGAAAAGCGATCACTTTGCTTATGATGCATTGCAAATAAATAGCCATATATAAGAGTGGGATTGATGTACACATATGTAGTCAGCTGCACTTTTTGGATTTTTGCTTATAAAACCCAATTCTTATGGTCATATTCAACATTTCTACAAGGCAAACATTTCCAGATACTGCATGGGAAGCCTATTTTTGGAAGTCTATCTCGCCATTTCTGGGACTTGCCTTGTAATGCCCGGGCTCAGGTCCAGCAACTGGAATGTCAGACCTAGACGGGCTAATGTCATAGCTCATTTACAAACCTGGGGGTTGGGTGAAAACAACATAGGTCTTTTTAACATACCTTAGGACAAACTCATTCTAATTATGTAGACCATTGTGGCTTCTCAATCATACAGGTTACCCACAACCTTTATAGGCTTTAGTCAATTTTTCATTTTTCTTACCATTTTCTGTTTCTGTAACTGGAATCCTTGATTACATTAACCCCATTAAGGACCAAACTTCTGGAATAAAAGGGAATCTTGACATGTCACACATGTCATGTGTCCTTAAGGGGTTAACCTAGTCACGCTTCTCTGAGCCATTTCCTTCCTACTAGATCATTTTGAATAGGCTGTATAATACATAGTCTTGTTTATTCTGCTTTACTCTCTGCTTTACTTGTTTACTCATGTTTAAGCAATCACTAGACTACTGTTCACTCAGTGCACTGCAAGATTTATTTCTTTGTTCACGGTGTGCAAATACTGATCCTAGTATATTACATAGCCCTGGCACCCTCTCTCATAATGCAAGTCGTATATAAGCATGTATTCTTGTTGTTCCAAGCTGCTCTTGCCTTTGAGATATCTTTATCGACAGTAATCTCATATTTAAACATAAAATGAGCTATTCATAATCCCTGTGAAATGTTGTTTAACAATCAATGTTCTAACTTATTTCTGCTTGTAATGTATTACTCATTTATGCCTTAATAAAAAGTGATTGGCAAAAATAAATAATTAAATAAATAAAATACACATTTTTTTTTTTTAGTTCTTTATTTTTGTTGTGCATTAGTGTTACAAAACCGCAGGCAGGACATGAAAGACATATGAGATGAAATGAAAGAATAAGCATGAACACTGCACAATTTTTAGTAAAAAGAAACAGGCTTTGCAACTGTAGGTTAAGTGAACAGCGGAATACACCACCACCCTGGGCAGCCCTGGTGAGACTGTTGAGACATCCTACATAAATGGTATCGTAGGAAAGGAGATAAAATGCTTTTCATCCTCTGCATGCAACAAGAGGGTAGGGAACAACAAAATTAGGCAAGCTAATGTACATATTAAACTATCTCAGAAAAGCTGGCTGAGGGGCAGAGATACCCTGGCTCGATTGTAGTTTTTACTGGCTGTGTGTGATGGGAGGCCTCGCTTCAGCCAGCAGAGAACTCCGTCCGGGTGGCTGCTAATGACTGCTGGAAACATCCCCAAGCTGGTCTGTCGATGTGGAGTATAAAGGCTTCACAGTCTTGTCCCACGAGAGATCTGTGGACACAGGTAAGTGGCTTAAATTGATAGATCTCCATGAAGCTCTTAGAGAAGACATCCAGCCACCATCTCAGTCAGGCCCCCACCCCCCCAATAAAATACACATTTTATTTTTTGGTCAAGGAGCTTGAGACCCAGATGAAAATAACATATGTTAATATGTTGGAATGACTCACAAAAGAGACCTTAAGGACCATTCACTTTTCATGTTCCTGTGCCATTCATGCCTTGATTTTGTAGAGCAATCATTTATTTAGTCACTAACTCTACTAATAAATAAATAATATAACCATGGCAGACAAAGTAGCATGATCATTTATTGGACCAGCTAAACCATGTAAACTTGCTCTGTCTCACCTACGACTATTGGCAGATTTAAATGCCAATTTAGCTTACAACAAGTGAGGCGATGAGAGAGCTAGAGCAACAATCATAAAAGAGAAGTTCTCAAAGTTTTCTGATTAATTGCCTTATTGTTTATCATTTATCTTGCTAATTATAGTGTTATTATATGTCCTGTTGATGGAAAGCTTTTGTACACCTGATTATCAATGTATTGAGAACAAAATGGTTTACATCAAAACAATTAGTTCTTTATGGTGTGATATTAAAGTTTGCTCTCTTTAATAGAGCAATAAAATTATTTGCCAATTCATTTTATCACAAACAAAATTTCCTTTTAATCATCTACGGAAACCTGCAGAATCCGAGCACACTGAAGCTAGCACTGCAGAAAGAAATTAATGAGATATTGTGAAAACGCTGTGAAGTCAAATAGCTATTAGTAATGCTTATTTGATTGCAAGCCTTAATATTTGCTTTTTGTTGGACATTTGTTAGTCGATATAATTACAGTAAGAAGGCAAAGACAAAATCTGCCAAAATATATATATACACGTATTATATATTACAGCAGCTGTTCTACATTAGATGAGCATAGAGTTATTGCATAAGCCACTGATGGCAAATGGAGGCACTGCAGATGTTTGAGAACTACATTTCCCATGATTCTCTGTAATGTTCAGCTAGCTAAAAAGTTACTTAAGCTACACAAGAAATGAAGTTCACATATATTTGCAGCGCATTTGTGGAAATATTGATTTGCAAGTAAGTAGAATATGCCCATCTTTTAACTTTGCTATAGATATGCCACCTCTGCTGGGGGTCAGGAAGTGTCTGAGATCATTCAACCAATGGTGGTTCTCTCAGCTTTCAGTTGGTGAACACTGCTCATCTCACCTCAGTTCTTTCAATTGGATAAAAGTGTTCTTTGCCTGGTGATATATATATATGCTGACAAGACTTAATACAGCATAGTATGGGTATATAACCCATATAGTAACCGGGAGCTGAAAAGCAGGACTTTACATCTAATGGATATAAAAAGGAAGGGAAACAATGAAATCTTGGGCATCTGAGGAACATGGTTTATAGAAGATAACACCAACATGCAAACTTACCTTGAGATGGCCCAGGGTAAAAGGGAAAAAAAACAAAAAGCCATGAATAATGAATACAAAAAGCCATGAATAACGAATAAGTCCCTACCTAACATGAGGCTCTTGGTTCTAGCCACGAATGTAGTCACAAGTAGCTACCCCTAAGGCCATTTATAGTTATGGTGTGGTTTATGTTATGATCTAGGCCAAAATTTATGCTAAGATTTAAGATGAGGTTTAAGTTAAGACCCAAGAGACTGAAAACCTGTCCACAGAAAAGAAGTATCTCAGTTCCTGGTGTATTGACTGTATTATCAATGGTCTTCTTACAACATATATACCTATTTCGAAGTTTGACAAACCCTTTGATATAGTCTTTTACTCCCTTCTTGCTTTCTGTACCCCATTATTATTATAAAACCAATAAACATTAATTGAAAAAAACAAGTGTTCTTTGCCTCCTCTAAAACTAGGCTAATTTGAACAGTATTGATTAAAATATGTCCCCCTTAAAGAAACATTGTGACTTTATGGAACACAATTATTTATTCCTAATGTTATACTTTTTCCCTAACTATTTAGATATTTTTAACTTTTAATAGTTAAAGGGAACCTCTGGGTACCAAAACACCTTCTCCAGAATTAAGCTGTTATGGTCACAGGAGGTCCCCGGTGCTGGCTTACTTTTAGGAGTTAAACCATTCATAAATGGTTTAACCAAACATTCTTTATTCAGTGCTGATTAGCTCTGCCCCTGTCCTTCTACTTCTCAGAGATTCTTCAAACTGGAATACTTCGACTTCACAAAACAAACGTGTATTTTTCTCAAGCCATATTTATGAACGGATAGCTATTAATTGGCTTAATCAGCAGCTCCCCTGTCCAAAGCAGTCTGGTGTTTGATTAATGTGAAATAGAAAGACATGGGAAGAGCTAGGTGGCACTGCAGAGAAGGGTTTGGGGTTATGCCGTCGTGAGCGGTTTAGCCTATAAAGTAAGCCGGTTCCAGGGACCCCCTGGAATCATAACATATTTGTTCTGATAAAGTTTTTATGGCACTCAGGGTTTTCCTTTAAAAAAAAAAAAATGTTTACTTTCCTTTATTCTCACAGTGCATCAGTCTTGCCACAGCCACTGTTTCTCTCAATGACGATCTCAACCAATCCAATGCTTCCCCAACCAGCATCGTCTCATAAAGATGAATTAAAATATATGCTATTGGAGAGGGTCAGTATTTTCATGAATTGCGTAAAGACAGCCAATATCAGTCATGCAAAGATTGAAGGACAATACCAGGAAACCCCTCTAGTGGCTGTCTGAGTGACACCATTTTGAGATGGTCTTATAATGCAATGTACACAACTACACAATCTATTTGCAACAGAAACACTACACTAATCTATTCTGGTGTTTAAAGTGTCCCTTCAAGGACTAAATTCTACACTCAGCTGTCATTTAAACCTGGTTGCTGTTTGAAACGCTCTTCCGTTGTGCTCTTTCCGAGAGATTGCCTGGAACATATTATTACGACAACATAAATAGTCATTAGTCTTATTAACTTATAGCACACCAGTACTTTACCAGGGAACTTCAGCTGTTCATTGTCAGCATAGGCCTTGATTTCATTCTTTTGAATAATCGTTTCAAATTTCTGTCAGAAAAACTCTGGAGATGATTAATATACACAAGACACCACTAAAGTCGATGGAACTTTTTGTAGATAAATATATATTTTTTAAATGTGATCATTGAACAGATTGTGATCCTTCGAAAAGCGTAACTAAAAGAATGAAATTGAGCCACATTTTCTAATCTGTATTTTAAAATAAAGTCTAATATTTACTCAATAGCAGGTTATAGTGCTAAATATTCCTCAATACACTTTCACATTGGCTACTCCACATAATTATTTTAATAAAAAGAATATAAAAACACAAGCCTCTTTCACCACCGAAAATACATTTATCACCCTCTCTGTAGCCCGATGGGGTCAGATATATTACAGAGAGTCTCCAGAAACTAATAAACTAAAACATTTCATTGATTCGTGATACATTTTTCACTTTTCCCTTTGGAATCATTTACTAAAGATTTGGGTATTAGATCAAGTTAACTGGATTTTCTCTTATTGTTCCGATTTGGTGTCAAGCAGTGTCCCTGTAGCAGTAACATTTATCAACATGTTAATAATGAGTACTTGTGTGTCAAATCATTCCGCTCCAAAGCCAGATATTCTCCACAGCAAGGTACACTCAAAGGCAATTTGTTAAATAATCGCTATTTAATCTTTGTTGGCCCTCAAGAGTGTACTGCAGTGTGCTTATTTGTGAAATGATGCCCTTGATGCTTCTAATTCATAAGAAAATGAATTAGAACCTCGGCAGATGAACAGAAACCTCACATTCTCCATGAAAGATATGCAGACCTCAAATCCACATGGAGTTTCGTATCATTTTGTAAAGAACTGTTTAGAGTCATAGAGCTTATTATTCAGGGTACGTACTACAGCAATCCTCAAATTGCAGTCCCAAAACCCCTCAGTTCCTGTGTGTCCAACTTATCTGGTTACAACTACGTGTTTGTTCGTCTACCCATTGTAAAGCGCTGCCGAATTTGTTGGCGCTATATAAATAATAGCATAATAATAACATAATAATGTGTACATAGACACACACAAGAGAAGTGTACGCTGTGCCCAGACTCACCACAATGCAGGCTAAATCTGTCCTGCCTGTCCTCTGTTTGTGTTTCTATGGGCATGTTTTATTAAGCATGTTCTATTTTTTTTAAAAAGAAAATCATGTATATCTGTTATCACAGGAGCAAACATGAGAAAGCCTGCACCTCATTTAATTTGCGCTGAGCAAGAAAGGAAACTGGGCCGTAATATCTCTTATAGAGGATGTAAAAATCACATTCGCTGCTCACGTAATGCCTGTTATATTGATTATTGCTGTCTTGAAAAGTTTGTATTTTGTATGATAAAATTTGTAGTGTCTCATAAAATATTTACAGTGTATCTCTTTAAGGGGAAAATGTTAAAAACTACAATATTTACTTAAAGATACAGTGTATGGAGAATAACTAGACCGAGTATGCTGGGTGTCAAACCATATAGGTACTTATATAGAAACATAGAATGTGACGGCAGATAAGAACCATTCGGCCCATCTAGTCTGCCCAATTATCTAAATGCTTTCATTAGTCCCTGGTCTTATCTTATATCTAGGATAGCCTTATGCCTATCCCACGCATGCTTAAACTCCTATACTGTGTTAACCTCTACCACTTCAGCTGGAAGGCTATTCCATGCATCCACTACACTCTCAGTAAAGTAATACTTCCTGATATTATTTTTAAACCTTTGTTCCTCTAATTTAAGACTATGTCCTCTTGTTGTGGTAGTTTTTCTTCTTTTAAATATAGTCTCCTCCTTTACTGTGTTGATTCCCTTTATGTTTCTATCATATCCCCCCTGTCTCATCTTTCCTCCAAGCTATACATGTTAAGTTCCTTTAAAGGACCACTATAGTGCCCTAATGAGACAGCCACTAGAGGCTGGATTAACCCTATTATAAACATAGCTGTTTCTCTGCCAGGAAAACATAATCATTGCCCCCACCCTCAGGGTCCCCCTCCCGCCGGGCTGGATGGCGAGGAAAGGGGTAAACTTACCTTTATTCCAGCACCGGGCGGGGAGCTCTCCTCCTCCTCCTCCTCCTCCTCCTCTCCGCCTCCGATCCTCCTCTTCGGCTGAATGCACATGCGCGGCAAGAGCTGCGCGCGCATCCAGCCGGTCTCATAGGAAAGCATTTACAATGCTTTCCTATGAACGCTTGCGTGTTCTCACTGTGATTTTCACAGTGAGAAGCACGCAAGCGCCTCTAGCGGCTGTCAATGAGACAGCCACTAGAGGATTTGGAGGCTGGATTAACCCATTTATAAACATAGCAGTTTCTCTGAAACTGCTATGTTTATAAAAAAAAAGGGGTTAATCCTAGAGGGACCTGGCACCCAGACCACTTCATTAAGCTGAAGTGGTCTGGGTACCTAGAGTGGTCCTTTAAGCTGAAGTGGTCTGGGTGCCTAGAGTGGTCCTTTAACCTTTCCTGGTAAATTTTATCCTGCAATCCATAAACTAGTTTAGTAGCCCTTCTCTGAACTCTCTCTAAAGTGTCAATATCCTATAATTGTATCAATAATTCCCTGAGGGAAGGGAGTGCCTTCAGCACATCAAGGGTTAATCTAGTTTGGATATTTCGAGCTTTCACCAATTACAGGGTACTTTGCTTTAAGGGGGCGTGGCCAGTTTGAACGCCGTTTTTGGCCCAAATAGCCGCGTCACATCCCCGGTCAGGGATTGGTTCTGAGCAGCTATAAATTGAAACCGGAAAGCTGCGTCCGGTTGCCTTGCCTCAGATGAAGGCGCTTTAGCAGCGCCGAAACACGTGTTAGGTAGCTTAGGCATTGCAGACAGGCAGCGAGTATATCCAGACCGCTCTTCAAATTCTAATTATTTGATCTAGTTATTTGATCAGATCTATTTATTTTCGTGTTGGGAATTTGGGGGGCGTTATTGGGTACAAGAAGCTTGCTTACCAGGGGAGGGGTTGCCCTGACTTCATACAATACGCTAAGGATAACCTCTTTCTCTTCTTTATAGAGATATCCTATGGTCTTCCCTATATAACTTTGGGCTTTTTTTGATTCCGATAGCCCATGTTCATACTTTGAGCATGAGATACATTTTGCAACATTTTATGTGCACAATATTGGATCATTAGGATATTTTGAATATAGTAGTTGCCTCTAGAGTGACTCAATATTTTAAACTTGTTACTCCATTACCAATTTTGTTCTCTTGAGTGGAGATTTTTTTGTATCCATTAGTTGACATTATATTGCCTCATAAATTAGTAGGCAATTCATATATACCTATATGGCACTACTAGTGGATATACTTGCATGCCTGTCTGTTTATTGATTATTTTTATTTATTATTATTTTTTTATCTTTACTTTTGGTCTTCATATTTTATCTTTATGAATAATAAAAGTTATATTTTAATTTAATCCACATATATCTATTTGGTGGATAGAGGGACTTCCTAGCAGTTATTCCAGAGATATTTTCTCTGGAATTCTCTTTCTTTTTGATTGTTCTAGTGAGGGTTACCCCCTATAAGGTTGTCCCTGACACACTACTACACTAGTTCCCCAAGGGAAACTAGTTTCTCTCTTTTTTCCCTTCAGCACACTTATTTTCAGACTGCAATAGCACATAACTATAAGTGGTATAGTACAGATACAAAGTATAGCTATACTGACTGCTTATCTTTAAAAGGAAAAATGAATGAATGAACACTGACATGGTCTTCTATACCCCCACAAGAGCTACTTGCTCATTCTCACTCATTGTAAGCAGACAGGGCATCAGACTGTGCATGCGCATGCTGCTATGCACTTTATTGGAAATTGCTCTGGGAAACACGTAAGCACATTGCTTGGCTTTTCTCCTTCTCTGTCTCTATAAAAATAAGGGTTGTGCTATGTAGCAAATATTTTTGCAGGTTTGCAAACAATCTGTATCTAGCATCTAAAGCTTCAATCTGATTGGGTGTCTGTTGCCTGTGGCATGACGATGGATCTGTCTCTTTGGAGCTATAATAAAATGCTGAATTGTATAGAGCTGCTGTCATAAGAAAGTCAAATTATTGAAATGGATGTATCGTAACCTCCTACTGTGTAAAGTAGGCTTACAGATAACTAAAGTGTTCTCAGCGAAATCAAAAGGTAGAGTCAGGATGGCTGGAAGTCTAAATCACTTCCTGATTACTGCAGATGTCACTGTGGACTTGCAGCAAACAATGCACATTCTTTTTTTTTTTTTTTTAAAGAATTCTACTCCAAAATGCAGTTATAAAGAGTGAGGTAACCTCCACCTATGAGTGACCCTCTAACATGCTTACAAGGGCTGAGTGAAAGTTTTGTTGTACATATCACGTAAACGTTCCATTTCCTTGGCTTAATGTTCTGTTTCGTTTTCTCTTCCTTATAATTAATATACCAATAAAATGTGACTTGGCAATTTATCAAGTCAACATGCATAATGTTGTTCACATGTAACACAATTTTATGTTCTTAATGTTGACAGCTTGGCAAACACAGAGCTTTGACTTTAATCTTTAATAAAAGACTACATGTCACTATGAAATATAGTACTAGCACTTTACCCGAGAGATGAATAAAGCACTGTTCAACGTACAAGTGTTTATTTTTTTTAATAATACGTATTTAGAAAACCATTGTTGGACAACATCTGTGTTTACTGTTCTGTTTATTTTGTGGTGTTTCTTCTGTCCTCGTCCCCTTACCCCCAGTGGTATCAGCAAAGATACATAGTTACAGCATTACTGTAACAATTTACTATTAACAGTTATATTAGTATATTTGGAGTGATAGATGCTCTCTGGTATCACAGGGAGTTGAACCATATTTTGGTAAGTGGGTAACTGTCAACGTTTGACGTACCACTATACTGCACCTTACTGCAGAAGATTTTCCAGTTTGAAGGGAGCTTATTAAGGTGGACCAGACTGTTAGAAATTCAGTTTTAGAGGTGAGAAATATATTGCATCAGGAGCAGTGTTTAGATATTACTGTAAAAGCTATTGCTGTACAGCTGCATCTATATATAATATTTTTCAAGTAAAAATGTATGAATCATGCGTAGTTCCCACGTGGTAGTGCAGCAGTAGTATGCCACCTAATAAAGGTAGCATCTCTTAAAGACATACAATAGCCACCCAGACCACTTTTGGTCTGTTTGGCATGGCCCTGTCTATTTAACCCTGCAGTCTAAAACCCATTTTTGCGGGTGCTTCCACACCCTTTTAGACACCTACATAGGTAACATTAAGAATACATGCTTGTGTTCCTAAAGCTATATTATTCTTTTAAAGAAGCGACTGATTCTTGCAGTTTTACTCTGGTTATATTTCTGTAGCAACCCTGTAGCAAGTCAAAGATTTTAAATGGATCCCAGCCAGTGTCTGATTTTAGCTGTTCCTTGCATCTGGTCATCCCCAGTTACTGATCTGGTAACTGAATACCAATCCGGCTTTGCAGGATGGTTTCTGAAGTATGTAGTACCCTACTGTCTCTGAAAACTGACTTTGTAACATCCCAAAGTTTCACCATGTTTTTGATGCCTAGCCTAGTTATCTATCGTGCAATTGCAGGAATACATTTGTCGCATCCACTGATATTTCTGTGTTTCTATCTATGATGAAAGTTGCCTATGTAGGTAAGTGGGGCTGTTTGTGCTATGCGTTGCACTTTGATCTATACATTGCAAGATACGTACTCATATCATTCTCAACTCTACAAGCAGCACAAAGAATCAATTCCGATATAAATCTGCTGTGTAACAAACAATTTTATGGGGGGGAGGGAGGAGGTAGTTTAAAACCACATAATTGAATGTGCATATAGGGTGAGAAAATCCATTTGTGTCAATTATAGTTATTTATAAAGCTGAATTCATTATGACAGTAACTTTTCTCTCGCTTGCTGCGTGGAGAGCTGGATACATAATGTCAACACATTGTCACGAAAGAGCACAGATGCTCTGCGGTTGTATTATAGGTTGTGATGAAATTGCAGGTGATGTCACAGAGCAAAGTAGCCAATGAAGAGCTAATGTGCTGTTGCTATCGACTACCTGAGTGGTTCACACTGAAATCAATGAGCTCTGCAGCCGTAATGTCCTCTTTATACAAGAAAAACAATGTATTTAAAACCTTGTAAAAATAGAATCTGACATATCAGTGTTGAATATATTTTTTAGGTATCCTCATGCATTCACATTAATAATCATATATTTTGTAACTGGAAATTGATCTTTTTAGCAAGTTTTCGTTACTTGGAAAATATACTCCATGGCTTCATTAATAAATGTTTGGACCATCATATTTTTTTGAAGGGGAAAGGGATACAGAGAATATGTTCATGTACAGAGGTGTTGGACTCCTACACCCATCACTCTTAACTTCTTTGTGGGATTTGTAGTTTGATCTTTTTTTTTTGTAAATATATGTTTATTGGTTTCGGAACAGTTTTTGTTAGTATAGGAATGGAAGGTATACAGTTGGAATCGCAGGTCTACAATTTAAGAAATGTGATGGCGTTGCAGGACCCGGTGTTCGTTACTAGCACCTCATAACGTGGGAATCGCAGGCCTCTAAAGTGAAGAATAAGACGTTTCCAGTCATATATATCAACTTTTGTTTTCGCTATTTACATCCCAGCCTTACTGCAGTACAAACCGTCCAGATATTACCAGAGCAATTAAGTAGATTGAGCCTTATGAACAAAAAGGGAGGGGTAGGGAAGGGATAAGTATGGCAAGAAAGAGGGGAAGCACATTGGATCGCCTAACAAGGAGCCCCTATCAGTTGTGGATCCCTGGGCCCGGTTCATGTGTCACCCTAGTTAATGTGAACGTTGATGTAGCATAAACCAATAAATTACCTAAAATTAATATTTTGGCTAGAAGCAGAAGTTTCTCACTTGTAGAACATAAAATTAAAAAAAACTCAAAGAAGCAAGAAAATTTATAAATCTGGAAAAATCTGCTAAATAGTGCCAAATAGGCAACTTACATGGAATAGAGCCTAAATACACCTGGCTCTAGGTTATGTGCCAGATGGTGTCTTTACAGCTTCCACATTCTGGATGAATAATTCTGTTGTATGGTTTAATTAGAAATATACACACATAAACAGCAAATAGTGCAGATGGTACTGAATGGCGGATGAGAATATAAAATAAGAAAGACATTCACTCACATGAACCTGTAGATCCTGACTCCGGTATAAATGGCAATGTGCTATATAAGGATAGCACCACACACACATGCAGACAGGAACCCAGCAGCAAATGTATAATTAGTCAAGTCAGTATGTGTAAAAGAGAACTTTAATTGGCTATACATAAAAGAAATCTATAAAAAGACAAATGTCCTTAAGATCCCTGCTGCACTCCCATATGCGTTTTGCTGTAGTGAATCGACTTACTCAGTTTTTTTGTTTGTTTTTTCATTTGCACTCAATACAACTACATTTTGTTGTCTCATTTGTTACTGTAGCATAAGCTGGAACCCCTCGGTAGAGGTAGTAAGTAGCTAATGGGACCAAATATCCTGATAATTCTGTATTCTATCAGAGGCTTTGAATATGAGCTCCTCTATGGAGAGGAGTTCTTCCATCTTAAAAGGTTCAATGGAGGGCTAGTTTGTTGTATCCAGAAAAGAGGATTAACTGTATAGCTACCTTCAGGATATGGATTGTGAGTGAGTTCTGATAACTAGAGGTAAGGGTATTGGTCTGATAAGGGAGCTTAGGTGCCGGCTCTGTAGGCTGTAGGAAGTCAGGAAATTTAGTAAGCATTTTATGGATACTGGTCCATAATGGGCGTATAAGTGGGTGTTCTGTCTCTAGGACAGAGAGCTAAACCTTCCTGCTCCATAAACTTCAGATACTATATTTCTTTGATCTCAGATTTATTAGAACAAGCCAGGTGAAACTACAAATTGGTGGAAATAAACATCAATCAGTACAGTATTGCATACAACAAAGAAACTTTTTAAGCTCTCTAAGGGGTGATGGCTAGGGAAGAGAAGTACATGACTTGCTGCTTACTGTATCTTCCCAAAATGGAGGCTGATACACTTCCTGTAGAAGTTCTGCACATAATGCTGTGCTTTCTAACAACTTTATTTAAACATACTATTCTAAACTACAAAACACAAATATACTGAATAAAGTCTGGAGGACAGAACAGTGGGCACTTCCACCATATATGCAGGACAGTGCCAGGCTCTGCAAGGTATCGCCAGCATTTGCCATCATCAATGAGCCTATAAATTGCAGGAACGGGGGGGTGCAGTACCACAGCATCAGCAGTTTATAAACAATCTCCTGGGTTTTCCCAGAGATCAAGCAGTGGTGAGTTAAGTCAAAAACCTTTTGCCATTGGGCGTCCGTAAAGGGCTCACAGAGAAACATTTCCTGTTTCCCAGCATAAGGGGAAGGATGAGATTAGACTGGTGGATAAGATTGGAGCAAAGCATAAATGTGGGGATATCCCATATGGAATTGGACGTTGGATTCCCTTACTGAATTTAGATCTAGTAAGGATTTCTTAATTAGCTGAGAATGGCAAGATGTTTTCTGAATTTGTTTCCAGACTTCTGCTCAGTTTTTCAATACTCTTGTCTACATATGTTATTGTGGTTGACTCATGGGGTTTTATTGCCAAGTAGTTGGGAGAGTTTATGGAACATTTACTTATATATCAGTTTCTGTAGCATTGTCTGCCTACCTTTAAGACATCAGAAATAATCACCCCTAAATCCCTTTCCTCATATGTTGAGGTTAGGACTCTATCAAATATTCTGTAGTCTGCCCTTAGGTTTTTACATCCAAGATGCATTATCTTGCACTTATCCACATTAAATGTCAGTTGCCACAACTCTGACCATTTTTCTAGTTTACCGAAATCATTTGCCATTTGGCTTATCCCTCCTGGAACATCAACCCTGTTACATATCTTAGTATCATCAGCAAAAAGACATACTTTACCATCAAGACTTTCCGCAATATCACTAATAAAAATATTAAAGAGAACGGGTCCAAGTACAGATCCCTGAGGAATCCCACTGGTAACAAGACCATGCTTTGAATATACTCCATTGACTACAACCCTCTGTGGCCTGTCACTCAGCCACTGCCTTACCCATTCCCATCTCCTCTCTACCATTATACCAACACCCTCCCTGCCATTATACCAACACCCTTCCTGTCATTATTTACCCCACCCTCCCTACCATTATACCCCCCTCCTCTCTATCATTATACCCACACCCTCCCTGCCATTATATCCCCATCCTCACTGCCATTATATCTACACCCTCCCTGCCATTATACCCACACCTTCCCTGCCATTATATCCACACCCTCCCTGCCATTATATCCACACCCTCCCTGTTACATATCCCCAATCCCCACCTTATCATAATACCCTCCCTGCAATACACCCCCCCTCCCGCCCTGTCTAATACCCTCCCTGCCATATACACCTGTGCTTTGTTATAATACCGTCCCTGCTATAAATCCACCACCTGGTCATAATTCTCACCCTCGCATATACCCCTCAACATGTCATATAATACCCACTCTTCTATAATACCCTCCCTGCCATGTACACCCCCACCTTGTCACCTTCCCTGCCATATACCCTTCTGCTAGTAATACTCACTTACATACACCTCCACGTCAATCTGGAAGTCAGAAATACAATGATGTATTGAACATTCAGTCAATGAAGTGACAAAAGCAATGTTTCGACCTCAAATAAAGTCGTTATCAAGCTTATCAAGGTCTTTAATCACTCCATGCAATAAATGTTCAATAAATCTGCCATCTTACCACCCTTGAGTGTCTGGATCATATTGTATTTTGTGCTCATGTATTCTTTTTTGCCAGCATCAGGTCCGGATTTTCACCTTGGAGAGTCATTTAATAAGAGTGTGGGCTCCCTCTATCTTTAACACTAATCTAGAAATCAGTCTTATCACATTAAATACCATTCTGCAGTGGGAGACATGGATCACAATATTCTTTAGACCAAAAATGTTAGCATTCGTACAAAGTTGTTATGGTGCTTTTAATGCCAATTTAATTCAATGCCGTGATGATACATATCTGATTGTCAAATAATATGTGTGCCTAACTTTCCAGTGGCTTCAAGGAGCAGGGTCAGATTTATTCCCTGGATGAACTTTTGCACAAATCCTAAAGGGTTATCAGAAATAAACCAAATAATATTCACAACCAAATAGCCAATGCATGGGTTTGGTGGAGTTGGATATGTGAAATGTGGGATTATAAATCTGTCACATCCGATTTGACCTTATTGCCCACAGCATTGTCAGAGCATTCCACCAATTGCTATAGACCAGGGGCTGCAACCTTCAGCACCTTATATGCTGTGCACATATTATGGCTTTAAATGTATTATGGGAGATGTAATCCACAACATGTCAATTGCTGGAGGCTGCCTACTCCTGCTATAGTCTAAACTTGAAAATGTTGCTGCCACCATTCTGTTAAAATTCCAACCATTGTTTGTTTCTTTGGTTGAGCAAACACAATGGGAGTGTGGTAGTTGTATTTTACGTAATACAGAGTGCCAGAGTTCGTCTGTCTCTGTTCACCTGGGAATTACAAAAGTATTAAAAGCGGATGTTATCCATCCATTAGTACTGAAAGATTATCTAACATTGGGACAAGCAGCCCGGAAAACATGACCTCTCTTATATATGGCTCCCGCACACTCACTGACATTTTTACATCCCATGAAAAACCAAGACACATTAGACAAGTTTATTTTCCTCTGATTCCAGTGAATAAATCCTGCTTTTACAAAATGGTGAACATTCTCATACAAATCTGAGGGCTGTCATAATATTGTCTTTGTACATACCTTTTAAAGGAAATGCTAGTTATTAAACTGTAGCATCTTTAAACAGTTCTCATGCTTTGTGGGAAAATTATTAATATGGAATCTTACATTCCTGACCTATGCCAAATATAGACTTAAGTTTTTCTTATCGGTGCAATACTCCATATAAGAATTCTGTTCACTCACACTACTCCCATAACACCAAAAAATTCCTTTAAGCTATTATTTTTTAACAACAACTAAATCTTAGGGTGCAAGTTAGATGAACTTGTGCATGTTTATTTAATTTGTTGAAGTACACAAAAAAAATTTAGATTAAACTATAACTTAAAAGTAGTTGTCTGAGTCCATGCTATACGCCAATGGCTCAAACCCAGTCTTGAGTTGCTTAGACATTTCTCAATGATGTTTTAAAACCTAGTTTATTGGTGTTCGTTGAGGACTGGGCTGTGATTCACATCAGTGGACATGGAGAAACCTAACGAGTTAGAGTAGGTTTTGGACATGGGGAGTCCTGACCCAGATAAGAGAACAGTTTGTGAGAATGGGCAGATGGTCTGGGTGCCTACAGTTTCCCTTTAAAGGGAGAATTGTCAAGAATTCTAAGTGAATTTCAAATTTAGCCAAAATAGACGAACAGAAGAAATTTTATATTTAGTCGCAGCTTGCTATGTTTTCCTTTCGGACTAAAATCTAAAAATAATTTTTGAATTCCAAATGATTCACACTATAGTGAATAGCCATGTCTGTATTTTAGCAGGGAACATGCGTCTAATCTTTCACTCTTGGTTTTGTTTTTTTGTTTGTTTGTTTTTATAGGACTTGTGTTTTCTAATGCTAATTCTTTTGTCACAGCTGTGTGTAATGTTTTGGTTTCTCATCCACAAATTATAGGTTTCAGGGTGATGACCGGGACCTTAAAAAAATAAATTGCTGGGGTTCTTCCCTATGACTTAAATAGGTGGTTAGGGCATTATCTGCAATTCTTAAATTCAAATCCTGCCATCTCAGGTTTTGTTTCTCCTATGTATGCTTATCTGAAACATTTATTTATTTATAAAATATATTTTACCAGGATGGATACATTGAGATTTCTCTTGTTTGCAAGTATGTCCTGGGTACACACAACATTGCATTGTTACAATAGGAATACAATTTTACAATATTACAAAAATACATTATACTATATATATATATATATATATATATATATATATATATAGTATAATGTAATACGTAACAGGTAATAAATTTATTCAACCATGACAGGTGCATTCTGTATTGAGGTATATTGCCATAGATCTCTCAAAAGATTTTAGATTGAATGAAGATTTGACTGTGTCCCTGAGGTTACTTCATAATTGCGGTGCTCTGTAGGAAAAGGAGGATCAAGCCACTATATTTTTGTATTGCGGTATGCTAAATATCATGCTAGAACTGGATCGAAGGTTATAGGAGGTGGGGACAGCCGGGGAGAGCATTCTACTCAGGTAGGGTGGGAAAGATGAAGAGTGCGTCGAGATTCCAGCGACAGCCAGGTTAGCTCTTTTAACATGTCACAGTGGTGGGTAAAGTAATTGGATTCTAGTACAAAGCGGCAGAATAATTTATATTACATATTGAGTTTATTCAAATAGCACAAAATGCGGGTGCATACACTACATCCACATAATCAATGACCGACATTAGCATTTGTTGCACTATCTGTTTCCTTACTGTAGGGTTTAGGAAGGATTTGTTTCTGTACAGGGCACCTAGTTTTGGGTAAAGTTTTGAAGAGATTTTTTCAATGTGAAGGCAAAAGGATATATTGGGGTCTAGCAACATACCTAGATATTTAAAAGAGCAGACTGCTGTCAGTGTGCTATTTGAATTTGTTCTGATACACAGTTGTTGATTTTGTAGTTTACGTAATTTAGGTACAGTTCCAAAGATCATTGTAACAGTTTTGTCAGTGTTTAGGAAGAGTTTATTATCCGCTATCCACTTTTCTACCTCTGGGAATTGGTTTTGGAGCACAGCCTCAAGCTGCGGTAGCTTGGGTTTACTAGCATAGATTACAATGTCGTCTGCATAAATGTGTACAGTTGAGGATTTGCAGACATTAGGCAGATCATTTATAAATAATGTAAATAGCAGGGGGCCGAGTATGGAGCCTTGTGGAACACCACACGTGACTGGAAGTCGGAGGGAAGCGCTATCAGAAATGGCCACATAAAGCAATCGGTCTGAAACATACGGTCGAAACCAGATTAGCGGAAGATCACCAATGCCTGAGTTTTTAAGTTTTTGCAAAAGAATGCCATGGTCTACTGTGTCAAATGCCTTGTCAAAATCAAGGAAAATAGCTCCAGTTAAGTCTCCTTGTTCCGTGCCAATTTGGATGTCATTGCAAACTTTTAAGAGGGCAATCAAAGTTGAGTGACTTGGACGACAGCATAATTGATAAGGGATCCGATAATTTGATAATTGATAATATTCACATAGTAGCGTGTGGATGCATTTCCCCAAGATTTTTGACAATACAGGGAGCAATGATATCGGGCGATAGATACCAAAGTATTGTCACCACTTTTATGGGTAGGCACAATTTTGCCGTCGTCCAAAGTTTGGGTATGTATCCTGACACCAGGGATTCATTTATAAGGTGTCAGGATTACTATTTGATCCAGCACGAAGAACTGTATCACACCTAGGACTAAAGGTAATGTCTTAATGGGCCTTAGAATGACCGGACTCAACGTACCAGAGAATAGTCAGAATACTTGCCGAGGTTGGGGGCACAGAATGAGACACAACGATGAGGGAAACCCAAAAGTCAGGGATACCAGGGAAACCAAAACGAAGCCAAAGTCAATAACCAGAAATAAACGCTCAGGAACACACTCTCGGAAAACCACTAAGGGAAACCACGACAGGGCAATGAGAAAGGCAAGAAAGAAGTTTAAATATGTCTCCCTTAACTCCGATTGGCCGAACCCGGCCTCTGACCCCAGAACACGCGTGCGTGTCCCCCACGTGACGTCACACACAATGTCGCCACTACCGTGGGCGGACGTGGGGTTACAAATTGGTGTGGATCCGCAGCAGCCGTCATCCACCAACATGCTGCAGGAGTCAGACATATTGACACATGACCGTTGAACAGCACTTCTGCATTTTTCAGGAAGACGATTACTGCAGATACCACGAGGTGAGGATGAATTTGTTACATAAGGGTAGTGACAGGTTTAGCAATTGCTGGCACACTGAGCTTCAGCAACATTGCTGGGATTTGATCTGGTCCACACTGGTTTTTCATTTTTAAATTATTAAGATGTTTATTAACGACACTAACAGGCACAGGTCTAAAATTGAATTTCTCTATATGAGGATTTTGAAGATTTGGCAGGGCCTGATCTTTATTTACAGTCTGAAAAAAAATCCTCCTGGATTCTGTCAGGACAACAGGACAGAATCCAATCTAGCAAGGTATGGTTCTGGCTTTTAATATTAATGTGGGTTGGGGAGGAAATTCATTGTGTTAGCGGCAAAGTCTTAAACAGCATACATGATTTATTATTTTTAGGATTCAGCCAATCAATATTAAAATCTCCAAAAACCAACAGTTCACTTTTTTGGTTTTGAGCTACAGTTTCACTTACTAGTTGGGCTATGTCAGAAAGGGAGTGCACCGGAGAGCTAGGTGGGTGGTAGATTCCAGTAACAATGATAGTTTTACTGAAAGGGATCTCAGTGGTGCTAGAAAGGAAATCAAAGGCAGAAGGGGAGTTATAGTTTTTTAAAGGAGTAAATTTTATGGACGTGTCATTTCCAAAACATGAATACCCCTGTATTGCAATGGCGGTGTCTGGTATTTTAGTCGTTTACCATGATTCAGAGAGCACAATGATTTTTGGTCTGTAATGGGAACACCAGGCTTGCAGTGCATCCAGTTGAGGGAGCAAGCTATGGATGTTGCAGTGCACAAAAGAGAGGCCTTTTTTAGTGGGGAGATTAGGACTAGAATTGGCTGGGGGACAGAGTTAGACTCAACATTATTTGCAAGGGCAGGTAACACAAGGAATAGGAATTTGGACATCATTTTTGTTCGGCCATATAGTGAATGGGATATTTTATAATTTTGTGAGGTGAGGGTAGGAGGGCTATTTTTTATAACTCTCCACCAGCACTCAGCAGATAAGTTACAGGAACAGAGCAGGCCATGGTGTATGGTAATTTGTGTTCCAGTTTGAGGTGTGTGCTTATGGCGGTAGTGATGTGAACAAAATTGGAGTGAGAAAAGGGTTATCACAAACAACAGTATGGTTATATTTGGATACATGTTAGTGGTATGAGGTGTGTAGATGAAAACGGAACACAAATAGTGAAAAATAAAAATTCAAACAGAAATAAGTCTATAATATTAGTGTGTGATATATAGCCATTTGTATGGAGAGAGGGTATGTATTCTGTAGGGTTAAGAGATTGGAAGGGTGTGCTGATCAGTGTTTGCACCTGTCATTTCAGAAGAATGAAAGTTGTGTGTGAGACTATCTATAAATGAGGAAATCGAATCTGAAATTGTATATTTTGTTCATGCTTGGCTACATAGTAGACTGTTGTTGATCTCGCTTTAAACAATGTCATACATCAGGGGTGTCCAAACGCTATATATCCCCAGCTGTGGTTGAACCACAACTACAGTTTTACTTTGCTAGCTGCAGGGTTTACGTTGGCTCAGACAGAGAGCTTCTGGCTATCATCCGTTAGTATTGGAGGCCGGAAGAGGCTGTCAGCAGACCCCAGGTAAGGAGTCAAATCATTTAAATCCAGTTTGTTTGCTTAGTGTGGGGGTGGTATGGAACTCATGTGAGCTGTAGTGGTTATGGTGTTAAAAGGGTTCCTTTAAAATTACAAAGCATCATGATGTTGTAGTGCTAGCTTGTCAGGAGACCTACCTTTTCTCTCCCCATTGTCATAGAGAATAGTAAGGATGAGAAAATGTTGTTTATTCAAGCATTTTGGCATGCTTTTGCTTGAACATATGTGTTTATCATTTGTGTGTTTCTGCAAATTGTAAGAAACATAGACACTTCCCTGCTTGCGAATGTAAGCTCATCCCTTTAGAATGTAAGCTCGTTTGTGCAGGACCGTCAATACCTTCTGTTCCTGTGCGTCTGACTCGTCTTGTTACAAATACTTGTCTGTTGGTCCACAGATTGTACAGCGCTGCAGAATTTGTAGGCGCCTTATAAATAGTAATAATAATGTAATATTGCACACACTATAGGGCTTACTCACTAAACAGTGAATGATAGGGAATTCAAAAACAAAATTAATTAAACATTTTGACAATAAAAAAAAACTGATTTGTTAAAATAATCCATTCCAGGTAGAGCCTATAGTCTAAATTTTACAATTTGGTTTTAATTTCAGTACGGTTTAGTGAATAATTGCCACTATTGTCTATTTTTGTAGTAAGCGCGAAGACATTCTAGGTACAGTTTAATTATTGGAATGCATGCGCGCTGTGGGTGACATGCCCCCTTTTATGTTTTCCCTCCTCCTCACAATTTTTATACTTACCAATATGGGACTTAGTAAAGTGGAGAGGAAACATAGGGAAAACTGTCACATTTTTTGTATTATTGAAAATATAAGGTTGAGTGTATTATTTTTATTTTAATGTATGCTTACATCATAATACCTTGTTTTTATTGGACATCTTAACTTAACCTTGCTGCATGAGGAAGCCATATTTAAGTCCTCTTTGATCAGAAGAAGCACCACTAATGCTTTAAGACCGCACGTTAAACTTTGCAATCTGGTCCAGAATACATTTTTAAGATGTCTAGCACTCATATATTCATGAATCCAAAATAGCTCTTCCTTATATCTATGTTTTTTGCTGAAATCAATGGATCTTCTGGCAAAGAGGGCTTAAGATGGCTATTTCCTTGACGTGAAGTTTATCTGTCATGTTTTATTTGTGGATTAAAATGTATTCCCTTCCATAATATTTTCTTGTACATAAACACGCTATGTTACGATTTAGACAAGCTTAGGCAGGCTCTGACATCTCTGAAAAGATAGTGATCTAATACATGTGGCAATGCTAATCTGTCACAGCTCTCTGGCTGAACATAAATGACAACCCCTGGTAGCTAGACGGTAATAACATATGTTCCCTTGACAAAATGCAGGTTGAAAACAATTGACCTGGTTTGGGCTCTCTAATATGAGAGCTTGATGATCAACTTGTCAAGTGCCAAAAATAACAACAACGCATCACTAAATGACTCACAAGGAGTAAGACATGAGAATTGAGGTGTTATGGCAATTAGGAAACTGCTTGAGACACCACGTACATGTGTGCAGGAAGGTTACCAAGCAATCTAAAAAGACATATGGAAGTCAAGGTAATTTTGTCCATTAGAAATAAATAAATCTGCTAATGTGTCATGACAGGATTCTACCCTAATTACATCTTCTCTTCCCCCTCCAAATAGGAACTAATTCCAAAATGACATGGGCACACTTAAACTTAAAGGGGCACTCTACACACCAGAACAACTTCAGCTTAAGAAAGTGGATTTGGTGTATAGATCATGCCCCATACAATCTCACTGGTCAATTATCTACTATTGAGAAGTTAAATCACGTTGTTCATGCAGCCCTTGCTACATCTGGCCTTTCTGTGTTCCACACAGCCATTCAACACACTTCCTGTAAAGATATATCTTTACGGTAGATAAAATAAACTTCCTTTTTTGCACAATGTCTTTAATGTACAATGTCTTATCACATGCTCTGTTAACAGCCTGTTAGAGTCCACAGGAGCCTCATGTGTGTGTGACAAACCCCTTAATTTCCATGGCTGTTAAGAGATGCGCAGTGTTTGTGATCAACGCCATTTGGGCGTTCATTCTACCTCAGTTTTCATTCTACCTCAGTTTTAATCCTTTGTGTTTTAGTGCACCTATACATAATATATCAACAAACAGTCTGAAACCCCTTACTTCCCTTCCTGGGCCGAGAGGCACCTGAGGTCCTCCTTGCGTCGCCACACAGGCGGTAGATTGCCCACGGAAAGCGGCGACCGTCAACTCAATCCACCAACCTCCCCAGAAGGGGATAGACTTGTACTATAGAACTATTCGAGCCTGTGGTACACTGATGCTGGCCCTCACATGGGCCAGGGGCTGGAGGGGCACCCTGTCTTGGAGCAATGTTTTTCCTCGAAGACTAGCAGTGCTACCACTTATGGGAGTCAACTTAACGAACTTTCAGGACTATCGTCTGAGTTAATTTTTCATACAACGTTCACTGATGTCATATTTTTTTTTTTTTGCTTTTACTAGCCATGCAACCTGCTTTATTATTATTATTATTATTGCCATTTATGTAGCGCTTTACAATATTTTGAGAGGGGGGATGTAACAATAAATAGGACATTTACAAGAAAACTTACAGGAACAATAGGTTGAAGAGGACCCTGCTCAAACGAGCTTACAGACTATAGAAGGTGGGGTATTAGAAACATTAGGACAGGAAATATCAAGTAGGAGTGAAGCAGAGCTGGAGGAGAGAGCAAAGCACTGTCCCATTGTAACGAGAATATACCCCAACACGCAGGATTCAGCTAAACAGAAGACAACACAGAGGAGAGATACGTCTACCGGACCTTAGAATGGCCGGACTCGACGTATATGAGAGGAGACAGAGTCAGGAACGATCCGAAATCAAGGGCACAGAGAGACAGCGTAAACTAGGACAAGCCGGGGTCTGGTACACAGTAAACAACAAGCCGACAACCAGAACAGATAAGGATAAAGAGAAAACGTAGTCAGAAACAAAGCCAAGGTCAATACGGAGAAACACAACTGAACACAACAAGCGCTAAAGGGAACTGATACAGAAACCACGATAGGGCAGGGAGTAGAGGGAGAGGTAAGTTTAAATAGCTTCAAAACTAATGTGATTGGCTCCTGTCATATCCACACCCCCAAAGGTAAGTGTATGGGGAGTGTGGTATGACAGGGGCCAATGGGAGCCTTTTGACAATTTAGGCTCCCACTGTCTCTTTAAGAGCGCGCCCGAGACTCGCGGCGCGCTCTTAGATTCAGGCGGGACACGTGACCGCTTCTCGCGGTCACTGCCCACCTTGCTAGTGGAGCCGTCGGATGAGCCGCGCGCGGCTCGTGCAGCAGCATGACCGCGCGCGGCTTGAAGAGAGGACCGCGGCCGGCCCCTGGAGAAGGTGAGTAACGCTACACCCATAGGAGAGAGCAGGAGACAGATATGTAAGGTAGAGATTACTCTGGGAGGCCATAAGCTTTCCTGAAGAGATGGGTTTTAAGGCCCTTCTTAAATGAAGGGGAGAGTCTGATGGCAGTAGGCAAGCTATTCCATAGGAGAGGAGCCGCCCGCGAGAGGTCCTGCAAGCGCGAGTTGGCTGTACGGGTGCGAGCAGAGCGGAGGGGACGAGGAGGGGCATATCTATGGATTAGTGAAGAGATATAAGAGGGGCTAGAATTGTTCAGTGCTTTAAATGTATGGGTTAGCACTTTGAATTGACTCCTATAGCATACAGGGAGCCAATGTAAGGACTGGCAGAGGGGTGAGGTGTGAGAGGACCGACTAGAGAGGAAAATCAGTCTAGCTTCAACATTCATTACAGACTGTAGCGGGGCAATATGGCTTTTGGGGAGACCAATCAGGAGAGGGTTACAGTAATCCATGCGGGAAATTACTAGAGCATGGACAAGCTCCTTGGTAGCATCTTGCGTAAGAAAGGGGCAGATGTGGGCTATGTTTTTGAGTTGGAACCTACAGGACTTGGCAACAAACTGGATGTGAGACTCAAAGGTGAGACCAGAGTCGAGTATGATGCCAAGACAGCGTGCTTGCAGGGATGGACTTATGTGGATATCACTGACTTGAAGGGAGAGCGAGAGAGGAGGATCAGTATTAGGAGGAGGAAAGACAAGGAGTTCAGTTTTAGAGAGATTAAGTTTCAGAAAGCGTGAGGACATCCAGTCAGAGATGGAAGAAAGGCAAGCAGTGACACGTTGCAGGACGGCAGGGGAGAGGTCCGGGGAGGAGAGGTATATCTGAGTGTCATCAGCGTGCAGGTGGTAGTGGAATCCAAAAGAGGCAATAAGTTTATCAAGAGAGGCAATATAAAGAGAAAATAGAAGGGGACCAAGGATAGACCCTTGGGGAACTCCAACCGAGACAGGACGAGGGGAGGAGGTATCCTTGGAAAAGGAGACACTGAATGAGCATTGAGAGAGATAGGAGGAAAACCAAGAGAGGACAGAGTCATAGAAACCGAGCGATTGAAGAGTTTGAAGGAGGAGAGCATGATCAACGGTGTCAAAGGCAGCATAGAGGTCAAGGAGAATTAATATGGAGCAGTGGCCTTTGGATTTTGCGGAGATTAGGTCATTAGTCACTTTGATAAGAGCAGTCTCAGTAGAGTGGAGAGGGCGGAAGCCAGACTGAAGAGGGTCAGTGAGAGAGTTGGAATTAAGAAAGCTAGACACACGGGTAAAGACAAGTCTTTCCAAAAGCTTTGATGAGAAAGGGAGCAGGGATATGGGACGATAGTTAGAAGGGGAGGATGGGTCAAGAGATGTTTTTTTTAGGATAGGTATTACAGTGGCATGTTTAAGGTCAGCAGGAACAGTGCCAGAAGAGAGAGATCAGTTAAAGATGTGTGTTAGGGTAGGCACAAGACAAGGGGAGAGAGTTCTGATGAGGTGAGATGGGACAGGATCGAGTGGGCAAGTAGTGGGGCGAGAGGAATGGAGAAGCGCAGCCACCTCTTGTTCAGTAGCCGGGTAGAAAGTCTGGAGGGTAGGGAAAGCATGATTTACGTGTGGTTGAGAAAGAGAACGGCAAGGAGGGGAGAATTGTTTCCTTAGCTGTTCAATCTTGTCGGTAAAGTAGCATTGTTTATTAATTTCATTTTTTTCTCGTTATGTTTTTATTTTGGATGTGATATAGAGCCATACTGTTTTAGGTCCCAGAGGTTCTACTCTCACTGTTACAAACAGCTTCAGGGTCAGCTTTTCTTAATCTATAGTTAACACGAGAGCTTATATTTTTGTAGTGTACTCTGCTCATGTTGAACTAACGGTCTGATATTTAGCACTGACTAAAGCTATTTATTAAAATGATAACATTAGACTAGGCATGTCTTCCAGAGTACTGGTGATTCCTAGTATGGTATTTATCTATTCTAACAAAGGCTTGGCTTATTTTATGGTGCTTAGTATATGCTTATGAGTACTGTCTTTTGTTCAGCAATGACATGTTTTCATTGCTTGTTTTATTTTAATTTTTTAATTTTTTTTTTCACTCTTGTGTACTGTTTGTACTATCTTTGTAAACCTATGAGTACAGATCTTAATATCTTAATATATATGCATCTGTTGTAACTTCGATTTTCTTTTTTCTGTATGATGATTTCTATGCCTTAATAAAAGAATGACAAAAAATAAATAAATAACGCAATTATAAATATGAATAAAATATAAAAAAGAAATGAAAACAATTGGGGAAGAAAAATTACATTTAATTTAATAATTTCTACACAAGTGCAACTAATGAAAACTAACTCAAAATAGATTTACTAATTCGTCTTCATTATTACAATACTCAATATGTATAGGATTTAAATTAATTTTTAGAAGTTCTAAGGCAAATATTGCTAAGGAATGATTTATGGTTTTAAAGCTAAATCTTTCCAAATTTGGCATTCTGAGCTTACAATTTTTCTTGTAGTCACAGAATCAAATCAAAAAATCTACCCAAAAGTATACATTTGTAGAAAGTACATCCCCCAGGCTATTTGACTAAGAGCTTTTTGACACTTTTTAGTTAACAATTTTACGATGAACCTCTGTCAAGATATTTAATGTTTTGAGGTTTTCAAATGTGTTTTATTTTGGAGAAAATCATAGACCATGTATGTCCCACTACTGTAAACACACCATATTTGTATTCTGATACTGCCCTGGAGAACAGTGACACACCACATGTATACCTTTGCCCATAATCCTATCCATAACTTGCTCCTAATCCTACCTTTAATTCAACCCCTAATCTAAATGCTAATTCTACCCCTAATTTTACCCTTAATCCAACTCATAATCCAGCCCCTAATCTCACCCCTTAATCCTACCTCTGTAAGCATCCTATGTGGTGTGACTGCAGCATGAGAGTCAGATCTTTGTCTCATGCTGCTTTTGCTTCACATTGGTACATTGTTATCGGTGGCAAAGCCCAGCACTGGTCACTGAGCAGAGAGGCATACAGGGAAACTTGACTGGGGTATTTTCAGACCCTGGTGGTCTCCCTCATTGCTTGGGCAGTCTAAGAATTACAGTGGTATTTAAATGGGTTGCGGGATTTGTTCAGCACTCACTAATTGTGGGTTCAGGTGACAGATGAACCCTCAACTATCAAAAGATACCTGGGGTTCCGTGTTTTATTCAGACTCAGACTAATACTTAAAAGGATTTTAACAACTACATGAAGTGCAGATGACAGAGTGGGTTTTACAGGTATCTAATGATACCTGGGACTCCCTAGTACCAGCAGGAATTTAATCCTGCAGGTACTTTTGATACATGACAATATATGCCAGGGATAGGCAACCTTTGGCACTTCAGATGTGGACTATGTCTCCCTTGATGCTTTGTCAGCATAATGATTGTAAGAGCCTTATGGGAGATGTAGTCCACAACATATGGAGTGTCTAAGATTGTCTGCCCCTGGTTTATTGTCATCAATGTTGTTAAAACCCTCCACTGCATGACAACATAGACTGTGTTAACTGATTAAAGTTCAATTAACAGGAATGAGATAAGAACTTCAAAAGCGAATACACATTGCTGTAAGATGTAATTTGTATTTCATGTCAGCTGCGTGATTTACAGCCAGTGGGGAGGTGTGGCTTGGGCCGTATAAACAGAAACTAGTGTGATTTTAAGCCTAAATGACAGTGAATTGAGCAGTGAAACTGCAGGGGTATGATCTATACACCAGAGTAAATCAAGTCCCGAGTCATGTCCCAAGTCAAAACAGGCAAGTCCTCAGCTTGAACCTACAAGTGTTCAAAAGTCATTAAAAATGTTGTGGATTTTGTTTTAATTTTGTAAAAACACAAGTAGGTGGCATTTTAAGAGGTTGAGGGTGATTTTTTATCTTTGGTGCAGTGATTGTGGGCAGTGGGTCAACAGAACCAATAATATCCCAGTAAATCTGTACTTTTTTTTGTCTGTTATGTCAACTCCAGTCACAGCTTATAAAGAGCTTGATTTCTTAAGCCCCTGCTAAACAAGGTTGCAGCACATAAAGGATGGCAATTAAACCTATTTCAAATTGTACAACACTATTGAGATGGTGTTATATCTATATTGCATCACATGGTTTCCTTTACCTTACCTGACTACACACTACGAACCATGTATGTAACAGAAGACCACAGAGAAAAATACAGAAAAAAACATGCTGACAATAGAGTAAATGTAAAAGCCACAGATACCTCTGTGGTAGGAGTACTGTACTGCTCACAATATTTTTAAACTTAAAATTGAACAAGGAGCAGACTTAAATGGACTTTCCAATCAATATTTAAATGCACATATGTGAATTACATCTTTGAATAGAAACATGTATTGGTGGTTTTAAAAATGTATTTAAATATGCCCTGTGTTACAACACTTGCTAAAAGAGACCCTAAGTTGTTTGTATCATCTGATAATGGCTCAGTTTGTTAATTACTGACTTGACATTTTATTAAATTTCATCATTTGACTAAAAATAAATATCTCAGGGTGCAATTAAAAAAAAAAATGTTAGGTGTTTTAAATATACTGTTTTGTTAGTCATTCTCCAGAGCCCAGCTTAGATTGATCACAACTCTGCCCTTTGGCTTTAGAAGGTTTAAGGACTTTCCAAGTCATAAGGCTCAAGTTGAAGTCAAGTCAATTCAGTCATTGCTGCCTAAGTCAAGTCACAAGTCTTCTTTGATTATGTTCAGTCAAGTCGCAAGTCATCAAATTTGTGACTTGAGTCCGAATCCGTGTAAAGTCTGAGTCATACGACTCAGGTCCACATCACTGCTTTATTAAAGGGACAATATAGACATCAAAACAACTTTAGCTTAATGGACCAGTTTATTGTATAGATCATGCCCTAGTAGTCTCGCTGCTCATTTCTCTGCCATTTAGATAAATGGATGTACACTTTCGCCTCACTTTCACCAAATCTTACCTGGGAGTGCTCAAAACCATTTTGATTCTCTCATTAGTGATATAACGAAACAAATACAGGTTTCGAAAGTTCAAATTTCAAGTAAAAGCAGGAAAATTATAAATATGGCCTTCATTATAAAATTATAGTTTACTGAATAGACATAATTCTTTCTTTTTTTAATGATTTGAAGAAATATATAACCACTTTGTCAAGCACGAATATGCAAGCTAATATTTCATATATTCTGTACATGGTTATTACTCCATGTCATGAATTCATTTTTTTATTATTTCTTCATAAGTGAAATGTAAGAAATAAGTCACTTTTTTCTTTTTCTTCTTAACCTTTAAAGTTTTTATAATTGTTCAGAGTATTTGTTATATGTTTGTTATACAATTGTAAAAAAATAAAAAAAATTAAAAAAAATTAAAAAAAACGATTAATATTTATTTTTGTTTTGTCTTTTTGTTTTTCAGGTAAGTTCAAAAATGTAGTTATTCCACCTGGTTTGTGTCCAAGCAAGGTAGGATGTGCCAGCCGACTATATCAACTAATGCCAAATGAAATAAATAGTATACTGGGTTGATGTTCATGATAGGGCGCACTATTATTTTAAACTAACCATAACATAGGATCCATGTTTACATTACAGGTATGAGCTCTGGCTCACGTGGGTTAGTAGGATACACCAGACCTTTAACAAATAACCAAATTATGCAGATAAGATGCTAATAATTGTTATATCTGTTTAATAATGTGCTAGTATTAATATTTGCTATTTCAAGGAAGGTTAAAGGGGCTATGCAATTCCCCTACAGCTGTAATTACAATACCCTCCTTTGAGAGAGATGCACACAAAACATTTGTAACAGCCAAAAAATGTCAAATGTAAATGGGTTATTCTGTAAATAAGAACAAATGATACAATTGTAGATGTTGCTTGGTATCTTTGTTTATGTCTCCCCCTGCTGGTGAATGGAGAGAAATACATTACAGACCAGCTCAAAAACACATTTCCGATGGAATACAATGTGTGTGCAAAACTCAGTCATAAGTGTAAATCCATTTCTTACATATAACAATTATCATATTAATCCCTTCTCGTAATTTTCAACCAATAAACCAGCAGATACATTCATTCTTATAGGGTTGAAATCAAATGCACTTGGAACAGTTATTAAAGGTTTTTTAATGAAAGTATTATTTATTTTACATGCATATGCTAGTGGTGTCTCACGTGTCTCCAAACCCTGATAATCCAATGTGAGGGAACCTCAACAATGTTATGTTCTCATGCATCTTGATCATGTTATTCTATGGCACATTTCCACCTGAGCCAAGTATGAAAGGCATGCATTTAGGAACATGGATCAAAGACCCAGGTTAAAGGCATCATAAGAAGCTAGTAAATCAGAAATGAGACAGAATCATTACATTAATTTATGCTGATAGAGAGGCCACCATATTCCATGGCAGGGCTAGTTGAGTTCAAATTGTGTATATGACATTAGCTTGGTGAATTATTCAAATATCCTTTAATTGACGTTAAAATATATTTAATATTAGCTGTTAGTGTAGTTGTAACATCCCTTCATCAGTTCTGGGAAATCCAAGTTTGAATCCTGGTCAGATCACCTCACCAGGAGGTGTCCCAGAACAAGACACCTGAGGATATTTTAGAGCAGGGCCTTCTCCACACAGGTCTGTATTTGCCATAAGGCCACTAAGGGCCTTGCGGCTCCAGGCTGGACAGGAACAGCCAGGGGTGTTGCTTATCCAGCCTTGAACCAAAACTGGGATGTTGAAAAGCCCCTGGTCAAAGGTGGGAAGGAGACATAGGCTGGGGGAGATCGAAGCGAGAATGGCAGATTTTTCTTTAAGTGTGTGGTGCCAACTGAGTGTTCTGCACCAGGGAAATCCGCTGCCCTTCATTATATATGACCGAGCTGAAGCGCCTCCGCACCCTGCAGGCTGTTTTGGTGCCAATCGCAGACTATGCGTGAGAATTATATTTATTCTGTTTGTCCTCGCGAGGAGTGCAGCTGAGATGAACCAGAGGAGATCCACATATTGGGAGATAAGCAACAAGAGATACATTGGCTGGTTGCATAAAATTGGGCCCTTCAGGCAATGAAGAAGGATATAGGGGAACAAGCTGGTGTTATTATTAGTTGTATTGCTGAAGAGCTCCACACATTATAGAATTATAGACATGACTGAATTTTATTGCTGGAGAGCTCTGTGATACATTCTCAAGCACACTATACTTTACCATAAGGGTTAGTTATTAAAGTGAGAATTCAGAGTGAATTTCAAATTTAAGGTCAAAGTAGATGAACTGGAAACAGAGGGAGTTTTTTTTTGTTTGTTTTTAAGTTTGGCTATTTTTACCTTAAATTTAAAATTCACTTTTAACTCAACTTGAATTCTCACTTTAGTGAATAACCTTGAGTGAGAGTAATTACTAGCGAGCTCTGTGATACACCCATTCATACATACCACACTTTACTGTCAGTTTTATTAAAGAGACACTGTAGGCACCCAGACCACTTTAGCACATTAAAGTGGTCTGAGTGCAATGTCCCATGTACCTTAACCCTACAGTTAACCTCTGAGGGTTAACTCCACCTCTAGTGGTCCGTTATCTGACGCTGGACTTCCTCACGCTCTGCATGAAGACTTCCAGCATCAGACTTTCCCATAGGAAAGCACTGAATAATGCTTTCCTATGGGGAAATCCTAATGCGCGCATGCGCCTTGGGTCTCCCCACCAGCTGACGTCTGCAGTGGAGGAGTGTGGGCGGAACCTGATTTAGCTGCAAAGGATATCTGCGCTGAATTTAGGTAAATGACTGAATGGGTTTAAACCCCTTCAGCACCGTGGGAGGGGTGGCTCGAGGGGGGGGGGGGGGGGGGGGCTGCAGGAGCCTAGAGTGCCAGGAAAATGGCTTTGTTTTCCTGGCACTATAGAATCCCTGAAACTGACCTTTGGGCAGCATAAAGGGTAAATCTGTCCCTGTCTCCACATGTCCCCTTTCTATAGTTGTAAAGCACTGCAGAATATGTAATGATTATTCCGAAAAGGGGTCTTCACTACATAGAAGAAGACAGGTCCACTGCAGTAAATTATGTAAAGTGTTGTCTGGGGCCTGAATAATTTCATTTAAATATGATTATACCAGTGGGAGTCCACTGGAATGACTTGGCCATCTCTTAGGGTCGAAACCAGGAGCCTAGAACAACTATTCCAAAATATCTGTTTCAATATTCTGTAATTGGCAGTGTAATTTTCTAGAAAGGCATGAAACCACGCTACAAAGGTACTGCCAAAAACATAGCTCCACTCCCTTAGACATCAGCCGGAGCTTCAGTGCCTCTGTCACAGGCAACACTGAAAGAGAAATTGGGAAAATGTGAGCCTCCAGTTCAGTGACTTTGATTTTACTCTCTCTTAACTAGTGGTCTTTACATGAGAATAGATCATCTGACACATTTTGCTATTCATGGGAAAGTCATTGAACGTCTTGTCTCTTTATCACCTTGTTCGTTTGCTGCACAGAGCCATTGTTTTATATATAGATAGCACGTATTAAAGGTTTTAGAAAAAGACAGGAGAGGGGGGAAACTGATTTCGGGTGTTTAGAAGAAAGAAGAATGGAATTTGAAAATACAGACAGGATTAAGCGTATGACTGTTCCTTGTCTTCTGTAAAATGCAAACATCCTGAGAATAAATATATAAACAGACATATTTTTTTTATACAAATGTAACTATTTTATGTACATATATGCTGCTCTTAATAATTATTGCATCTGTTCTATTGGAACCTGTGTGTGTTGGTTATGTATAAAAGTCTAAAATGCAAGATTTTGAGCAGGTACAGTAGGTTAAAAGTTACAAGATAAATTTATTTTAAAAAATTTAAAAATTGGTCAAGAGTTCTACAAGTAGGGTATTTGCAATAGACACTAAGGGCACAATTCTGTTCATTATACAATTTATCAGGGTTATTGTCCCATGTTCATAAATCACTATCTTTATTAAACATGTCTTTATTCTTCAACCAACACAACAACATCCACTTACTCACAGATAAAAACACAGCGGTTTTCTGTATTCACATTTTTTGCCCAACTCCACCTACTTGTAATGTTGTTTAAAGATGCCATACTTTCTCATTTAACCATATAAAAGTTTATACAGTGTGTAATCACTCCAAGCCAACTCTGCTTGAAGACACTGTGCGTCATGTACAAGCCTTCTACTTGCTGTGACGTTAAAGGACAAGTGTTTATTATTATACTTATTAGAAAGTCCATGATTAGCTCATGTAATGAGTTAAGTCCGAAGCAATCACACATTTGTCAAACAAAATGCTAAACTGGATTTACGTGTCAGGAGTTTTAGAGGAATTGTAATAATCTCATTCCGCATATATGTAAACATTGACACATGTTTACTGGTATCAACGCTGAGATACAGTCATTAAAATAAATGCATTATGGCCTACAGTCATGGTACAAACTAATTATGTTGCAGTTTTATTTTAATGCTGTGCACTTCTTAAACAAAAATTAAAAAACATACAAAAAACAAACAAACCACAAAGGGTTACTGCTGTGACCTCACCTTGACCCATGTGTAAAGTTGTCTGGAAAGCTGAGCATTTCAGAACCTTGAATACTTGAAGCTAAGCGTCTTGAATTTAAAGACATACACACTCCGGGCGTCCAAATGGCTATCATGCATATGACACAGCCCCATGCAAATAGTTTTTCAATTGTTTCATTTATTTATAATTATATATTAATATATTTCTAATTACTTTATATATATATATATGGTAATAAAGCATAGCTCCATACCCCATCCCTTATGCTTCAATATATTTTTAAAGCCATAGGAAAAGGCAACTTTTTTTCTACCTTCAATGCATACACTGCATTTTTCCATTGAAATCAATAGGCGTATCTTGCATGTGCAATGCAGCCCCTTGTGGCATCCAATCCGTACTGAATAAAAGACTGCTAGAGGCAAGTGAATGGAGCCACCAGAGTGATCCAAGTATCTTAATTAATTTGTGAAATGGAAGCGGTTAGTACAGGCCAGTTAACTGTCCTGATTTTAGCAGGTCATTCCCCATGCCCGGATCCCATCCTGTTGTCCCAAGACTTTTCCCTGATGTCCCACTTTTCGGGACAAAAGGGAATTGTCCCCAAAAGGTGTATCAATAGATACTTGTGTGCAACTGCATCTGTTTCTAGAATAGAACCATTTACTAGTTGGTATGGTCAGTAATTTGCCTTTCCATTTGAATAGAACCCTAGGAATTGGCTGAGAATCCTCAAAGAGTTCTTATATCTCTTGATATTACCTCTTCAGGTGGACCGAGCCCTCTTCAGACTGAAAAAGAGTCATGTTTTTCTTTTCTATTCACTCCGCATTCAGTAGAGGCTGTGATATTTTAAGATGGTGGGATGCTAGACTCCACCCAGGAAATTTGACCCCACCCCCTTATTGTATGAAACATATGGATTTATTATTAAATCGCATGTGGCATGCCTCCCAACATTTCAAATAGACAAAGAGGGACACTTTAATTTTAGAAGTCTGAGTGGGGAAGTGAGGGTGTGACTTACTAATAACAATTTATGCAACTAAAATGTAATTTAGAACAAGAACCGATGTATTTTATTTACACTGATGTCTAAACACATTTATTGTAGTTCGAAGCACATTAATGGGAATATTAGTGCAGTGGAGTTTTGTTATACACTCCGACACCAACAATATGGAGAATAAGTAATGGTTCAGGCACTCCGGGATAACAAAAATAGCAGCTTTATTGGGGTAAAAGCGGCAATGTTTCGAACCCTACCAGGTCATTTAAAAAAAAAAAAAACTTTTACAGGCCTCCAATTTTTTTAGATATATTTTATACACAAACACACACACAAATGTTTTTATTGTTTCAAAAGGCATAGAATAATAAGGGTACAGGAAGAAGAAGGGAATCGCAGGGGTAACATCACAGGGTATTTAAGCATCAGTTTAAATCCGTTACAGACAATGATAATCGCCATACAGTTTATTCTAAGTATGCTACCTTATTTGACCTATCACAGCTCCCACAGGATCCTGTTCTATTGTGGCAGGGATTCTGCCTACTGAACTCATGAAGGCATGAGTGGAATCTTCCCTTGCTCCTAACTGTGTGTAGGCCTGGGCAGTTGCAACTTAAGCGACCCAGCCCATCGGTCGTCAACTTGCACAAATGCAGAAAGATAAGTCCTGCGCACTCCCATCACTGGGCGGCAGCAAAGACTACAGTACACATCAACCCCAATATATAGTAAAAACCAAAGAAAAACAAGTTACCTGCACTCTCTCCTTAATCCCTATGTATTTTTAAAACAAATGGAGTTTTTTTAGTTACCTCCAATCTTTTTGCATTTGTATCCATTTTTTGTATCCCTCAGCCTTGTTACAATACAACCGCCCATCCCATGTGTTCCCTATTAAGGGTTAATAATATATAGGGGTGTATATAAAAAATACCCCTTTTTGTCTCATTAGAGATCTTTGCCAGAAGCTCAAGGAAGCAATGTGAATGGTTAGAGTTAGGACCCACCTGGGGGGGTCTGCCTTGACATTGGCAGGCGGGCTTATCCTCTCATGGCCATTGGAGGTAACTAAAAAACCTCCAGCTGGACCAGAGTGGTGCGGGAGGGAGAACCCAGATGAAGCAGTGCGGATGGGGCCAGGCCTGGAGAGCTTGACCCCAACTCCCAGCCACAGCAGCCAGCACATTGGACCCCTGTAAAGCCACCCTCCAGTAAAAGGTAATAATCTGGAGGGTGGCTGTCAGAGTGTAGATTTTGCACGGGTGTCTGAGTGTGCGTGTCAGTATGCCTGTCAGTGTATGTGTGTGTGTGACTGCCTGTCTGTGTGTCAGTATATTTGTCAGTGTCTGTATGTATGTGTTAGTGTGTCAGTATGTCTGTTAGTGTATGTGTCTGTATGTGTTAGTATGTCTCAGTGTATGTGTCTGTGTGTGTGTCAGTATGTGTCTGTCTATCTATATGTTTAGTGTGAGTATCTGTGTATGTGTAGGTGTCAGTGTGTATATTTATGCATCTGTATATAGTCAGTGTGTGTATCTGCATGTGTGTCAGTATGTGTATTTGTGTATCTGCATGTGTGTATCTGTGTATATAGATGTGTCTCAGTGTTTGTATCTGTGTGTCTCTGTATATGCGTGTGTGTCAGGTTGTGTATCTGTATGTGTGTACCTCTATGTTGTCATCATGTCTTTCTGTGTATCTATACATAGTTATTGTGTGTGTCAGTGTATCTGTGTGTCGGTGTATCTGTATGTTGTCATTGTGTGTACCTTTGTTTCTATATGTAATCCAAGTGTGTATCTGCATGTGTTAGTATGTGTATCTTTGTGTCTGCATCTCCATGAGTGTCAAGTTGTGTATCGATTTGTATGTATATGTGTCAGTGTGTGTGTGTCTGTGTATATGCATGTGTATCATTGTGTGTGTGTGTTTGTGTATCAGACCTCAACATTCAAACGCCAACACTACACACAAATAAACCCCTGCATTCAAACTACAACACTACATACAAACACACTCCTGCATTAAAATGTTAACACTACATAGAAACACACCTCTGTGTTAAACACCAAAATTAGATGGAAACACACCCCTGCAATCAAAAACAAACACTACACATAAATCTATGCTTACATTCAAATGCCAACACCATATACAAACACACACCTACATTCACCCAAAGAGACTCCATACAAAAACATGCTTACATTCAAACATACAAATACTGCATGATGCTAAATACAACCTTGCAAGCATGGGAAAATGGTAGAGCCCCAGGTGTCAAAGCATTGTTGGAGTTGCATGGCAAATGGGCATCTACCTTTTGGCCACCCTTGCAATGGCGTGGCCCAAAATAAATCTTGCACCAGGACCTGCTCTACTTTCGTTTCGCCGATGTGTCAGGGAGTGGGGGGGAATGGTCCAGGGGGCCCAAGCAAATGCTTGCCCAGGGTCCAACCATTATTAAAGATGGCCCTGAAACGAGGCCTCATGTTGCTCCATCGAAGCTGCTTGAAGTATGTGATATATTTCAGATAGTGGACGTTTATGGTCACTGCCTGGGCCACATAAAAGCTCAAAGTGAGTTTTGTCTCTGGGTTGCCAGTGTGGCAATACATGTCTGTGTAAGAAATGTTTTAATTGAGATGATCCCATGATATCTAGTAGTATCACCGGTCTGTCCAGTTGGGTAAAATCTTGTATTTTAGGTGGAACATTCTCCGTCAGGACTTTGTTTATGTGAGGGTTATGGTCTCCTATTAAAGGTGATAATATTGTGCCTCCTTGACCATTATGGAACTCAGGGTTAGTCGCCAGTGGAAAGGATATGGACAACCCCGGGGCCAGTTTCCATGCATTTGTTTTTTGTTTTTTTCATATATCTTTTTTATTAGAAAATGTTAACAATGCATATCATAACAGAGCAAAATAGTTGCTTTATGACATTTTTTCAGCTTTTTTCCTGAGTATGATAACGTAGCTTTGCCTAAATGTGTTGTGCTGTAGTCCTCCAGTAATTGTGATCTTGTTCGCTTCGATAAAACATAAGAATAACAAATTCCATGCGTTTTTATGTCGTCTCCATATCTGTAGCCTGTGTTGTATAAGTGGGTGTGTAGTGGGTGAGAGATTGTGTAGTTGGTACATTTTCCAGGGGAGTGTGTGCAAGGGCACTCTCGCAAAGCTCTGCTCCAGGCCATAACAGGGTCCATGGCTGTCCACTTTTTTATTAGTGTAAGCAGAACTCCCACATAGTATCTGTACAAATGTGGTAGGCCTAGCCCTCCTCTGCCTATGTTGGATGTCAGTGTTATAGGCCAGACATACAGTGTTATTTCCACATACATAGGATGTGAAGATCGTCCGCATAGAGCGGAAGAATTCTCCCGACAGAGGGATGGGAATGGCCTGAAACATGTATAACACTCTAGAGACGCTCCTTCATTCTGATATTTGGTGGTTGAGTGCCAGAAAATGTGTGGAATGCTTCTTTGCCATTCGAAAAAGAAATACCCATATTTCCTAAATACTATGTAAAGTCTGTCAGGGAAATCCTGACTTCTGTATCATTTAAGGTTCCAGATTAGCATGCATTGGTTACGGGCCCGGAGAAATCATTTACCTGACAAGTCTGACACAACAGAAATCAGATGCAGGATTCTATATTTTTATCAGATCTTGCATTAATAACAGATATGACCAACCATTTGAAAGAGATGAACTTAAAACTACAGGGCCAACAACAGAATATTGCCAACTCGCATGGTCATTTGAATGGTTTTAAAAGTAACTTGAAGCTTTTTAAATCAACATTGACTAATTTTTACTTTTTTATTCCAAATTGCAAAAAACATTTTGAAGACATGAAAAATTTAGCAAAAATATTATTTTAAGGTCATGTTAACTGTATTGAAAAAATCATTGAGGATTAACAATTTAGTGATTTGAAAAGGCGATTTGCAGTCAGATCCATTATACTAACAGAAGTGAAAAAGGAGAAGACATTTTTTAATTACTACCAATAGAGTGCTACCAGAAATCGAGGGACTTTAGGCTCAAGATGTGCTCAATGCTTCGGAGCACTTATCTTTATAAAAGCACTTTTACAGATCTTCATTGACAGATAAATCATTAGCAATTACATATATAGAATACAGCAACGTTGGTTAACGAAGCAGAAGTACCACAGGGCTCTCATTAAAATCAACTAACGGTTGGAATTTCTAAAGCCGCATAAAAGATGTGTCATAATAAGGTGTGCAATAAATGTATAACTTTGCATACGGCCCTCTGATAAATCTTGTTTTTTTAAATACCGCCCTCGGGTTACCTAAGGTTGGACAGCCCTGCCCTAAGTTAAATTGAATCCTGGGACCTCCATACGCCGTACCAACTTCATTGAGCTTAAATCTTTATGGTGATCACAATGTATCTTAAATAAACACATTCAACGTTTTTGTTTTTTGATTAGAGTAAGGTTTAGGCTGTAACATTACATGTACATTTTTACCTTTAACCATAAATTGGTGATTTATTCTCCTAAGCAGCCGTTGCTATATGCTGTTGTTAATTCTGCCCCTCTACTTTGTGTGATAGGATTGGAATCACACAGTTGTTGACCACTCTCACCACGTATCAGTTTCTTCAGAGAGACTGAATTTATGGCGGCAGCTGCAAACATGTCCTAGATGACTCTATTTTATGCACCATATATCTTAAAAGCTTAGTGAATATGCTGAAAATATTATTGCATTATTAAAATAACTATGTCACAGTTTTGATGATGTGATTGCCTGCTTCATACATTTAAAGCTTAAACGTCTCTGTTCAGTGCCATTCTGTTTGTCTGCAAGAAGTATGATCACTGTAATAATGTCAGTCTGTTTTGGAATCAAGGCTTAAGTCTACTCCACAGTAATCTAAATTGTAAGCTGCTTATTGCCCTGACCTCGTTCAGACCGTCTGTGTTGGCAGGTTTAAATGTAATGGTTTAAAAAAAAAACTTGCATATAAAAAGGAATATGTTAAACTCGAAAAAAATAAAATAAAACCCAAAACATAACCTACACTAATTTCCATCTACCTGCTATCCATGTGGCTTTTCAGTTTGTTTTGGGGGTGAAATGAATCGGACCAGCCAAAATGGCTAGAAAATGTGCTTCTCCGTGTACGCAAATTATATACATTTTGCAATGCACTGATAGGATCTTGTTTGCACCATTTGGTTCACAGATCAAGTGAAAAGAAATAACCGATAGAGGGGGGAGCAGTAAAATAATATATATGTCCCTATTTTGGTTTTAATATTTTTAGATAAGCTTTTGAATAAGTTAAATAAAGTTTATGAAAATTTATGTAGATAAATAATTTGAAATATTTTTCTAACAGATTGTGATCATTTGAAATGCTTATCTAAAAATTTAAAATTAGGTCCTAATGAGTGAAAAAAAAAAAATTAGTGCTGCCCCAAACCATGAATCATCTTTTTTTTCCCATCATTGATCTTTTGGGTTTTTTATTGCGCTAATGACAGCCCTCACAAAACAAATTAAATGGTTCCGTTGCTGTCTGATTCATTTGTTTCTTGATTCGTTCATATGGAGATGCGGAGATTGGGATTTTGCACGAATCAAAGATGACCGTAATTCTGACAATTCTGAAAAATTCATTTGGAGACAAAGAGATATTTGTAATTTAGCTAACTGAATGAAATTCTATTTTTGTATGATATTTCACATAGGATCAGATTAGGATTAAGAAATCCACTATTCCCAATTTAGAGTTGGTTTCCATAATCCTTGCTTTAATAGAGTCATTACCCAGTGAATGTGCCATCAGGTGCAAAGGGATTTTGGCTCCATTTTAATGAAGGTTTTCCATAGAAACATAGAAACATAGAATGTGATGGCAGATAAGAACCATTCGGCCCATCTAGTCTGCCCAATTTTCTAAAAACTTTCATTAGTCCCTAGCCTTATCTTATAGTTGGGATAGCCTTATGCCTATCCCATGCATGCTTAAACTCCTTTACTGTGTTAACCTCTACCACTTCAGCTGGAAGGCTATTCCATGCATCCACTACCCTCTCAGTAAAGTAATACTTCCTGATATTATTTTTAAACCTTTGTCCCTCTAATTTAAGACTATGTCCTCTTGTTGTGGTAGTTTTTCTTCTTTTAAATATAGTCTCCTCCTTTACTGTGTTGATTCCATGGTCCGCTCCTATATTTAATGTCTTCCATAACTCATGTTTGCTGTTTAGTGTTTACATTTACCTATACATGTTTGGAAATGAACCCATTGTAAATATGAATTGTGTAATTTGTATGGTTAATTGTCATTTGGTCCTTCTTTCCCATCACCCTTCCATCTTAGGTGATGGGTTAAGATACAATGGACATAAATATGCACTCTCTCCACAATATACTACCTCAGGACATTATATACTACACTAGTTATCGTTTGGGAGAAAAAAAAACCTATATCACCACAGGTTTCCTTTCAGTGATTCAGTTATTCCAAGCTATTTTAATAAGAACTCATTGTTAATCTTTAAATGCGTTGATTATTATTGTCCTCCATAATTCAGTAAAATTGGCCTTGCATCATGGTATAATGTGGTAACTTTTATTGCACATTACAGAATGTTTAGCTGTGATTTGTTTAATTCCACATTTATTTAAAAAAGAAAAAAAGGGTAAAATATTCTTCAAGGACTATTCATTACACCTCCTTCAAGAACATTTTAATGTTGAAATAAACAGCTTTTCCCCTACAGAATATAATGTTTCGGAGGCAGACTATAAGTATACTCTGCAGGAAATATACCTCCTCCTTAGCACCAAACCTCCATTTCATTCAGAGTAAACACTCCTACCCCTGTGTTAATTTCCAAGCGTTGTAATGCCGCACTTAATATCAATTATTTAAAGTCTTGAAACTCCAGTCCTTCAGACGTACCACAATGCTGTAACCGGTGATGTGTAACTGACATCTGCTAAAGGTTACACAAGGTAACATGTTTTAACTCTCATCTGCACTTTTTGCTTCCCTCCCAAACTTTTGATTTTTGTAATAAACTAAGTTTCTATGCAGTAGGCACTGCAGAAGGTGCAGTTGTAACCACATTCCAACGTGAATCCCAAAGTAACTTAAAGTGTCTCATTCATTCTTAACATTGTAACTTCATATGAACAGGGTTATTTTTATTGATCCTGTAAGTAAAACTTGTGAGATTCCTCAAAGAAGAAATGGCCATCTTTTTCTACCTTATCATTTTCATAAAGTAATAGGATTGAATTGGCACTGTTGCTCATTATTGATGCCACCAAGAATTGTTTGTTAGGATGCAAAAAACTGTGCACTCCAGGGAATGGTCTACCTTTAACAGTTGTATGACTCTTCATCTGTTAATAATCTTGCTCTGCAGCTAAGGCAAGAGTGACTATAATCACACAAAAAAAAAATGAAAAAGAAACTAATATTCAGCTTTTGAAAAACGATTTGGGTTCATTATTCATGCAACGTTCAAGAAGCTGTGAAGTGGTGAGCTATCTGTTCTATCGCTCTGTCTGGTGTTTTTTTTTTTTTTTTAAATGACCACACATACTCAGATTGCAACTGTTGACGTATATATATATAAAACAGACAGAGTCAAGATAAAGGGAGCAGCAATGAGAAAGCATGATTCGGAATCAATTATGAATATGATTGAATCACACAGGAAAATGTAGATTGGAAAAATATATGGTTAAGTGGTAAGTTTTTGAAATTGTCTTTGCCTTTTGAGGGATTTTCAGCTGTTGGTTGGCCACATGTCCTGTAATTCTCTGCTAGCCAGCAGAAAAGGAAAATTTAGTAAAATAACAGCAAGCATTCCAGCTGGACAGCTCTGCTCAAGAAGTTGTGTTGGTAATATAATACATTACAATGGTCTCAGATACAGCAAAACATTTCATGTTTAGCTCCCTGCCCCTTGTATTTCCCTTACAGGTATATCCAAGAAAAAAAACAAAAAACATCAGATGCCTTCTTACTCAGAAACTCAACTCAGGCCATTGAGACCATAAAATACATGGTTTCTTTTTACCCTGGTTTATATGCCAACTACAGTGAGGGAAAAAAGTATTTGATCCCCTGCTGATTTTGAACGTTTGCCCACTGACAAAGAAATTATCAGTCTATAATTTTAATGGTAGGTGTATTTTAACAGTGAGAGACAGAAAAACAAAATAAAATCCATGAAAAACGCATGTCAAAAAAGTTATAAATTGATTTGCATGTCAATGAGTGAAATAAGTATTTGACCCCTTCGACTTAGTACTTGGTGGCAAAACCCTTGTTGACAATCACAGAGGTCAGACGTTTCTTGTTGTTGACCACCAGGTTTGCACACATCTCAGGATGAATTTTGTCCCACTCCTCTTTGCAGATCCTCTCCAAGTCATTAAGGTTTTCGAGTCTGACGTTTGGCAACTCGAACCTTCATAGGCAGCATTCCTCCTCCTCCAAACACAGCGAGTTGAGTTGATGCCAATGACCTTGATTTTGGTCTTTTCTGACCACAACACTTTCACCCTGTTATCCTCTGAATCATTCAGATGTTCTTTGGCAAACTTCAGACGGGCCTATACATGTGCTTTCTTGAGCAGGGGGGATGTTGTGGGCGCTGCAGGATTTCAGTCCTTCATGGCATAGTGTGTTACCAATTGTTTTCTTGGTGACTATGGTCCCAGCTGCCTTTAGATCATTAACAAGATCCTCCCGTGTTGTTCTTGGCTGATTCCTCTCTGTTCTCATGATCATTGAAACTCCACGAGGTGAGATCTTGCATGGAGCACCATACCAAGGGAGACTGGAAGTTATTTTGTGTTTCTTCCATTTGACAATAATCGCACCAACTGTTGTCACCTTCACACCAAGCTGCTTGGCGATGGTCTTGTTGCCCACTCCAGCCTTGTGTAGGTCTACAATCTTGGCCCTGACATCAGAGGACAGCTCTTTGGTCTTGGTCATGGTGGAGAATTTGGAATCTGGTTGATTGCTTCTGTGGACTTGTGTCATTTATACAAGTAACAAGCTGAGATTAGGAGCACTCCCTTTAAGAGAGTGCTCCTAATCTCAGCTCGCTACATGCATAAAAGACACCTGGGAGACAGAAATCTTGCGGATTGATAGGGGATCAAATACTTAATTTACTCATTGACATGCAAATCAATTTATAACTTTTTTGACATGCGTTTTTCTGGATTTTTTATTTTTGTTTTGTTATTCTGTGTCTCACTGTTAAAATACATCTGCCATTAAAATTATAGACTGATCATTTCTTTGTCAGTGGGCAAACGTTCAAAATCGGCAGGGGATCAAATACCTTCTTTCCCCTCACTGTAGCTGACTGGAGGGAGAATTCCCTGGCTACTTCACCTTTCCCCACATTCATTTCTTGCGGTATTCGGAGGTGTGTAACATTATTTGCCAGAACACTCTGTTAAATATTCCAAGATGGATTTGCAGTAGTTTTGTTTACAGTAATAAAAGCCGTGTTTCTTTCATCGTACACTAGTATAAATATTATAAATGTGTTGTAGTGCTGTGTAAGTTTAGTTAAACCTGAAAAGAATTGAGTTACACAGTCTGCCAACAGAAGTGAAAAGAAGTCATAGTCTAAAATAACTTCACCATTTTGCTACTGAACCTTGTCTGAACTTCATCTCACAAGGATAAATGATTACGTGTGGTGTGTGTATTGTAACAGATCCCCTCTGTGTTCGTTTGTGGGATCTGTACTTTGTGAACTGCTCATTCGTTTCAAAACCTTCGTATGAACTGACTGCCATAGACTACCATACAATCTGTTCAAAAGTCCAGAATTATCTACCGAACGTTCCGACCACCCCGATGATAAGTGTGTTCCCCATTAATGTTCGCAACAATGTTGCAGTTTCGTAATTAGCACTCAATTACGCGTATGCTTTGTTTTATGGGTGGCCGCCATTTCGGGAGATGGACACATGGCGACGGCCATCTTGATCTCCCGAACAGCGGTGTTTGGTCGTCGAGTGTCTGGAACTCAAATCAGACACTCGACCAAGCAAAAACTGCTGAAACCTCCAGAGTGCCAGAACCGATGGAAGGAAACTACCGAACGAGCCGCCGTTCGGTAGAAAGACTAAGCTAAACATGGGGATTCTAACGAACACCAGGATATCCACGGATGGCAAGCCGTTTGGGACTTTGTATTCCACGAACAGAGACCGACCGCAAGGCCAAAACTTATGGAACTGTTTTTCGGCTACTGTTGCCTGTGCGGTCGGTCAAAACTTTAAGTCCCTGTAACTCCTGAACCCCTGGTCCGATCTGGGTGATTTTTGAATATGTTGTTCACCCAGATTGGGGCTATCATGGGATACCAGTGTTAGGGGTGTACCCCATATATTTGGGTTACATCCAAAAACCTGAGAAAACTGTGTACTTTTTAATTGGGTTAACTGTTTATCTAAGAGGAGGGGATATGTAGGATGTACCTTATCGTTGAATGGTTACTATATAATTCCTTGTGGGTGTCTCCCTTTTATGGGAGCACTGCATAAAAGGAGAGTACCTGCCATTAAAAATCAGTTCTTCTTCACCCTTCAATACATAGCTGTGTCTCGTTATTGAAAGGGAATTTGCAGCATAATCACCAGCTCTTTTCAGAGCTCTGCCCCTCTACTGCTCCAAGGATCCAGCTGATGGGAGTTCGCCTCTTCACCTCAGCCTAGCACCTGACCCGGAGAAAGGACGTCTCCAACGGCAAATACCCCTCTGCACTCTGGGTAGCCGTTACATGTATGATGCACACAAATCATGGCTAGGCCCTTGCTCAAGTGTTCAAATTGGACTCTTGTATATGTGGCATGGAATGACCATTTATTATTTTATTTGTGTAATGTCTTTGAATAGTCTGTATTCCTGCCTTTTTGTTTGTACTCTGTTAGCTTAGCATTTCTACGATCCACATCTCTCTAATTATCACCTATTATATTTTCTGAGGATTGACCTGTGTGTATGTGCGGAGCTACACCTAACACTAACATGCCATAAGCCATGATGGCAAACAAATATTTGAACCAAAGCCCAAACACCATAAAATACCAGATATGACTTTAAAATAAGGTAGTGCTTTAGCCTCTGCTTAATTAGAATTCTATATTACTAACATTTTAATCATTCAGGTTATGAAGTTGTCTAAATATTGTCCCTGGAGAGCAACAGCACTTCCTACTGGCAGATTTTTATGTAAGCCAAAATAGGAACTCCCTCTCCCAGGCTTAAATTACAGAATCTAAATCCATCAGGCACTGGCAGGACACTCCTTCAATAAGGAGAAAAAAGAGGGAGAAGATGAACCATAGGGGGGCATGGGTGTGAAAACTGGAACATTCAAGATCATATAAATAAATAAACCCCTGTGCATGAGGCAGCCATAGCACAGTACGCTTAGTTAGGTAGAAAGACAAGTTGTACTCATTAGACCATAGTTATTTGTCCTAATAATATAATTTGTTTGTTGAGTTAGAAAATCTATCGCCACATTTAGAGTTTATTTATAAGGCATCATCAGAGAATTAAAATAATTATTTTCCTATTTTCTGGCACAGTAGAAAGCTGGGCACTGCTCTGTCAATGAGAGATTTTAATTGGTAACTGATACCACATGGTCACTACAAAACAGATTTTCCCAGTAATTTTCACTAAGAATTTGAGAATTGTGATGCAGTTCCAAGATGGCCACCTCTACGCAGCTAAAAAAGATCATCAACTCGTTACTTTTAACTGAACATAAGATAAATATACACATCTATTGAGAATATCGTCTTAAAGTAATTTCTATAAGCAAAGTCATTGACATTCTGTGTTTGTCTTTACCCCGTTCTGAACATAATAACTTAAAAATACATTTCCAACAATATTAATAAATATTGTTTATCAAATATAATACTTTGATAGAGGTAGAATTTGTTGCCCATTTTGGAACTCTGTGATTTGTGCTTGCACATGGTGTAGATAGTGAAATTTCATATGAGCCCATGTGACATGTCTGTTTTTTGAGTGCTATTTTTGTAGACAGATAAACAGATTTAGCCAGAGTGATTCCTACATTGATAGGGAAGAATCAGCTTGGGAAGAGCAGCGAATATGACAGCTCAATTACTAAGGCAGGTGTCACTCAGCAGGAAATCCGGTTATCCCTTACAGCCTTTGTTTTCAACTGTCCAGATCTTTGCTCCAGTATATGAATACCAGGCGACCCCTGTGTGCTAAGAGGGCTTCATGCTTTCAGCAGGATTTCTCTTCTTTGCTTGCCTGCTCACTTTCCATCAGGATCATATTTTCGACACGGCCATAAACGTGTCCTTTCAATGGCCTTTTTATGGGATGCCCCGGGAGCTTCTATCCCACGATTATCACCGCGGACAAAAATGAGACTGAGATTTTTAAAATCCTACAGGTAGCTATCTTTTAACTCTTTGCTTGCGATGCTTTGTCTTTGATTTCGACACCAAATGTCCTTAGAATATCCTCTTAGTGTGGTGTCACCCTAGAATATTAAGGTTCCGGTTATTTTATTTCATAAGCTTTAATATAGAATATTATCCAGTTAGATATTAAATAACTAATTCTAAGAATATAAATATGAAGAAAAAATGGTACATATTGATCCAGACTATATGTATGTTCATTACGTTTCAGTATTTGTTTTTATGTCTTCCCAGAGTATTAGCTTTTACGGATCCAATAAGCTTAACTCGGTACAAGCTCATTGTATCCTGTCTTATTTAACCTTTTTGCAGAGGGTTAACATGGTGGCCATAAATCATAAAATCAGCAGACACGGCATAACTAAGAATTACATTAAGTAAAGACAACATTTATTAGTTACATTAGTTGTAATAGTTGTTTTATCTGCAGATCTACAGTATATCCAGCGAGCAGTAAACTGACAGACAAATTAGCGAAATTGAAAAAACAATCCCGTGTTCTGGGATTTTTCTTAATGAACTATTTTGTCCTCCGTTTTGCAATTTAGATTTCAGTTCACCAACTATCACAATTTCATAAGAATCCTTTCGTTTGGTGGACGCTTACATGCTGGGACAATAGTTAAACCCACAAGGACCTGTGATATTTTATTCTTTCATCACATTTGCGGCCTAAAGACCCTATGTCCTTATGAAATGTCCTATTTATTTAGTATTTCCAGATCTATAAAGGACTGTCACTGTTAAATAAGTAGGGCATGCTGGTTTGTTATAGGATCTTTAAAGATGGGTTTGTTATGATCATCATTTGTCCTTAAAACAAATTTAGCTTAAAGGAGCACTATCAGTGCAGCTTCCTGAAGGTTTTATTTTAGAAGATCATATCTCTAGCTTTGTTAATTTAATCACACACAGGAGGCAGCTGCAGGCTCTAATAGGCAATTATCAAAACAGGTGATCAAAAGGTTTAAGCACACTGCAGTAAGGGAAGTTTAAAAATGTGAGTTTTTTTCAGGAAGTTTGTAAAAAAAAAAAAAAAAAAGCTGTGTGGGTCACTGGCAGGGCAGGAGTAGCTAAGGCTGCATAAACAATATGACTTTACCTAATGAATGGCAGATAATTGGGCAGGGACACCGCAGGGCCACAATATATACACCAAAAACTTAATTAAGCTTCAGTTGTTTTGATGTTTAGAAAGTATGTTTTTTAATAGATAAGTATTAGAGCAGGCCTGTCCAACCTGCGGCCCCCTAGATGAGGACAAACTACAACTCCCATGATTCTTTCAATGAAACAGATAGCCAGGGAATCATGGGAGTTGTAGTTCAGCAACATCTGGAGGGCCGCAGATTGGACAGCCCTGTATTAGAGTATAGCACTACGTCACTGGGTTTTTTGTAAATGCAGAGTAAGCATGGAGTATTACCCATTGTAGAATATTTTTGAAATATAGTTACCCTTTTCTTTAATGTCTTAATGTTATTAAACCTGACATTTGAAACGCACACACAGAGCTTGTTGGGATGCAAAGGGTTAATGCTATACATAGTGTTTTGAGTTCAGCAATGCATTAAGAGTGGCAGTTATATTTTATACATAGACTGCTAGTAATCATCCACACCGCTGTATGTTCAAAGACATGTAACTTTCCTGTAACTATTTGAAGACTGCATGTATTTTTTTGTTATATAGCTATAATTGTGTGTTCAGTTCACTGAAGCCGTCTTCGGGAGTCTGGTAAGAACATCTTCACTTTGTTATATTTATAGATATAAATAGTTTTACAGTTTCACTTGTAAGAGTTAAAGTTTCCTATGCAACTCTTTAAAGGCTTCTTGACTCAAATGATATCTAAAAAATATGAGTCCAACAGCATTCTGGGTATGGGTACCATGTATTGTGACAACTATAGCTATATAAATACATATAATAATAATAATAATAATAATAATAATAACTAGAACATACTGCCATCCAGGAAATCATAGCCAAGGTGACAACTCTATGTGTAACTTTATAAACATGCCAATTTCTATTGAAATCTGCATTTATTTATTTTTGAATGCAGATAAAAAAAAGAGGACATACTCTTAATACATAAGGTATTTCAGCAAGCTGAAGTGTTTAAGGGGTCTGGGGTGTCTATTTAAACTACAATAAAAGTGTTTTGAATTCAGTCTGTGAAAGCACAGTATATTACAATGAAAGTGCCTGTCTTTGTCCTTTTGAAAATTGTGAGGTACGGGTATTTCATGTAAATAAGAAGCTAAAACTCTGGATAAAGTCCATTTTACTACCAAGGTGTAAAAACTGTCACGTGGGATAAATACTTATGTAAGACACTGTTTCCTGTAAGACTGCTGGGCTACCATTTAGATACCAACAGGTGTAGATTAAAGGACCACTATAGTGCCAGGAAAACATACTCGTTTTCCTGGCACTATAGTGCCCTGACGGTGCCCCCACCCTCAGGGACCCCCTCCTGCCCGGCTCTGGAAGGGGGAAAGGGTTAAAAACTTACCTTTTTCCAGCGCTGGGCGGAGAGCTCTCCTCCTTCTCTCATCCTCTGTTCCTCCTCCTGGGCTGAATGCGCACGCGCGGCAAAAGCTGCGCGTGCATTCAGCCTGTCGCATAGGAAAGCATTTACAATGCTTTCCTATGGATGCTTGCGTGCTCTCACTGAGAAAATCACAGTGAGAAGCACGCAAGCGCCTCTAGTGGCTGTCAATGAGACAGCCACTAGAGGATTAGGGGGAAGGCTTAACCCATTCATAAACATAGCAGTTTCTATGAAACTGCTATGTTTATAAAAAAAATGGGTTAACCCTAGAAGGACCTGGCACCCAGACCACTTCATTAAGCTGAAGTGGTCTGGGTGCCAAGAGTGGTCCTTTAAACTAGATGACTCACATTTTTTCACAATTACATGATGTAAGTACCAAAATCATTTTCCTGGAGTTTGACCGTTGAAGTTACAGTATGTTGTCATGCTGTTGTGCATGAACCTTCACTGTGTTGCTATCAGTTGGCTCTCCGCAGGGCTATACTCATCTGTTAAGCAACATTTTGCATTAACTAAGGTTCCTTCTCACCTAGCACAGATGAACTATTACAGTAAATGTTTACATTATCTTAGCTTTGGAATGTGGTAAACTCTTCAGATCAACATCATCAGTCTGGTAGAGCCCAATGTTTTGTTTTGTTTTTGGGGTCATAGCAAAGTTAATCATTTTTTAATTTTTGCTATTTTTTTTTTATATTAACAATTTTACACTTTTATTATTTTGAAAAAAATTCTGACAAATGAATTTCCTCACAATTAACTTTAATTCATATATAGGTTTGATGCAAGATGCAGATGATTCTCTCGCAAAGTCCTGGTCCAGTAACTTAATTACTGTGCAACGCTTCCTATACAGCACCACCAGATTGGCCCACCGGGATAACGGGAAATTTCCCGGTAGGCTGTGGCACCTGGGGGCTGCACAACTCTAATTCCCTATAGAGAAGGAGCCCTGCGGCACATATTGGACCAGTCTTGTTGCTAGGTGCACACTCCAGCAGAGTAACATATTCAAAGTGAAGAGCGCACCCACAGGACTTCAAAATAAACAAGATAACTTCATTTTTTACAGTTGTGCAATACATACATTCACCATTTCAGTCCCATTACCAAAATTTCCTTAATATGTCATGGTAGTTGGACTGAAACATTGATTACATACAAATGTACGTCTGCTTAAAATAAAGCCGCTCTGTTGTTTATTTTAAAGCCCTCTGAGTGCTTTCTTTCGTTAGAGTAATAGTTTTCAATTTTAAGTTATCTTTTCCACTTCTATATCAGTACAATATGCTGGCGCAACGCATTATTGGGCTGGTATATACATTTTTTTCAGGGCTGCTTTTAGTTCCCAGTCCGGCCCTGGTGTGCGGTTATCATAGATACATTGAGCTATCATAGATTTTAGTAGTACCAGAAGATTGGAAGTTAGCGAATGTTGTGCCCATTTACAAGAAAGGTAATAGGGAGAAGTCGGGCAACTATAGGCCAGTAAGCCTTACTTCAGTAGTGGGGAAAGTGATGGAAACCATGTTAAAGGATAGGATTGATGAACATCTAAAAACACATGGATTTCAAGATCAGAGACAACATGGGTTTACTTCAGGGAGATCATGCCAAACTAATCTTATTGATTTTTTTGATTGGGTAACTAAAATTATAGATCAGGGTGGTGCAGTAGACATTGCTTACCTAGATTTCAGTAAGGCTTTTGACACTGTTGCACATAGAAGGGTTATCAATAAACTGCAATCTTTATGTTTGGATTCCAATATTGTTGAATGGGTAAGGCAGTGGCTGAGTGACAGGCAACAGAGGGTTGTAGTTAATGGAATATATTCGAAGCTTGGACTTGTCACCAGTGGGGTACCTCAGGGATCTGTACTTGGACCCATTCTCTTTAATATTTTTAGTAGTGATATTGCAGAAGGTCTTTATGGTAAGGTATGTCTTTTTGCTGATGATACTAAGATATGTAACAGGGTTGATGTTCCAGGAGGGATAAGCCAAATGGCAAATGATTTAGGTAAACTAGAAAAATGGTCAGAATTGTGGCAACTGACATTTAATGTGGATAAGTGCAAGATAATGCATCTTGGACGTAAAAACCCAAGGGCAGAGTACAGAATATTCAGTCCTAACCTCAACAAATGAGGAAAGGGATTTAGGGGTGATTATTTCTTAAATGTAGGCAGACAATGTAATAGAGCAGCAGAAAATGCTAGCAGAATGCTTGGTTGTATAGGGAGAGGTATTAGCAGTAGAAAGAGGGAAGTGCTCATGCCATTGTACAGAACACTGGTGAGACCTCACTTGGAGTATTGTACACAGTACTGGAGACCGTATCTTCAGAAGGATATTGATACCTTCAGAGAAGGGCTATTAAACTGGTTCATGGATTGCAGGATAAAACTTACCAAGAAAGGTTAAAGGATCTTAACATTTATAGCTTGGAGGAAAGACAAGACAGGGGGGATATGATAGAAACATTTAAATATATAAAGGGAATCAACACAGTAAAGGAGGAGACTATATTTAAAAGAAGAAAAACTACCACAACAAGAGGACATAGTCTAAAATTAGAGGGACAAAGGTTTAAAAATAATATCAGGAAGTATTACTTTACTGAGAGGGTAGTGGATGCATGGAATAGCCTTCCAGCTGAAGTGGTAGAGGTTAACACAGTGAATGAGATTAAGCATGCTTGGGATAGGTATAAGGCTAGCCTAGCTATAAGATAAGGCCAGGGACTAATGAAAGTATTTAGAAAATTGGGCAGACTAGATGGGCCCAATGGTTCTTATCTGCCGTCACATTCTATGTTTCTATCATCTATCATAGATCTTATCATCTTGAATGTGTCCCTCAAGGCTAACGCTCTCAGCCAATGAATGGTGACAGCTGCAGCTTCCAGCTTGTGAGGCTCTGTAAAAGCTGGAAGAGCGTCAATTGACCATCAGGGAGCATCATAGCCCAGTGGGAACCCGCCTAAAGGGGGCAGAAAGTTGCTGTACAGTTTGTCACATTACCAGGGGAAACCAGCCAGGGTAATCATAACTACTACAGCAGGCTGTAATGGTTATGATGCTTTGAGCATCCTTTATAAATTAAAAATACTAATGGAAATGTTCCCCTACCCAGTAATGTGCAAGTCGCATCAATTTTCAGTTGCCTGTTTACTGTTTAATATGAATCTGGATAGGCAACCTCCAGCACTCCAGATGTTGTGGACTACATCCCCCATAATACTCTTACACCCATAATGCCTGCAAAGCATCATGGGAGGTGTAGTCCAAAACATCTGGAGTGCCAAAGGTTGCCTATGCCTGATAGGTAATGCCACTGCTGCTGAGTTCTCTTTTGGCTTCCAGCTGCCCAGATCTGTGTACACACAGTGACATACTGAGATGTTGCTGCCAAGAAGCAGAGTGTTCTTGAATGCTTGTTTCACATGTTGACATCTATGCAGCCATGGTCTAAATTTAGCATTCCCTGGAAGAGTTTATAGTACTAATGATAAACAGCATTACTTCTCAATGCTGTTTGTTTGGGTCTGACGGTGAGTTTAGTATATATATTAATACATACTGTACATATAGTTACATAGTACAGAACAAACATAGTTTATGCTTTTGGATACAATATGGTACACAATTGTACTATTGCAAAGCAATATTAATGCCTTTAAATATTTAATTCCAATGGGATATCAAATCCATTTATACACTTTGTTAGCACTAAATGAGTTAAACTCTATATTTAATGATTGTTAGGTTGTTTAAGATATCAATTTATTTCCACAATGGTTTATTTTTATTAATGATGTGACGTTTCCTGACCATAAACTAGTCATTTATTCTAATAAAATCCAGGAGGTGTTAACTAAAGCCGGAATTGTGGAATATTAACAATATTAACAAATTACCTATTTTAGGCAAAAATAAGCCAAACTGGGAAATTAGCAGATTTGGAGAATGTACCAATGTAAATGTATAATAAAAAAATCTAATTCAAATATTTTGGTCTAAAATATGCAATTTTGTCACCAGTTTACTAAAACTTCTAGTCCTGCTTATATTTCCGGTGTCGTTATAACTCCATAGAACGTCTGAGAGGTAGTTTGTAGGGAATGTTATAGCGGTTTTCTTTGTGCAAGATGTTTCTGTTGCGAGTCATTAAAATGATTTTGTGTGTACAGTTGTTCTGTTACTCTAACTGATGTAGATGTCCGGTTATGGTTGATATAAAGGACGGTCTGAAAGGTAGTTACAAAAATCAGCTTTGGAGAATGTTTGAGAGCGGCTTGAGCTAGTGGCAGTGGATTGTGCTAGGAGGGTTACTACAACCACTATGACCACTTCTGCTTTTATTAGTGATCATGGTGGTAGGAATCTGTATGTGCAGGATTTCTGTTTACAAACGTGGCACTTTTGACAGGTTCCACCTCACCCACATATGACTCTGTTCTCAGCTGCCTAATGTCAACTCTGGGCAAAAATGCAATCCAGCATCTAGCAGCTTCTTGATCGCTAGTACCACTCATTCCTCAAGCAATGTGATGGAGTAATACAAGAAGAATATGGGGCTACCTGTCTCGGATCCACTTCCTCCAGGCATGTTGGGGTTTAAACAGGATAGTGGTTTTGTAGCTTTGGCTGCCTATATCATTTAAATTGCAAAATGTATACAAAAAATGCCAATGTATGATTATAGCGGAGTTGGGGGAACTTCCTATACAGCTATCACAGCCTAAATTTAGCAATCTGGTTTTAAAGTCACTAGAATTTGGTGTTTTGGAAATAACCCTCTCTACAACTTTACATAACATTTATACTAATAATGTATATCATATATTGATATTTTCGTGTGTGTGTGTTGCAAATGAACACTGACCACCGACACATACATATATCTTTCCCTCCATTTATTCTTCACTGCAACAAAATGCTTCTAAGTCTGTTAGTTTAGGTTTGCAAGGTGAAGAGACTTAATCTTTTATGGATTTGGCAGATGGCAGTCTGATTTTACATCAGATGTTAAGAGCTAATGTACACGATTGACTACTTCTGACGACGGCGTGTTAGAACGCTGAAACGCGCGTCGAGTTTTTATTTATTTATTTTCTTTACAGTTTGTTCACTTGGGTAGCACTTATGGATTAGTTTATTTAGTTAATTCGGTTTTTAGCTACTTTAGCCAGGTAGGCAGAAGGGTAATAGGTAGGCACTTGTGATTCTCACTGTGCCGAGGTATACAGTTAGGAAGTGTTCCTCCCCCTTCCTTTTTCCCCTTTTTCCTTCCTTTGTTATTCCTCTATTTACCTATCTTTTGACAACCTTACAGTTTGGAGCAATTTTGACCCAACTTTATTAGATTTGGGCTATTTCTCTGTAAGTAGTTGTTTTGGACCTGTATGTGTTTTTACACATCTATTCCCTTTGCCCTATCTTTCCTCCCTGTCTATTTTAATTGCCTACACCCTTAGGATCATTAAAGGTAGGGACTCCCCTTTCATTTATAACTCTTCCATTTAGGGACCTTTGGTTCCACACTATTTTTTCTATTTAAATTTGTGGGTTATTCCCCAGCAGGGAAGAGTTATCAGGGCTTTTTCCACACATTATTTAATGTACACGATTAACTTTATCACTGTGTGACAAAATAATGTTTGCTTAAGTGATCGCCTCCACCCAATTTTGGGTATGTACCATATTTAGACACAATTATATTTCAAAAACCTTTTTTTTTATTTATTTTTTTATCAATCCTGTATTAACATTTAAGAAAGTGCAAAATATCTCCAAAACCTGTGAATACATGATATTCACAGAATCCATGTTCACAGAGATACTATAATGGGTTTGTTCATTAAATAATATAAAATTAATTCCAAAACTTAAGCCTACATAGCTGATTTGGAAGAATTATCCAACTCTTCTTTAGTTTCAGATTGGCTATTATAGCCTAAATTTTGTAATTCAGTTCTCATTTCACTATTTAGTAAATACATTTTTCTTTCACATCTGGGTCTGTAGGCATCATCAAGGAATTGTGGGAGTATATTTTAATATATTTTGACAGTGCCGCAACCGTGCCGTGTTTATCAATGTGTAAATGTAATAAAACAACACCGAAGGGTTACATTTTGCGGAATGGAGGCTTGTAGCCAAGTGTCCTCTGCAAAATGTTCCTCTTGCTTGAATAATGTCTTGTTTATGGTGTGGGAACCCCCAGGAACTCCAGAACTCATTTATATCTAAAAGGGGCACTAAAGGCATCCAGTGCTTCTGAGTCTGACTCAGGACCGTGATTTTAGTCATCAAATGCTTTACATAGGGAAGCATTGGACTCCGTAATTCTCTATGAGAATCACTTGATTACATAAGTGCCCATGCATGTGATTCCTGTCCCCAATAAAGCATTACGTTGGACAAGAATCCAAGGAAGACATGCCCACTGGATGATGTTGCAGGAACAGGCGGCCACACCGAGTGAGACTCGGTGCTGGGAAAAAAGTAATAAAACCCATTTTTTCCTATTATTTTAATTTATTAAAGGTGGATACAGACATCTAACTAGTGAGGAGAACACTGTAGCATTAGGAATACATGCTTGTGGTGTTCCTTTAATTTCTCAATGACTTTTGTAAAGTATCACAATATTTAGGCCTTGAGTTTTGTGCCTCATGCTGCCGGTCAGGGCATTCTCCTCGCCTCTTCTTCCTTCACTTAGGGACCTTGGATTTACACAATAACACATGGTGATTAATTCACTAAACTGTGAGCTGCATTTAGTTTACAATTAAGTTGCAATCTCTTCATCTACAATTCTGAAAATTACTTGTCAGCTTAGTATAGTTTACAGTTTATTGATCAAACACTTTTATAAAAATTTTTTTTTTTTTTTAAATCGGTTTAATCCAGCTTTTCCCAATTCCAAGAGAATGGTTAATGTAAAGTATCAGCATTTGTTTGTTTGGGATTTTTGTAGTTATCTGTTTCTATTTAGAGTTTATGGGAAATGTTTGTATGTCTTGTAAATACATTATGGAATGTCTGTTATGTCTAGGAGGTGGATATCAGGGTGCTCCTGGGAAAAGCAAGATGTTTTAACTCATGCTATCAATGTTTCTAGGAAACAACAGATATTATGTATAAATATATACTAGCACATATAGAAGCAAGCCTGTAAAGAATTTCAGCAAAATAGAAAGGGTTACATCTTATTGCAGTGGTAATTGGATAAAGACTTTTCAAGTGTTGTCTCCAAGTTATTGTTACACCATTTTTAAGTTCCATTAAAATCAGAGCTCCCCCGTTTTGTCTGCCACTTTAACGTAGAAGTGAACGTGGGCATTAGCCCTTTTATCTTTGGGGAGCAGCAATAGGCAGATCTAGTCTTCCCCCATCATTCTCAGCCAATCATTGCCTCGCGAGTTAGATGGCCAATCCAGATGTTCATTTCTGCATTATCCAGACTGCAGCAGAGGGGTCAAGCTGTAGGTGTATTGTTTTTTTTTTTGTTTGTATATTGTAAAACTGCTTGAAAACGCTTTGACACAAATCAGGAGAAAGAAGCCCACAAAATCTTTTCCAGTAGTAATATGTAATTAATATGGGAAAATATTTATTGGGCTTATTCCCCTTGCTTTGTTATGCTGCCAAAAGTGCCCCAGTAATGATAACAACTGATTTGCGAATATTCTTCTAAACATTTTGTTGCCCATAATGGTGTATTATGTTTGGTCTTAGCCTAAAAAAAGGTGCTATATAAGAAATGTAAAAAAAAAACAATAAAAGACAATCTTTGTTTCTCAAGTTACAACAAGGAAAGAGCAGGATACACTGCAATTTGAACAGTCATATAGGGATTATTTTTGCATACGAAGGCAAAAAAAGCTATGAAGACTCTTAAAACCGTTTTTCACAAATATGAAACTCGGTGCTAAGGGGAGAACATATTTATATGTGTATGTATAAAGATAATGTGTGTCTGTGTCTGTCTGTCTGTATTGTTGAATGTATTTTATGTAGCCAGCCTTTTGTGTATTATGTTTGTGGTTTTTCATAACATTATAGGATTAAACATGTTTTCGTACGAGTACTCATTTAGTCACAACAAAGTTAAACAAACTTAATGAAAGTCGTCATATTGAAGATGTTAGTTTAAATTTAAATAAGCAATTGTGGAGACCAGAGACAGTAATTTCTGTATTTTACTTCAAAATTAGTTTGAGTTAAAACAGCCCTACCATTCAAATGGGATATAAAAAGACCAATTTACAATCCACGGAATCCAAAATAAATATTCACTGACTTGCAGAGCTGTCAGTTACTTTAATACTTAGAGTAGATCTGTGTAGAGCACCAGTGAAAACCTGTGAAAAGAAAGATCGAGATTAAATTTAGGGCACTGAACGGGGATCCACCGAAGGGCAGACTAATTGAGCTGTTGTCTGTACTCAGTACTCTCTTGAACCATGTTTTCTTGCTCTCCCTAAGTTTAAAGGGTAATCCAGACGTGGACCCCTTGCTCACAGTGCTTAGAAGCCAGGACGGAGTGTCCTGGGCCCCGGGCAAAATTAGGACATTTTCCCCCTGCATTGGAAGGTATATGTGTTTGTATTAGCTATGCAGCTGTTAAACGTTACGATACACCTTAAGGAGCACTATAGTGTCAAGAATGTGTGAGTTGTGCGGCCGCACAGAGCCCCATGGGAGCAGGGGGAGCCAGGCGGCCGGCACAGCTCACACATGGCCGGCCGGGATTAAAAAAAATTATAATAATTTGCGGCGGGGCTTAGCGTGTGGCGGGGCGGGGCTTAGCGTGGGGCGGGGCTTAGCGTGGGGCGAGGCTTACTGTGCGCGGGGACCTGGCTGACTGCAGCATGGGAAGCAGGAAGGAGTCCCTGCTTCCCCAACAACCAGCCTCCAGGAGCTCCAAGCAGGAGGTAAGAAGCAGGTCAGTGTGTCTGTGTGTGTGTGACTGTCTGTGTGTGAATGTGTGACTGTGTGTGTGTGTGTGACTGTCTGTGTGTGACTGCCTGTGAGTGTGTGACTGTGTTTGACTGCCTGTGAGTGTGTGACTGTGTTTGACTGCCTGTGAGTGTGTGACTGTGTGTCACTGCCTGTGAGTGTGTGACTGTCTGTGACTGTCTGTGTGTGAATGTGTGACTGTGTGTGTGTGTGACTGTCTGTGTGTGACTGTCTGTGTGTGACTGCCTGTGAGTGTGTGTGACTGTGTGTGACTGTCTGTGTGTGAATGTGTGACTGTGTGTGACTGTCTGTGTGTGACTGCCTGTGAGTGTGTGTGACTGTGTGTGACTGTCTGTGTGTGAATGTGTGACTGTGTGTGTGTGTGACTGTCTGTGTGTGACTGTGACTGTGTCTGTCTGTGAGTATGTGACCGTGTGTGTGTGACTGTCTGCCTGTATGTGTGCGTGACTGTCTGCCTGTGTGTGTGTGACTGTTTGCCTGTGTTGTGTGTGACTGTGTGCCTATGTGTGTGTGTGTGTGGCTGTCTGCCTGTCTTTGTATGTGTGGGTGTTTGCCTCGGTGTCAGTGACTGTCTGCCTGTGTCTGTGTGCGTGACTGTGTGTGTCACTGTCTGTGTGTGTGACTGTCTGCCTGTGTGTGACTGTCTGCCTGTGTGTGTGGCTGTCTGCCTGTGTGTGTGTGTGGCTGTCTACCTGACTTTGTATGTGTGGGTGTTTGCCTCAGTGTCAGTGACTGTCTGCCTGTGTGTGTGTGTGTGTGTGGCTGTCTGCCTGGGTGTTAGTGACTGTCTGCCTCTGTGTGTGTGCGCGCATCTGCTAGTGAGGGAGCCTCTTTGTGTGTGTGCCTGCTAGTGAGTTTGTGAGTGTGTGTGTGTGCCTGCTAGTGAGTGAGCTTGTATGTGTGTCAGTGAGCTTGTCTGTAGGGATCATATGTGTGTGTGTGTTAGTGAGCTTATCTGTAAGGAGCATGGGTGTGTCAGAGCCTGTCTGTGGTGAGCATGTGTGTACAGTGAGCTTGTCTGTAGTAAGCATGAGTGTGATCATGAGCTTGTCTGTAGTGACCATATGTGTGTCAGTGAGCTTGTCTGTAGTGAGCATGTGTGTGTCAGTGAGCTTGTCTGTAGTGAATCTTTGTGTTAGTGAGCTCTTCTGTAGGGAGCGTGTGTGTCAATGGGCTTGTCTGTAGGGAGAGTGTGTGCGCATCAGTGAGCTTATCTGTAGTGAGCGTGTGTGTGTGACAGTGAGCTTGTCTATAGTAAGCTTGTGTGTGTGTATCAGAATTTGTCTGTACTAAATTTGTGTGTGCCAGTAACCTTGTCTGTGTGTGTCATTGTCTGTCAATGAGCCTATTTGTGTGCATCAGTAAGATTGTCTGTCTGTGTGTGAGTATGCTTTACTGTATAATTTAATTACCCTAAAAGAACTAATATTTTGAATTAGAAGAAGAAATGTATCAATAAAAAAAAATAAATAATATATATATATATATATATATATATATATATATATATATATATATATATATATATATATATATATACTGTTGCATCACCAGGGCTCCAGTATCCAGTATATATATAGGCAATTGAAATAGTTGGCTGCACTCTCGGATTTCCTTAAAATTTTACTTTTATTGAAATATTTAAGAGAAGATCAACGTTTCAGTCCCTCTTGTGGACTTGCATCAGGATCATGACGAAAAGTCCACAAGAGGGACTGAAACATTGATCTTCTCTTAAATATTTCAATAAAAGTTACATTTTCAGGAAATCCGAGAGTGCAGCCAACTATTTCAATTGCATATATATATATATATATATATATATATATATATATACCCTACATAGCACAATGACTCATGGGGCTGGCATAGATTTTTTTCCAGGGCTGCTTCGTATGCCCAGTCCGGCCCTGGAATAGGGGCTGCAGTGGAGGCAGGGGTGATAGGGGCTGTAGTAGAGGCAGGGAGGATAGGGGCTGCAGTGGAGGCAGGGGGGATAGGGGCTGTAGTGGAGGCAGGGGGGATAAGGGCTGTATTGGAGGCAGGGGAATAGGGGCTGCAGTGGAGGCAGGGGGATAGGGGCTACAGTGGAGGCAGGGGATGAGGGCTGCAGTGGAGGCCAGGAAAGGGGCTGTAGTGGAGGCAGGGGGGATAGGGGGCTGTAGTGGAGGCAGGGGGGATAGGGGCTGTAGTGGAGGCAGGGGGGGGTAGGGGATAAAGTGAGGACATAGGGAATAAAGTGGGAGCACTATAACCACTAAGGCGCACAGTAGTGGAGGCAGGGGGGATAGGGGGCTGTAGTGGAGGCAGGGGGGATAGGGGCTGTAGTGGAGGCAGGGGGGGGTAGGGGATAAAGTGAGGACATAGGGAATAAAGTGGGAGCACTATAACCACTAAGGCGCACACTGATAAGACGAAATGCACAGAGTTATATTTTGTAGTCTCAGACAGAGTTCCAGGTTGCATGAGTCATGTGTGCTAGGGTGCAACAAAAGTGCAACTATCTCTGTATGTGTACATACAGTTCCTTTGTTCCATGATCACTTCTAAAAGCAGAAGTTGTCATGGAGGTTGGAGTAACCATTTAAGGACTTTATTCTAAGCTCTTTTTTTTGTTTACTGTTTCATTAGTAAAAACCAGCACTATGCTGATCTTGTTAGGATAATTACATTAGGAAATGTGCTGAAAGCTAATTCTTAACAATAGTTCTCATGCTTTGTGAGGGAGTGGTTTTCTTACATTAATTAATTTAAGGTTAATGTACTAAAAAAAAAAAAGAAACACCTAATTTAAACTACTGGATAGGCAGCCATATTTCACAGTAAGTTGAAACGTTGCTTAGTCTGCATTAGAATGGCATAATCTTGGTTTTGTTAGGAAAGTTACTGTGAATTTTCAATCTCTCTCTTCTATACATATATTAATTTTGTTCAACTTTCAAGCAGTTTGACAATATCAATATCATTGTGTAAAAATAACACTAAATTAAAATATCATTAAGTGTAATATCCAAATATCCATGTATCAATTCCAATAGCATTTTACTGGTTTAGCAATTACAATATTAAAGGGCCTCTCCAGTGCCCCTCTCCCTCCCATCCCAAGTTGCTGAAGGGACTTACCGAAGTCCAGCGCGATGTCCCACGGCACTGGGTCAGGCTCCGCCTACTCTCCTCCCCTGCCGACGTCAGCCGGCAGGGTAGACCTAATGCGCATGTGCGGCAATGGCCGCGCACACGCCTTAGACCTCCCCGTAGGAAAGCATTATTCAATGCTTTCCTGTGGGGTTTTCGGCTACGCTGGAGGTCCTCACATAGCGTGAGGACGTCCAGCGTCGCTTAAAACACTTTTTGTGTTCTATGAACACAGAAGTCCCTCTAGTGGCTTAACCCTGCAAGGTAAATATTGCAGTTTATGAAAACTGCAATAATTACACTTGCAGGGTTAAGGGTAGTGGGAGTTGGCATCCAGACCACTCCAGTGGGCAGAAGTGGTCTAGGTGCCTTAAGTGTCCCTTTAAGATAACAATTCTATCTGTCCCAGATTATTCTTCTTAATGGGACACTCCAAACACAGAACATTAGCTTGCTAACGTGCTTTATGTGTGAAGAGTGTGTCCACATTTTTTTTTGTTTGCATATTACAAAAAGTGCAGATTTAATTAGAAATTAACCTTGTTACACCTCATAGCTGTCAAGCAGACTTCCTGGTTTGTTTAGCTCAGTGGAGCTAAACTCAAGAGGTGCCAATTGCCCAGAGCACCTGCCTTGCAAAGACTTGTCATTGAGCTGCATTGGGAAGTCTGTGATTGGACAGCCACAGAAAGTCTGGGCGGGGTTAGAGCAGGAGGGCTTGCAAAGGCTACAGACGTAGGTTTTGCAACCTGTTTTTATATATACACCTAATTTAAAAAAATGCTTAATTGAATGCATACATGTTTTTATTGAGGTATATGTACTAAAAAGTGATTTTTCCTTTTTATTTTTTGGAATTTGGTGGTCTGGCTGCCTGGAGTGTCCCTTTAAATGGCTGTGTTCTCAATTACTTTTACAATAAAAGAAAAGCGAGCATATTAAATGGATTATTTTACATTTTGCGTCAATTACTTAGATGTGCAAACGTTGCTTCTTGTATAAGTAAGATGTCTGCTGTGCACTGTTCTAATCAAACGCGGAAACAGAAGGTGCAATAGTATCTGTGACTCTGCGCCTCCTGTGATTCTATCTATGTGGGTGAACAGGTGGAGGTGGATCAAATGATGAACGCACAGATCTACCTTTCCATCTCTTTCTGCAGTTTATTGTGTTACAGACAGATGTGTTTAGTATATGATGCTGTAATATATCATATATGATGTATAGTTGGAATGAGAACAGGACAGGGGGCAGGCAATCTCACAATGTCTACATCCCATGTAATGTATTAAGCAACAAGGGTGCCAAAATGTTCCTGCATGGGACCTCAATCTGCCTTAATATTGCACAGCATACCCCCCAACATTTCGAATGGACACTTTAATTTTAAGGGTGTGAGTGGGGTTGTGTCCAGGGATGGAGCTGCTCTGAGGTATTTTAGATGACTATTTCAGATGACATAATAACAATTTAATTTAACACAGGAACTACTATTTTTTTAATTTACATAGAATTATTTCTAAACCGTATTTTAAAAAACAGATTACTGTGAGTAATAATGCTAATGGGGCTCTATTATAAACTGACACAACAACTAAAAAAGAAGAAAAGAGCAACATTAGTCCCTAAAATAGGGACTCTCTCTCCTAAATAGGGTCACTTGTGAGGTATACCATAGTGTTGTGGAATGCTAAATAGACAAGTAGTTGCAAGTAACTATTACATAATGTTTTCTCTCACTGTACACTATCTGCCTATCTTAAACTTGTAGAGTGCATTCTCTACATACATGCCACTCCAGGCTACATTCATGATAAAAACAGGGATATAGCTAATCGGCAAGGTATTACAGACTGCATGCATAGGACCTTCCTGTTGTTTTTTTATGACTGAAGATACCAGGGATCCGAACTACATATCCCACAAACCCTTACTGGGAATATATTTCTAAGATATGTAAGCTTGTTTGAGCGGGGTCCTCTTCAACCTATCGTTCCTGTAAGTTTTCTTGTAATTGTCCTATTTATAGTTAAATCCCCCCTCTTATAATATTGTAAAGCGCTACGGAATCTGTTGGCGCTATATAAATGGCGATAATAAGTAAATATGTTCTCCAGAACAAAGATTGACTGAGAGCTTTATTCTCAGAAGAAGCTGTAAATCTTAGAAACGAGGCACAGGCTCAGGAGATTCAAAAGTGAATGCATGGTGCAGTCTCAATAACATACACACCACCAGACTTGCTCATATGTTCTACTATCTAAAGCAATCATAAATAATGTCCCTACATATTAAAACAATTCCATTTACTGCAGACAATGAGTGATAACATATTTATGGTATATAAACCTAAGGAAGTAATATTAACAACACCCACTTGATCTGGCTAACAGCTTGGCAGCAGTTCACAAGCTGTATAAACAAAACATTTCATTAAGACAGCCATAAAGGGAAGGATGAAAGTGATCATTTATTTTGGCAGTCGAAATTTTTCTCTATGTATTAGAGAGTTTCTCCAGATAACCTTTCGAGTGTGACTTATAGTAAAAGACTTGATGCATGTGTTGTCGTAAAAAGCGGAGCTTGGCTAAGAAGATTGAATGTAATGAATTTCAAATGAATGCAATATTTGTGTATTAAAAAAAAAAAAAAAATACAAGCACATATGAAAGGTCTAGGAGTTAATTCACTAATACTGAATTGAGCCGACAGGCACAGATTATAATAATTTTTTCCAACTTGATTTTCTTTGGCCTTTAGCTTGCATTTCATTTGTGAATTTAATACAATTCTTTGTTTATTGGCCGAATCTTTCAGTGTTATCCACTAAAGCGTGCATTGTCGTAAATAGCTGGCTTTGTTTTCAAACTAGGCTAGTTCAATCAAAATGTTAGACAATTCACAATTTTGTTAATAATCTTGTTTTATGTTAAACAAACATGCAATGCATTGATTTCATAGTATTATTATTCATTGAAAGGTTATTGATTTCATTATTGTAAAGAATGCACTGCAGCGGTTATGTGGCACATATGTGGCTGACATAGGTATTTACAATTGGTGTGATTCAAATTGATGTTACATAGGCCACGTAGTGTGGCAGAAATTTGATTTCATGTGTTAATGTCCAAATAAAGTGGAATAATGCAGGCTTTAAATGCATGGACCCTGATTTTGACTTTTATTAAAGGATAAGGGGATTTACCACCCTGGATCAAGGTTGCAGCATTGGAGAGGAGGAATAAATAAAAAGACATACCTCCTAACTCCATCTTGAATTCTGCAGGACTGTCTTATTTAAAGGGACACTCCAGTGCCAGGAAAACAAACTGTTATCCTGGCACTGCAGGTCCCCTCTCCCTTCCACCTCCCATCCCATGTTGCTGAAGGGGTTACCTTTATCCAGTGGCGATGTCCCTCGGTGCTGGTTCAGGGTCTGCCCATGCTCCTCCCCCGCCAACGTCACCCGGCGGGGGAGACCTAATGCACATTCGCGGCAATGCCGCGCACGCGCATTAGACCTCCCCATAGGAAAGCATTGAAAAATGCTTTCAATGCTTTCCTATGGGGATTTCAGCGACGCTGGAGGTCCTCACATAGCGTGAGGATGTCCGGCGACGCTATAGCGAAGAAAATCTGTGCTATAAACCCGAAAGTGCCCACTAGACAGTCACTAGAGGAGGAGTTAACCCTGCAATGTAAATATTGCAGTTTAAGAAAACTGCAATATTTAAAGCTGCAGGGTTAAGGGCAGTGGGAGTTGGCACCCAGACCACTCCAATGGGCAGAAGTGATCTAGGTGCCTGAAGTGTCCCTTTAAGATAACAATTCTATCTGTCCCAGATTATTCTTCTTAATGGGACACTCCAAACACAGAACATTAGCTTGCTAAAGTGCTTTATGTGTGAAGAGTGTGTCCACATTTTTTTTTTTTTGCATTTTTGCATTTTGCAAAGACTTGTCATTGAGCTGCATTGGGAAGTCTGTGATTGGACAGCCACAGAAAGTCTGGGCGGGGTTAGAGCAGGAGGGCTTGCAAAGGCTACAGACAGGAGAGCTGTAGGTTTTGCAACCTGTTTTTATATATACACCTAATTTTAAAAAAATGCTTAATTGAATGCATACATGTTTTTATTGAGGTGTATGTACTAAAAAGTGATTTTTCCTTTTTTTTTTTTTTTTTGGTATTTGGACAGTGGAGTATCCAGTGCATTTGTCACGAGTGTACACCATAGACATGACATTGAGTCACTTGTAGCCAAGCTGGATTAACACTTGCCTCCAGGATCCATAAGGATGCTGAGGTGCCGGTGAGATTGGGCCGGTGTAAGGTTAAAACTAATCAGGTTTATTTTTATTTAGCAGTAACAAGTTCTCAAAAGTTTAACTTATGAAACAAATTTTCTCCTTGGCTAAAGGCTTAATGTACAAGATAACAATCGGTCTATCCACCTCATGCATTATTTACAAAGTGACTATTTTAACTTCCATGCCCTCTTAAGGGAGCCCTTTCTGTAAAGGAATACTTCCTCAAGTCTGCAACTCTCCTCCGTTACATCCTTCTATTTTAACATCTTAAGATCCAAATGACACTATGTTCCATAATCTCAATATCCTCATAAGAGACCTTATGCCCCCCTCCCTCCCCGACTGGATTAATCAAAGAAAATGTGATAGAATTCGTGTTTATATCCAGGAGCTGGGATAGAAACTAGACAAAAACCACAAAACATATTAAAAATAAGTGTATTAATGCGATATGACTATATAGTGGAACTGAATCCCTATATTGTTTGCTAAGATGAGTGATGTTAAGTAGGGGATGTTTTTTTTGTGTCTGTGCACTGTTCCCTATTCTATTTTTAAAAAATTAGAAAAATGCTATCGTCCTCCATTAGGCATTCACTTCATATTTTATGGCAATTTATTGCAAATAATATTTACTGTATTAAGATCAATATGTTTAGGATATAAATAAAGGGACACTATAGCCATCAACACAACTTTAGCTTAATGAAGTAATTTTGGTGTATAGATCACGCCCCTGCAGTTTCACTGCTCAGTTATCAGCCACCTCACACACAGGAGGCTTCTGCAGGGTTAAACAAACTATTAAAACAGCAGGAAATAATACATTCTAAATCAAACCGACAATAAAGGAAGTGTAAACATTAGGTGACTCTGTATAGGAAGTGTTTAGGAAGGCTGTGTAAGTCACATGCAGGGGGGTGTGACTAGGGTTGCATAAACAAAGTGATTTAACTCCTAAATAGCAGAGAATTGAGCAGCGAGACTGCAGGGACATGATCTGTACACCAAAACTGCTTCATTAATCTAAGGTTGTGTTGTTGACTATAGTGTCCCTTTAATATGTGATATTCTTTTATTATTGAAATGTACATTGTACAAACACCAGTTGTGCATACCATTGTAATATTGTCATATTATACTAAAAACTTTAAATTAAAAAGTAAGAGCAAAACCTGATGCCATCATGGAACATCCTGTTTATTGAACAGCAGTAGCTCTATGGCTGGATCATTCTATTGTGGCATAGATTACTTAAAGGTATACTCTAAACAACATAACCACTACAGTTCTCTGCAGTGGTTATGGTTCCAGGAGTCTCTAGAGCCATCCCACAGGAAGTAGTCAAAAGGGACCTTTGCTTGGAAAAAGTAAGAATTCATGTAAAAATACAATTTAGTTAGCCAAGATAAATTCTAACCCACTGTGTGTTGGCTAAAGACGTGGGAAAATAGTGCAGTACTGGTAGTGTTTACATTAATGGCATCAAACCAGCTAAGATTAACATTGATTGAGTCATGTCTGACCTGGCTTACACAAACTGTCAGGAGCCCCAGGATTTGCACATTATCAATAATGACTATATTAAGCATTATTTTGATATTTCCCAGATTTAGTTAATTTACAATATTTTGAACAGTCTGACACCAAGGAAATTCAGAATATGTCATTGTTTTGTCATCAGTAAAAAAATGTTCCCACAGCTCTTTTACTGTTTTTAACCATATATGTAGATAGAATGGTAATATTTTCAAGGCCAGTTACATTTATAAACAAACAGCAATTGCATATGTTTAAGACATATTGAGGGTTGCTTACGTTTACCAAAAAATCAACCCTGTACTTGATATATGAATTTGGAGAGCTTGATTCAAGTCCACACTCTAGTTAATTTGAGTCCTTGGATCACCTATACTATTAATTGCCTCATCTCTATGTAAAAGTGATTGGACCAGGAGTGGGGCAAAAAGCTTGGTCCCCGCTCCTTGTATTTACTATTCCCAGCTCACTGCTACTTACCACAACCACTACAGTTCATACTAGCGGTTATGGTGCACTCATCTGTAGTCTCCATTGTTAGTGTCAATCCTTTTGAGTGGTTTGACACAGCTCTTTTAATATATTATTGCCATCCCATAGTTCGACAGCTTTGTGTTTTGTAGACCCTTTAAAACGTGTAAGCCTCATAACCACTACAATCAACTGCATTGGTATTGTTGTTACAGCGCCCCCTTAATATGGAATCTGGGGATCAGGGATTTGGAGACTGTCACATGGCTGTCCACACTTTGTTTTTATTTATTTAATAACTGTTTGTATCAAGTAAGATTATCAGGAGCAGCACACTCAAATCTCTAACCAGGCTTGATTTGATGGGTGACTTTGTAGCCAGTTTGCCTTCAGTGAACAGTAACAATAGATATCCAAATGTATAATCATACCTGACTTTAACCATGCTGGTCCATATGTCAGGCCTTTGTGACTGCAGACAAAAATGTTATTACACACCTTTCTTCATGGACAGAAACAAACCCAGTGTTAAAGCTTATTGCTGGTTTTGTGAATTAATCTCTATTCTCTAGACAACATAACTACAGATGGAAAATTTCAGGTGTACTCAGACATTATTATTATTATTATTATTATCACCATATATATATTTATTAATTTGCCCTCCTAAGCTCACATACCCCATACACACAATTACCCCCATACATACTGTACCCCCCACACAAACTGCACCCCTCCCACACACACACTGTACCACTCATGCACAAACTGACCCACATACACACATACTGCACCCATCACACACATACAAACTACATCCTTCACACACAATGCACCCCTGTACACACACTGCATCCCTCACACACACACATATACACTGCACCCCTGTACACACACACACACACACACACACACACACTGCACCCCTGTACACACACGCACACTGCACCCCTCACACACACATACACACACACATACACACACTACAGCCCCTATCCCAGCAGACCCCAGATAAGTTGTCAAACTGTTCTTAAACAGTTTGACTACTTACCCTGGGATGGCACTACTGGCACCATAACCCCTACAACGTAATGTAGTGGTTATTGTGCCTGGATTGTTTCTATAAATAATTTACCAGTGCCACTCCCAAGAGTAAGGGTCTATTATATGCTGCACACATATACAACCTACAAAATAGTTTGGACTTGGGGTGCCTTGGAAAAATATTGAAATATTAAGGGCTCCTTGAACCTAGTTTGGGAACCACTGGTTTATAGAAATATTTCCAACACTATTTAAGAGCTTTTAGAAACGTTATCACCTATTTAGCTATTCACAGTACTTTTTACAGACAGATCAATAATAGTTGCATTTTAATTTTGCTCGTATATTTTATTTTTTTTCTAGAAAATAGCTTTGTTCTTTTCTTGTAATATTAATATATATATAAAACTCAAAGTCCACACAATAACCAAGCTTGTGCTGTATATTTCATTAGGGTCGTGATATTTTTTTATTATAAAAGTTGAAAATATATTGATTGCTAAATCTGAAAGATCATGTTTTTTTTTAATTCATCAAACAAACTAAAATGTAAGAACATTTACATTATGAATACAACCACGAAAAAGTGGCATTGATTTTAGGGTTAGTAATATTGTAAAAGGAGAAAAGGTTTAAGTTGTAACTTTGTATACATGTTAAATTTTTATTAATTATAGTATATGGTTTTATTTAATCAAAATCTCTAGAGCTAAAATCTTAACCCTAAATCCCTTAATTATGTCTGTAATCCTAAAAACACTAACTTTAAACACACAATTTTTCTTTCTTCAAATATATATTCTTTAGGCTGTTTTATGCGTTAGTATAGGTTAACCTAACATGTTAAATATTTTTTATTTTTTTAACGTGTCACAATTTTAATATTACAGGTAGGAAAGCAAATATGCACGCTAAATGCGCCTGTTGAGTCTTATCTGCTTTCATGCTGTTTCTAAGGCCAGCAAAATCTCTCAGAATTTGTAGTTGAGCTGCTAGAGGGCAACACTGGGTCATCCATGCTTTATCATTATCATCACCTAGAGACAGGAAACCTGGGGAAATGATTTGAAATGATATTTGTCCTATTGCATGTGTGACTATAAAAGAACCAGGATTTTGTGTTCTTGACACTCTCTCTGTCTTTATGGAAGAATGTTTATTTTGAGGTGTCTGGAGCTTGGCTTCAAAAGCATTTTTAATATAATCCAGATACATCCAAATTCTAAATCAACCTTGTAACTGTCTTACATGAATAAAGAAAGGTTTTATAGACATTCATTTATGGTGAAATATTTTCTCTGCACATTATCTCTGCTGACATTTTTGTTACGGTATATGTTGGTGTGTGTCTTGATTTGCTCTGTCTTTCGTGTAACCTGCTCTCCTAGCGTCATAAGGCAAACTAGAATCTTTCTTTAGAATCTCTATCTCTACCTAAACATAGAACGGGCAAGGGAACTGTAAATTGGAATCATACAGTTGAGCTGGTGTTCTTTGTTTGTTTTTTGTTTTTATTTCAGCTACGTTGGACTGAAATGTGCAATTTCCTTGTCCACTCATAATTAATAAACTCCTTTATTTGCGCAATATGTTTTTATAAAAGCAAAGAGCAATCCAGATCCAGATACAAAAGTGTGAATATCTCTGTACATGCAGCGTTTCAAGCAGAAACATTGCACATACAGAATATGCTTATTCCATAACTACTTCTAAAAGCAGAAGTGGCCATGAAACCTGGAGGAAACCTTTAAGGGTGGACAATTCACAGAGCTCCGTTACAATGCTTTCGGCATGTTCTAATGGCCTTGGTGTAGTGTGAGCATGTCTAACGATGCGCTCATCCTCACTTTTTGAGAACAGTCTCCAGTTGTTGCCAAAAGTGGGGCAAACCTGAGATGGCTGGATGGGACCCTACAATTCTTCCATTGGATTTGGAACAGTTGGGAGTCTTGTGGTTAACACCATAAGCCAAAATCAAAGTAGAAAACCAATCACCTATGCATTGTATGTATATTTTTTTTATAAATCCAAAGGCTATTTGTTTGTACGACCCAGCAGGCCAACATTTGCCAGAGCTTCCATCCCACAGACACTGGTTTAGTTTCACTCAATGCTGAATGTTTAGGCTCATTCTTACTTTCATGCAATACTGAGCATTCAACTTTATACCTCACCTCCCACAATACATTTGGAACTAAACAATGTGCCCAGCAAAGTGGCAGTCCAGAATGAAATGATACAGCAATTAGCAATCCCAGACAGTCCGCTTGGTCTCTCATTAAGCTGGCAGGGAGAAAGAGCTGATGGTGCTCTAGGCAAAATGAGCAAGGAGTACCTGGGTTACCATATTAGACTTGGAGATAAGTCAAAGACAAGAGTTGATATGTATGATATATAAGAAGTGAAATCTGTCTGCAGCTATATACAAACAAAATATTTAATTTCCTTGAATACAAATATGAGAAGACATCAATAGCAATAAAATCACAATGTTTAATTGAGGGATTTATTTAGAACTTGACATAATTTTATTATAATCCTCTTAATGTACATTAAGAAGACAATGCCTTAGTAAGTCACATTTCCCTGCTCAGCTGTTAGTTAAATAATCTAATTTTGCATCAGAACAATCTTACATTGACATGAGTGATGGGCAGATAACTCAATCCCCACGTTCTGATCTAGTCCACGTGCTGAACTCTCCGATATGTTATGTCCTTGTACAGGCGAATACTAATGTGCATTGGTGCCATATCAGCCAGTAAATCAGATAAAGGAACACACACACACACACACACACACAATTACAAACAATAGAGGGGATTTATCAAGATCAAAAGAGTTGTTATTCCGGTTCAATATGCTGAATAAGGAGTAATCACTGTGGACAGCAAAAGAATGTCTCTCAACATTTAGCAATTTGTAGCCAAACCAGCACCTGTTTTGTGATGATAAATTTCCATCCCTGTTGGTTTCCATGGTCATTCCTCCATATTTGCCTTTTTGCCCCAGAATAGCATTTGTTTTTACCTTGCTATATCTCCCATATAACTTTCTGGATCAATAGGACCATGTTTGTAAAACATAGACCTTCAATCTGTGAATTTCTGGTATTGGTGAAGCTAGCTTTTTCATCGTCCCTAGACAAACTAATTTTTGAGGTATTCATCTCAAACATTATAGATAATTTATAAACAAGCTAATACACAGCAAATAAATTATCGCAACTCACTTCACTGAGAAGATTTCTGTGATCAGGAAAGAAATCTCTAATCTCTTACCTTCCCCCTATCTATACTTCCCGCAACCTAACTCACTCCGCTGTTCTATGCTCACTCACACCCACTATGCCAGAAGAGGTTTCTAGTTCTGATCTGGTCCTCACACTGCACCACCTGTTCCCTCGATCCTATTCCCTCATATATCATTCACACACTGTCTCCTTCTCTTGCTCTGTCCCTCACTAAGATATTCAATCTCTTCCTCTCCCCGGCATATTTTCTTCAACCATCAAGCATGCAACTGTAACCCTAGTTCTAATAAATCCCAGCCTTCACCATAACTTCCCATCCAACTACAGCCCTATCTCACTACTACCATTTGCCTCCAAGATCTTGAGAAAGTTGTGTACGCGAGATTGACCGACTTCCTTCAATCCAACACTTTGCTTGGCCAAATTCAGTCTGGATTGTCAAAAAGCTTGTCAAACGGCTCATAATTCTCAACCTCCATAATCTGGGTCTACGAGACATTGCTGTCTACTGGTGCTCCTCCTACCTCTGCCAGCACTCTTTCCATGTTTCTCTCTTTGGCTCTGCTTCTTCTCCTCACCTTTTCTCTGTTGGGATTCCACAAAGTTCTGTCCTTGGTCCTTTACCGCTTTAGGACTACACTGCTTCCCTTGGTAAACTCATCAGTTCCTTTAGCTTTCACTGACGCTCACCTTCAAAACTAATCTAGAGCTGCATCGTTCCTATGAAACTCCCTTACCTGCTCCATTAGGCTTTCACTTGGTCTCCATCCCTTCAGAAAATCATTGAAAACTCACTTCTTCAGGAAAGCATATCAATTAAACCGATAATAGCTTTCCCTCCCATCAGCTTGCTTCCTCTCCTGCAATTCATAAAAAAAAAAAAATAAGCCCTCATTGAAATCTATTCTAGCAACCTACTTTTCTACCATACCATAACATTTTGTGCCACTTTACCCCTTTTTCTCTTGAATGTAAGCTCATTGAGCAGGGCCCTCAACCCCTCTGTTCCTGTGCGTCCAACTCTGGTACAGATACGTGTCTGTTAGTCTACCCATTGTACAGAACTACGGAACTTGCTGGCGCTATATAAATATTAATAGTAATAGTAATAATAATCATGGTAGTTTAAGCTCTGTAACAGCTTGGAAGCTACCTGTTGGCAGCCTTTTGCATACAGTAGTGCCTTCTATGAAAACGTAATTCTGGAGTGTATTCACTAAACAGTGATATGCAGGGTACTGAAAAGCAAATTGCACCATAAACAATAATTAACCTATACATCCAAACAACTGACTAATATCCTTTAAATGTGGTTACATAGTAATTGCATAGTAACGCAATGGCTGTTACCTAATCCTGTCTCGAAGCAATATGGTCTTCTGTGATTGTCACTTCACCCACAGACCATTCCATTAATCATTATTTAATGTTAGGGTAAAGATATTCCATAATGTTTTTTTTCATGACTTTTTGTCATCACTGCCATATGGGTTGCAAACAATGGATTTTAAAAAGCATGTACAACCCTCTTAATAGTTCTTTTTCTTTTCCATTTAAATAAACACTATAGTGTCAAACATGCAAATGAATATTTCAGACACTAGAGCTCTAAATAGCTGCCCCCCTTATATCCGGTTAAAAGGGTGATTTACTCAGCTTTTTTCAGCGCTGCGTGGGTCTGGTAGCAGCTGGCCCCACGCTCCGGGTAAACGCCTCTCTGCGCCAATCAATATCTCTTAATAGAGATTAATTGACTCAATGCATCTCTATGGGGAGAGTTCAGCGCCTTCATGCAGAATGCCTGGACCCAAGAAGCACCTACAGTGGCCGTCTGAGTGGCTGCCACTGAAGGTGTCCCTAGGGAGCAATGTAAACACTGCCTTTTCCTCTGAAAAGGTCATCTCTACATGAAAATGCATGCAGGGCAGGTAATAGACACCAAAACAACTACATTAAGCTGTAGTTGTTCAGGTTACTTTAATATATCTCTAATTTACCATGTGACACAGACAATCACCATCTTATCTATAGGATCTATCCCATTGGGAGTCCTTTGCCAAAATGTGTTGTTGTATTTCTGAGTGCATTACTTTCCTATGAGTTTATCTGGCAGCATTCATTTATTGCACAGCTGTATGCGATATTAAGCCATGTAAACCCTGCCGTGGGAAGTATTTGCATCATTAAGATGTATTTTCCTGGGCATATTTGGAATGGTCAAGCTATTAGAGTTGTGCTGAAAATAGCTACGGTTCCATTTACATGTAAACGTTTCAGGGTGATTCAACTATTCTGAAAGCATTCTAGAGAGTTCGATAGGGTTTATTCACTAAGCGGTCATTTATCTCAACGTGACAAATGGTTTGCAGTATGTTTAGCAAAATTGGTAAAGGGTTAGTCAATGTGAAAACATGATCAATATTAATTTTAATGTATTAAATAAACAATGCATTAAACAAAATATCGCCAATAAATTACATTTTGAAAGGTATATCTTTATATCTTTTAAGTTGTTTCTCATTGCAATGCTATTAGTTTACACACACCAACGTTCACTATTTATTGAATCAGGCTGTGTTTTACTACTGGGAGAGATACAGCTTGACTCTGTCTCCAGGAAGGAAAGCTATATTTTAAGTTGTGTTTGTGCATGCTGCATTTGTAAAAGTTCCAAGGTAGACTTAGTCAACTTTGTCCCTACGAGTTGTGGACTGCGTGACATTCACAGATTGCTGCCTCTATAAGTCACTCTCAAAGATCAGAGTCGGCTCAGGATGTCCTAAGCACCGAGCACTTTGCAATAGTGAAAAGAGCTTAAGGTGCATAAACAAACCCTTTTATTATTAACCAGGATAATTTAATTTTATACTAGTCATGGTTAATCTTGGCTCTCAATATGTTATGTACAATTCCTAGAACGTGTATAGTTGTTGGACTATGCTATTTTGCTTACATTTTCTAATTTTGTTTTTCAGTCCACCACTATTTATTTCACTAGATATAGTAAATGTTTGGACAATGGTGTAAATAATCTTCTTGACATTCATGTGATGGACTATTTTTCCTTTGCAAAAGAGACGCTGATGAGGTTATGCTCTACTTGTTTCAATGCTGGTCCGTTGTATATAACAGGGCACCCACATTTAAGAACCATTCCTTTTTGTAATATGTACAGAGACTAGAGTTGATCAAGTGAGAGAGTAGCATTTTATTTCCTTCGTATGCCCTATTCACCTCTTCATCTGTTCACCTTATCGTGTGTTGTCAATTTGTTGGTTTATTTGTATGTCTCTCTCACAACATTGCAGGATATAGAAAGAGACATTTTTTTTTTTGCTGTTTGTAAAATATTGCAACTTTCTGTATATTTATCTGCAAATGGCTGTAGAAACATAGAATGTGACGGCAGATAAGAACCATTCGGCCAATCTAGTCTACCCAATTTTCTAAATACTTTCATTAGTCCCTGGCCTTATCTTATAGTTAGGATAGCCTTATGCATATCGCACGCATGCTTAAACTCCTTTACTGTGTTAACCTCTACCACTTCAGCTGGAAGGCTATTCTATACATCCACTACCCTCTCAGTAAAGTAATACTTCCTGATATTATTTTTAAACCTTTGTCCCTCTAATTTAAGACTATGTCCTCTTGTTATGGTAGTTTTTGTCTGGAGTGCCAACTTCATTTTGTAGTTTCATGGATGGAGCAGTGGAGAGACCACTCAATGTCCTCTTATTGGCCAAGCACACATTCCAGTAGTTAGGAAGTGTTTATTCTGTATCTTGGAGGATTGCCGACCAATGTTGGTGGTTTTCCTCAGCTGGATGTCTCTTTATAAATCAAAGGTCTGGAGCTGGGTCTTACACCCAGGGATCTGATTCCCTTTGGACTGGGGAGAGTATTGCATGAAATCTGTCTGTGAAAGGTACAAAAATACACGGGAATGTGAAATGATAACAAAGATAATTCTATAATGGCAATAATAATAATAATATAAGAATGACAGCATGAACACTATATTGATCGCATCATTCTTAGTTTCTGGACATGATAACCATGCATTAACCAATCACCAATAATGCAATAGCAGTCTATGCCCATGGATGTGAAAGCTGACCGTCTCTGTCTGAGATCTTATGTATAAATACACCAATGACAGTTTATTCATTAATAGGGATACAATATAGTCTTAATGTTGTTCTAATATGCATTTTTTTCCCTCAGGACTAGGTAGTGGAGTCTCTCATCTACTAGCAATGTAGATTTTTCTTCATGGGTCACTGAGAGGGCATGTGACCAATTAAGCTCATAGCATTGATCAATGTACAGATTTCAGAGTTCTCAGATAATAAAAGTTCTGAAGTCAGCAATATGGATGATGTCACAGGGCAGTGTGCTTGTTTTTGTACAGTGCGGATGGGGGGGGGAATAGGTAACCCTGGGTACTCTGACTTCTGTACAACACAAGGCAGACACTGCATGATGGGAGTTGCAATCTACAGTAACTTAACAACAATATTCTAAACAGTATGACTAGTTGAGTACATGCAAAACCATTATTTAGCTCATGTTTGCATTGTTAAAGTAGATATAAATCTGATTTTCTTTCCTTTAAATATCGGCATACCAGTGGGATGATAACAGCAATTTATTTCTAAATAACAATATTCCTGGCACTCACAGGCTCAATAATGATCTCTCAATGTTTCTCAATACCCCTAGCAAATAAAGTTGATGGTCAAACATTCTTGGCAAGTGTTCTGGCTCACATGCTCATTCTAGTTATCAAACCCATTCTATGAACTATTTAACCTTTCAGACTAGTTTCTTAACAAGTCATAATTCCAGTGCTGTAGTGATTAATGGCATGTACATGTTTTTGTTGTGTGTAGAACAATTTAAAATATTAGCTTAATGATCTATGAACAATCTAACCACCATATTACGGCCAGTACCCTGCTACAGGTTAATTCTTGTACTGTCCCACCCTACCAGACTGTAACATAAAATTGATCAATGTTTATCCCAGCCCCACCAAAGTAACCAAATGTCCCTTACCTATCTTCCTTGTGTCCCTCTGTGGCCACTTTCTTACTCGAATGTGTGGGATTATAAAGACTTCCTGCATGAGCCTTTGATCAATAATTTCTGGGGCGAATGATGAGAGCCCATTGCAAGAAACAGCCTCTGTAGTCCCATATGTTGCAGCAAGCTAATTGCTGCCTGACAGGCATTTGCACGGTATAGTCAATGGTCAGTGTGTTCCTGGATTACATGATCTTTCCCCACATACTTTAATATTTTTTGTGTGGATGAAATATATTTCTCTTCTAGTGGTCCCTGGCTTTAACTAGACTTACATGTGTGAGGACCTCTTGATCAGTGAGTGAGTGGGTGCCTAAAGGTCCAGTAAACCTTGAACTCTTGGACAGTTCTTTTTAACAAAACTATGTCCTTAAAATTTAGCAGATATACCAATAAATTGATATTCAGAGATTATGCTGCAATTAGGATATGGAAAACATCTCTACAGCCTTCCCAGGCTCAGAACGAGTCCAACAATTTGGCATGTAGTGAACCACTTGTTTGAATACATAGGCCACTCAAGGGTGTCATAGATAAACTTGGTACATCAAGGTATGAGACACTGGCGGATCCAGGGGGGGCAACGGGGCAATTGCCCCCCCCCCCCGAGAATCCGAGGTTCTCCCTCTCCCCTGCCGGCTAATGCAGGGCTGGCGCTGCACACATACCCTACACACACACACATACACTGCCCCCACACACACACATTGCCCCCCACATACATAGATTGCCCCCATACACACACATTACCCCCCACAAACATAGATTGCCCCATACACACACATTGCCCCACATACATACACTGCCCCCATACACACACATTGCCCCCCACATACATAGATTGCCCCCATACACACACATTGCCCCCCACAAACATAGATTGCCCCATACACACACATTGCCCCACATACATACACTGCCTCCACACACACACATTGCCCCCCACATACATAGATTGCCCCCATACACACACACTTGCCCCCACATACATACACTGCCCCCATACACACACATTGCCCCACATACATACACTGCCCCATACACACACATTGCCCACATACATACACTGCCCCATACACACACATTGCCCCACATACATACACTGCCCCATACACACACATTGCCCACATACATACACTACTCCCACACATACACTGCCCCTATACACACACATACACTTCCCCCATACACACACATTGCCCCCCACATATAGATTGCCCCCCATACACACACACATTGCCCCCACACACACATTCCCCCCACACATACACTGCCCACACACATACACTGCCCCATACACACACACCCCACATTGCCCCCCACATACATACACTGCCCCATACACATACATTGCTCCCATACACATTCATTGCCACCATACACATACACTGCCCCCACATACATACACTGCCCCCATACATACACTGCCCCCATACACACACATTGCCCCACATACATACACTGCCCCCATACACACATTGCCCACCATACACATACACTACTGCTCCCACACACATACACTGCCCCCATACACACACATACACTTCCCCCATACACACACATTGCCCACATACACTGCCCCCAATACACACACACCCTACACACACATTGGCCCCCCACACACATTGCCCCCCACTCACACTGCAACGCACACACACACACTGCCGTCCTCAAGTACACACTGCAACTTTCACACACACACACTGCTCACACAGTCCTTCTTACACAAACACACACACACTGCACCCCTGCTCCTATGCCCTACTACAGCCCCATTTCCAAGCAGACCTCAGGTAAGTTGTCAAACTGTTCTTAAACGGTTTGACCACTTACTCTGGGAGGGGGTCCCGGCACTACTGGCACCATAACCACTACACTGAGCTGTAGTGGGTATTGTGTCTGAATTATTTCTCTAAATAATCTGCAAGTGCCCCTCCCGAGATCAGGCTCTGGATCCGCCACTGGTATGAGAAGACCCATTTGAGGATATGGCCATTACTATTCCCTCACAATTTAAATGGCTGTGTGGGGATTAACAATATACAGAAGTACACAAGTAATTGTATCTACCTTGCAATGCACCCCAAGGCTGCCTCACATTCGGCCCATCTAGTCTGCCCAATTTTCTAAATACTTTCATTACTCCCTAGTCTTATCTTATAGTTAGGATAGCCTTATGCCTATCCCATGCATGCTTAAACTCCTTTACTGTGTTAACCTCTATCACTTCAGCTGGAAGGCTATTCCATGCATCCACTACCCTCTCAGTAAAGTAATACTTCCTGATATTATTTTTAAACCTTTGCCCCTCTAATTTGAGACTATGTCCTCTTGTTGTGGTAGTTTTTCTTCTTTTAAACATAGTCTCCTCCTTTACTGTGTTGATTCCCTTTATGTATTTTAATGTTTCTCTCATATCCCCCCTGTCTCGTCTTTCCTCCAAGCTATACATGTTAAGAGCCTTTAACCTTTCCTTTTACATTTTATTTGTATGAGCACCTTTGGTTTAATTCCCGAAATGAAATCAAGAACTAGATTTAGTAAGTATGTAAGTTGTATGTAATTTTCTTAAAATGTTTGACATTTCAGGTATGTACTGAACTTAGAGAATAAGCTTGATGTTAGACTACAACACCCATTGCCTTAGCCAGAATATAGCTGTGACAAAAATATAGTTCAACAACAAGCAAGGATCTTGTGTATACCCTGTTCTGCCGGAAGGATTATGTTACAAATCATTGGAAATGTCAATTAAACAGCATTCACCTCATTTAGTAGCCAGCTAATTGATACATTGTCACTGGGAAACATATAGCTACTAATTAGGAATCTTGTCTTTGATCCAGTACTGTCAGCTACTGGTGACCTTTATACAATTAAGGACAATCTTTTCTGTTTTATAAGGCCTTACTTTTTTGCGGTTGACTATGGCTCATCCTCAAATCTGATTTCAGTTAGGTAACAAGTTTTACGTTGGAATACAGATTTACGAGTAAGTCTTGCCTTGATCTCAGCAGTTCTACTACTGACTTGAATAATAATCGACAAATCATTTAGACATTAAGGCCATGTTCAAATGAATACTTTGCACATTCTTTGGGTGTTGAGCAGATCAAGTATGTAAAAGGTGATGTTGATTAAAGCAAGATTAATGTAAAGGGTGGATTTAAACTTGTTAATGAATACATGAACTGAAAAACATTTTAAGAATGTAAATATGTTATAGCTAGTAATGAAACAAAATTAGTCGGTAAAGCACAGAGTAAATCATGTAGTCTAAGTGCTAGTAAAGATGATTTTGGAATTAAAGGATCCAGATCAAGAACATGTTTGTGACTGAAAGGAATTTGTAATTCCCTGGTAGTCTATTTTGGAGGAGAGGGTCGGTACATGATGGTGTAAAGTAGTATCTGGTGGACTAAATTAAGAGAGTATCTTAACCCCTTAAGGACACATGACATGTGTGGCATGTCATGATTTCCTTTTATTCCAGAAGTTTGGTCCTTAAGGGGTTAAACACCTGGTTGGTGCAGCATGAAGGATGATATAGCTAGTGTGGTACATTGTAGATGAGCAAAGCTGACACCAGAATGATCTAGCAGAGAAAATAGCTGATGTTGGGATCTAACGTGAAGGCACAATTTGGTAGCTCATGATATAGCATAAGGTTCTAGAATGTTGCCTGACAATGAAGCTTGTGTGACACTGAGTTGTTTTTGAATACGTTACATAGATGTTAGAAGGGCGCTATTTGCAGTATAATTTGATGGAGAAGGGCTGTACTTCTCCAATATCTACATATTGTATTGTGCAACAGTTATATGAGAGCCTATGGGAAGAAAGCTCTCATTTTTGCTTTAACTATACACCCATCAGTTTTCTTCATTGAGTTTACAATGATGAGGTGATTTGAGTCCCGGTGATGGCGGCACCAACAGGACCTTTAAAATAACTGGTCACTGTTCTGTTTCATCATGTGCTGAATAACAGTCCAAATATCTACCAGCCCAGCATTCTTTGGCTTAGATCAGACTAGGATTAGCCATAAAGTGGCCCCAGGTGGTCACCCATTGCCCAGGAGTTAAACGGGGCCTCGGAAACATTGATTTGCTTGGCCCCATTAACCATCAATATGTGAAAAAAAGAAGGGAGGGGGCAAACTGGTAACTTGCCTATGCCCCCCTGGAATATTAATTATTCTATGTCTTAGATCAAGGATGACAAACAGGTATATTCCCATTAATTGTAAAAATACAGCAGTTGGGGTACGTTTTGGTCATCCCTGTCTTAGATACTGTATATGCCTTCATAATATTGAGATGGTTACATGTCATATTTGATGTTACAGTTATTTTGTTTGCAATACACAACTTGATATAATTGTTAATAATAATAATCAATGCTTGTATCATGCACATGCAGTTTACTAGGTGTTTTGTTTTGTTCTAGCACCTGCACTAATGATATATGATTAAGAATTGAATCCTTGCACTCGCTAATTTCAAAGCAGTGAATTAGTTCACCGTGTGAACAGGTGTTGTGAAAGCTGAACATTCAACATGTCACCTCCATGAAAAGGAGAGTTCTCTCTTTGGCAATCCAAGATTGTGTAATTCTACATAAATCGCTTACTTTAATTGTAAGCCTGGAGACGTTTAACTCTCTCACTGCCAGACATTTAAATACCCAGATGAATCCCTATTATAAGTATGTCAGTAAGTATGTCAGAGATGCCGGGCGAGATTATTGGAAATACTCTCACCTTTGCATTGATTCAGTATTAGAATCAGCATTGGATTTCCTAGTCGCCAATCCATACATATGGTGAAGGACACATTCCACTCCAGCAATAAAAAATGGATTTCTGTGAAGGTGAGGTCTAGACAACAGTGAAAATGGCTGTTTTTTAGCAGACATCTTATGGCAAAAGGCTACCCTATAGAAAACTGGAATCTTAACCTCTTGATGGCATACCACTACCATAATAGGCAATATATATTGTGTTTGTCTCACAACTTAATTCTCCAATGGAAAGGCTCAGGGTCATTGTCTCTACTGTCAAAAGATAAATCATGAGTAATACAGTCATTTGGAAACAGTGCCCGTAACTGCCGGTTCTATTCTAACTAAAAGAGACCACTGGGATTTACTTACTAAATGTATTTTGCAGAGTATTTCAATAAATAAAAGCTACATTAGAGTGTTCTTGCAACCCAGCTATTTAACAAACAGTTTTGATCAGTGAACTGAACATTTTAAAAACAAACAAACAAAGACCTCTAGAAGCCAACGATCTTCAAAATCTGTGGACAGACAACCCACTTGGAAATGGAATGTTGGGGAGAAGGTCAGACGGATGTCAAAATAACCTTGTTATTAAATGTACCAGAACTAATGACTGTGGATCACAGGCATTCTGGATGCATTCTTGGCAAATGAATTTTTCCTGCTGGACTTATTTAGTATTTTAATTGTTTTCCCGGAAGATTTGTATTTCATAATTATGTGGCAATCTTTATAGTAATGATGCATTCAGAGCGTTTTGTGGATGGTTCATCAGATGTGTTTTATTCAGTGGTCTAAAGTTTGAAAAATAAGACAATTGAAGTGAAATTTTTACACCTGAATTCCTATCACTATATTGTCCCTGTCCATAAATTTATAACTCCCCACCCCTGCTCATCATAAAATGGCCTAATACATTATTTTACTTACCTTTTTTCCAGAGCTGAGGCTCCCAAGGCAACGTCACGGCAATGGTGTGAACCTAATGCGCATACACAGCAAGCTCCACGCACGCATTTAAGAATCAATGCTTTCCCATAGGAAACATAGAAGATGTCATCAATGTTAAATGTCCTCATGCAAAGAATCTAGTAAGACTAGAGTAAGACTCCTCTAGGAACCCGGAATTGCCTTTAGAAGCATTTCTAGATCAGTGATTTTTTTTCCAATTGGCTGTTTTTATCTTGAATTTAAAATTCACTTTCAATTGACTTTGAATTCTCACTGTAGTGAATAGCACAGTAAGTGAATGCCTCAGGAATTCTCTGACAATCCAGTTGCCTAGTAGAATACTTTCAGAAAATAATGTTACAGAGTGTATAATTCTGTAGATCTTGACAAGGCTCTCCCCTATGTTTGGCTCACAAAGCACTCATTAGTAGTGTATTCACTGAAGAAGCAGATAATGCAAAAAAATGACGATAAGTTTAAACTGATCAAGACACAGAAATAAAATGCTTAACATATCATAACAAAGCATCTCCTTCCTGTCAGACTCTATAAGCCATCAGTGAAACCCAAAATATCTCCAAAACTGCATTAAACCTTTTGTTCAATGGATAATAATGCCACAACACCACCAAGTTCCAAAAGTTCTTCTGCAAAAGTTGCATATCTTTTGGATAAAAAAAAGTTTATACAATATTACATACCATTGCAATGTGATGTAATACTTAATACATTCTTAATTAGGAAATAGATATTATCAAGATAGACCCCTATTTTCTCTGTATCAATTTTTAAACCCCGTAACTATGGGAATAACCTGATGAATAGGCCACCTTCTACTAGTGGTTAATACATACATGTATATATTGGGCTTCATGAAGTTTGATGGGAACTGTACTTTTGGGTTAAAGGCCTGCCATTCAGAGCATGAATAACCACATGGCTATCCTAGGCAGGTGCCTACTGTAGTCAACCTGGTCCCTACCACCCACTAGTGCTCGCAGGAGGACAGGAGAGTCAGCCTGCAGCCGGAGCCGAAGAGCTGCAGGCTAAAGTGAACATGCCACCACTGGACCACCAGGGCATGCAGCATGATATCCCCCTTCCCTGGTAAAAAGTAAGAAGGGAGGGTGAGACATTAAGATAGATTTTCACATCTCACCCACCTACACACAGCAGTGACACTATGCACCTTTCACACAAAAACACACACTACACTGCCCCCTCATATACAGACTGCCGCCCTCACAAACAGACTTCACACACACACACAAACTGCCCCCTCACACACACTGTCACACACACACACAGAACCCCTCACACACACACAATTCACCCTTCACATACACACTGCACCCCCCACACACTGCACCCCTCACACACACACTACACCCTTCACACACACACAGCACCCTTCACACACACACATAGAAAAATAGTAGAATAGAAAAAATGAGAAAAAAAAAGATACATGTAAGTACATATTTTTTTAAAAACCCATCCTTTCTTAAAAAACCTCCCAAAAAAACATTTGCACTTTCGCTATAAAATAAGTAACTGCATCATTGGTGGGCGGTACTGAAATTTCACCATCAACAAAGATACAAAAGTAGGCAGTAGGCATTAAAAGGTTGACTACCCCTGGTCTAGGGGTTAGACAGGGGCCCTGGAAGTTTGCTTGACTCCTTTACCCATCTCTAGTGAAGTATTAAGGGGGACCCAAACTGGGAACTTAATCCTCCACTGCTGCCATTGATTCTACCTTCTCTAATACGTTGGTTTGGATGCTGCGGAGAGAAATACATGATCTTACACTACATAGCAGTTGGAATAGCAGGGTACAAACTCTGGTACTCCAGCTGCTACGTAGCAAGCTTCCAACTTTATTTATTTTAAATAACGTCAAAAGATACTGAATAGTTAGATATGTATCGCAGAAACAATGGCGTCTTGGTCTGGTGGGGACATCCGCATATCACTTAGCATTCAAATGGTCCAGCCGTTCTGACTAAAGTTAAGAAAACGTTATCGGTCAAATAGCAGTGCTGATAGTAATCGGGGCCTAAATAAAGCGTGCTCACAGTGATTTCTGCCCAACCCTAACATGTTTTATAAATCACATTGTGACACCAAAACTTTGAATGAAGTCAGAATATTATGTAATCTTATATTTAGAAACTCCACACCTGCTGATTGATCCTCAACCTGGGAGCTACAATTCTACAACAGTTGGAGATCTACAGCTTGTCACCGCTGCTCTTCTGTATACAGATCCTACGGAACATGTTAGCAAGTCGTACAAAATAAATAGATGCTCACTTTTCACTATTCCTTGCTTGGAGCATATCTCCCTGGTCATCTTCCGCAGTGATGTTGTCTTCTGTCAGGAAACACAGCATCACTGCTGAAGTCAACCAGGCGGATTTTTCTTCCAATGTCAGTTTTCCTAAAACAGTGATAGCTAACCGTGACACCATAAATTGTTTCTGGATTACATTTCCCACGATGCTCAGCTAGCCTTTAGAGTCTAAAAGCTAGCTGAGCATCGTGGGAAATGTAGCCCAAAAACAATTTATGGTGTCAAGGTTAGCAATCACTGTCCTAATACGTTCTGTGGGAGTGCTGCAGAGGTGTACGTTTAACGTAGATCCTGTACAACAACAAGTGCATGTATAAATAAACTAGTGGGATTTATGCACAAGGCTTTAGAGCTCGAAAAGCTAACTATGGGTTGTACTATTTATCTTTTTTTTAATACGCACTAGTTATTACTTCAGCATGCCCGATCTGGCTTTCAGGGTGTGGCATAAATAAAATTAACCCCTGCAATTCTCAGTGCACTTAAACATGTATGGCGTTTCTCTGTAAATGCGAAAGAGCACCAAATGAGGCTCAAAGTTCCACGAGGCCGTAACGTTGACCTGTATGTAGAGGGATGCAACAGTTCCGCTCTAAGTTGCATTAACTGCAATTGCAATTAAAATTCAGGTTGATTTTTTGCATGATTTTCTATGAAAATCAATCTTGCATTGTAGCGCCTGAAGGGTCAATTAAAAATAATCGCTGTCATGACTATACTTTATTAAAAGAGAACATACACATTTGAAGTTTCTTTGATCTTTAAATATGGAGGGAGTTCCAAGTTCCAAGATCTTGTACTAATTCTATCTGTGTTTGGATTGAACTCCCTCCATATCTAAAGTCTTACTATCTGTTCGTATTCCTGTTGTTTTGTGGGATCACCAAGGTTCCTGCGCTTTGTTTTCATTCCAATTACTATAATCTGTTTGCAATTGCTCCACTCAGTGTCACTGGTTTTCTAGCAGACTTCCAGTCTGAGAAAGAATAAGTTGTGGGCGGATAGAGTAGATTTGCTTACAGGTAAGTCCCATGTGACCCTTAGATGGATTTAAAAAAAAAAAAAAACAACAACTAAAGCCATCATTCCAGTTTGTAATCAGGGACTGTCTCCAGCTCTAATAATAAATATGACATTTTCTTGGCAGATCCCCACTTTTTCTCCTTTCTTTGTATTAGCCATTTTCCTGCTAGTTTCTCAGTAGTTTATAGAATCTCCTGTAACCTGCAAGATACAGTGTGACACAGTGAGGAAGAGAGACATGGAGCAGCTGGAGTTTCATGTGACTGTATGACTCTGATGGGGAATTCATTGAAAATGCAGTTCCTCCCCTGGAAATTCAAGACACTAGGCTAGGACTGTCACTTCCTAACACAGAGCTTGGAGGAAGCAGATCTTCTCTGTCTCTTGTGAAACTTGCTGCTACTGATTGCTGTTGGCCATGGATTATAGGATTGTGATCATGCACACATCACTGTAGTTCAGAATACTACAGATACTTTTTTTTCATTATTACGAAAATGAGCATTGTTTTGAAGCCAAGGTCTAGATCTACCAGTTCTCTGAGGACAACTGATGGGCTCTGGTAAATATGTGAATTGTTTTGCTTTTTCCTGCATTACAGCAAAGTGTTAATTCCCAGCTGTCACACGACTACAACTCCCATAATGCTTTGCAAGCACGGGGCTGTAGTTTTGCAAGAGCTGAGCGTCTACATTTTGAACATAGCTGTCTTTAGACTATTCGCTGTGCTTTTATGAGATATGAGCATTAGCCCCTGTTAGGATCAATGACATGCCTAGATTGTGAATATAAAAATGGGTTTGTCTAATTTTGGTCCTGAAGGGGTTAACCTTATTGTTGGCATGGGTTTTTAAGTTTGCAAAATGCTAGTTTGCATTTAACCACAAATATAGTAAAATGAAAAGGCAGTGTGGGTATTTATTTTTTTTAGTTGTTTTTTTACGTATTAGGATACATTGTAACCCAAACCAATGTTTTGTAACTAATTTAGGATCACGTTGACGGGAGTCTGCTGCTGTTAACCCTTTCAGAACCAAGGTCGTGCCATTATGGTCATGCTAAGTTGAGCTGCTTCTGAAGAGGTTAAACTCAACTGTTTTGAGACATTTTTTTAAACCCAACCTAAAAATAGCTGTTTATATAACATGTTGATAATACAAGGTACTAATAATGTCCTTTTGTGTCATTATCTCATCTCTGTTGTTGATTTGGGCTAAATCTCTCAGGACAAGGCTGTTTTATTTAACCTGGAAATTGAAAATGTTCTGACATAATGTGTATTGAACTCCTTGCATTGGCTGTTAGGTATGTGTCTGTGTGTTCATACAACTCAGAACACTGACAGTTTACGGTAATTGGATGCCAATTAAAATTCTTTAAAAGTAAAATAAGAATCTGTTGGTAACTACATTTATAATACATTATCCTATAATGGAAGAACAATGCATTTTATAGCAAAATAAGTCATCTTTATCAACAGGCAATCTTTCTAAAAACAAATTTAAAAAATCAAGTAAAAGCATCAGTGTTTAAATCTATACATTTTGAAATCTTTGCAATACAAAAAAATTGGTAAATAATTCAGTCAAAGCATACTAAAATAGTTAGTTTTTTTTCCATGTTTATTTTTTTTTATTTTTTTTTTGGGGTCTGTTTGTTTAGTATTTATTAGTTTATTAGTGTTTGTATATTAATATCATAACAGCAAATTATAGAATATTATCAGAAAGGTGCGTATCATTGTAATGATAAAAAATATTAGTCATAATAATAATATTCTATTAAATTAGTACTCTTGTGAAATAATTTGTTGTAGGGACTATCTCCTGCATACCATATTGTATGTTCATTAAGGAGAGCATCATGATGAATTGTCAGGTATAATGCAAAAAGAAATCTAAACAGTTTTGCGATAAATCCCTAAAGCTATTTTAACCTAAAACCTGCAAAATGCTATCATATAACCCCAATTCCCTGTTTAGTGAATAGACCCAACAAGTAAATTATAAAATTATATTTAAATCATTTATCTGATCGATATCATCAGACTTACGTCAATTATCAGGACTTAAATCTAAATTTCAATTTCTAGACAAAAATGGCTGAATTGGAATCATTCTCTACATAATATTTATTTTCTTTTTCGGCCTAACATTTTAACTCATTTTGAATTCCTGACATTGCTCTAATGATGATAATCATTATTAGAATTTATATAGTGCTTGCATTGTTTGCAGAATTTTAACAATTATAGAATAGAGATATCTGAAAAGTTATTGGCATACAAAATATTAATAGAGACAAAAGTTAAAGAAGGTCCTGCTCAGCAGAGCTGACAATCTAGGAGGATAAGCGATTAGCCACTTGTAACAGAAGATCCTGCATGCTTTGAATGTGGAGATCATCTTAAAACCCCATTCATATTTGGATAGATGATCACATTGTCGGATCTTGTTGACTTTAATCCAATATTTCGTTACCTTGGCATTGTATAATGTTAGACCTTCAGCTAGACGTCAGCCTAGTTTTTTTGGCAAGTGGATAAGATTGGAATAAGATGTTCTGGAAAGGCCTTACAAAGCTTAAAGGGATATAAAATGAGGGTCATTTGCAGAGATTTGTACTTTGTACTTTGTTTGAAAATTTTACTACTGCAGAATATATCCCATTCATTCTGAATATTAACACATGTTAATATTTATTGACTTTTTTCCGCCTTGTGTGCAGAAACATCTGAAGCAGCAAAGCTGATATGTACATTGTTTTCTAAATTATGCAGTTCACTGTGTAGCCCTCTGTACAGCCACATGTTTAAAATATAAATCTCTTTGATAAAGAAATCCCCACCTTTTCTACTCCTGTATATGCTTAATTTATTTCACTGTGTACAAAATGACACGATTTCGTTTCTACGTCACTTTATATAGAAGGTATTCAAAACTTTGTTTAACAAAAAAAAATTAAAGTACTGCTCCTTTAATTGTGAAGACAAGATTTTATAGCAAAGAACACTGAAGGTTTACAGTCACAGAAATGTTTGTTAAACTTTCTGGAGCCTCGGTATTGATTGTCATGCTTTTAATAGCATGTCCTAGGATTTCACTGCTAAACATTGCACAGAAATCTAGCCCTATTTTTGTCACTAGATGCTTTCTGCTATAATTGTTATGCTACCTATGCTGTGAATGTAATTTGGAGGAAACTTTAAGTTATTTACATACGCCGGTCGAAAGTGATTGTGTGAAGAATGCAAATTACTGGGAGTTTTAAGAATTTTAATGGAGTAGTTAAAAAAAAAACAAAAAAAAAACATATATATATATATATTGGACGTGTCCGTTTGATAAAATATATAAAATATCAATGCATCTGTAATTGTTACTCTAATTGTGTGCTGTTACAGGAGGTAAGATTGTATGAAAATAAGCTGCAATATCTCAAAAGCTGATGATAATCAAAAGGTTTGACTTGAAATCTGAATGTATCACAGACCAATCAATTCATTTTGACAACATAGAACATGAGGTAGTTCAGCCTAGGATCTCTAAAAGAGAAAATAAGGTAGAAATAAAAAGTATAAAAAGCAAATACTTAAAGGGACACTATAGTCACCTGAACAATTTCAGTTTAATGAGCTTGTTCAGGTGAGAACTATAGCTCCCTGCAGCCTTTCTCATGTAAACACTGTATTTTCTGAGAAAATACAGTGTTTACATTGAAAGCTAGGAAAACCTCCAGTTGCAGTCACTCAGAGTGAACCAGAGGGACTTCGGAGTTGATGGAGCCACAATATGCCAGATCTGCTATCAGCAGAGCACAGGGCAGCACTGTGCACAGCATCCTGTGATTCAGTATCTCCTCCCTCTGCATGCAGACACAGAACTTTCCTCATAGAGATTCATTGATTCAATTCATCTCTATGAGGAGATGCTGATTGGCCAGGGCTGTGTTTGAATCATGCTGGCTCTGCCCCTGATCTGCCTCCTTGTCAGTGTGGTGACATTCTGTCTCAGCTAATCCTATGGGGAAGCACTGATCAGGCTACCACATGTCAGCAGACTGCTTGTTTTTTTGAGTCTAACAGCATGCAGATTTACAGCTTCAGGCTTGAATACAGTAAGATTTTGCTATATTTATGGAGGCATGAGGGGCCCAGGGCGGCTAGATGGTGGTGTTAACACTATAGGGTCAGGAATATGTTTGTGTTCCTGACCCTATAGTGATCCTTTAATTCTAAGTGGTACCAAATGTAACACATCAAACCACGAAAGTGCTTCAGTTGATGGGTGCAGTATGTACAGTGATGAGTGCTGTTTGACTACTGTACTATTTGTGTTACTGTGTGGTGTGGGATTCAGGAACCAAAAGGAAGTTTTCCCTCATGGCAAAGTCTTACTATAGAATGATTGGCCAGGTTCCTACAATCAGAATAAATGTAGGAAATCAAGCATTATTCGCTGTCTGTAGAGTTTAAGCTCCCACAACTACAGTCTTACCAACTATCTGTATGAAGATATTTCCCTTGTGAGTAGCATTGAATATAATTGTAAAAATGTAATGATAAAGGATATCAATAAAATGGATAATTTAAGGTTGATTAAATATAAGTGGGTTGAATGTAAACAAGGAACATGCATTGTGAGAAATATAATAATATGAGTATTTCATGAGCTCGTGAACTTGATGTGGTCCATAGTTCATGCCCACTGGTTATTGCCATGTTGGCACTGTGATATCAAAAATTGTGACTAACGTGAGTAAGAGAACAGAAAGGGACTCCAAAAGACCCTCCATTGACAAAGCGTGAATCCCATAGTCGTCATTTATGATGGTTGCTGGGATTGGCCAAAAGTTGACAGAGGAGTTCCTCCTTTTGTCAACTTTTATCAACCTCATACTTTACCATAAGACAGCGTAGTCCCTATTGTGTCTTATGACATCTTTGGATTGTGTTGGCGAGATTATATTTATATAAAAATGCTGAAAAGTAACAGATCTGCTTTAAAGTATTGACTTCTATGTTCCATTAAATCATTTTGTTACAATCTTTCTCAGTAACCTTCTAAGGAGTATTGTTAAGACCGTAAGTTACTGGGAAGAATTGGGTGTATTTAGAAGGCATTACTATGTTTGAAGAATAAAAGACTACAATCAAAATAGGTCCAGCAGAAATATCTCACATTGATGCTTACCAGAGTAAATATTTGTTGTACTTTGTCTTTGCTGTATTTATCTTGGTAATAAGCTTCAAAAACCCATGCTGCATAATGCATATTGACCAACATCACATGGGTAGGTAGCTCAGAGCTAAACATCACTCTCTGAATGACATACAAATGTGCCATTTAACACAGTCTAATATTTACTAAAACGTATTCTGTACTTCAGATTGAATAAGGTGAAAAAAATAACAAAGAACAGTGCTAGCATGTGTCAAGAGCTAATTGGATGCTGTCAAAAAGGTGACAGTCCATTATCTGAGAAGAAGGAACCTCTTGTAGGGGTCAAGGTGCCTTTCTAATAAACCTTAGCCTAACATTTAAGGATGACAATTGCAGTGCTTTCCTAGCCTAACTGGCACATGGGCTTGAGGAGGAGCTGTCACTTTTTAGAATGATTAATATTGTGTTCCCTTATTTATTATGTAATCCCTTATATATAGAAAATATTTGTTTGAGACCTCTGAAAAATAGAATGTAACAATTCGCATGGTGGTATTTACCTCAATTCCGAAAAAAGGTGCGTCTACCTTGACTTCCTGTGAAATTATCATTTTAAAGTTGCACTTATTTGAGATTGGACATACTTCGTTAGCTCTGTACATCACTGATACCAAAGCCATTAATGATGACTAATAAGAAATACCTAATTATCCTCGTATGTAATAACCAGCAGTCTTTCTGACAGAAGGGTAGAGATCTATAGCTATGGATGGTGAAACAATCAGATACAAACACTGTCTAATAGACTGTGACTTAGGATGCAAATTCCACGTTATTGTGAGATCAGGCCACCTTAAAGTGGATCTGTCAATTTCAGACCCCTGAAACAGACTGATCTAATGCGGGTCTGGTGGCCACTGTGTGCAGTGGTGGTTTCAATTACCTCCACCTGTCCCTCGTAGCTGCTGCCATGCTACATATGTCTTCTTCTCCTTGCACTTCTGTTGCCCGGAGCTATGTCAGTGTGCAAGGGTGAAACACTGAGGTCTATGGAGGATCCCATGATACTGTGCTACATAGATGAAGCGTAAGTTCCACAGCCGTCATTTGTGATGGCTGCTGGGATTGGCCAAAAGTTGAGATAGGAGCTCCTCCTTTTGCCAACTTTTGTCAATCTAAGGCTTTACCGTGAGACAGAGTCCCTACTTTGTCTTATGATATCTTTGGATTGCGTTGGAAAGATTATATCTTTATAAAATAGAAAAGTGACAGATCCTTTTTGAAGTACTGACATATAACAAAGGTAGGGAAATTAGTTATGTGGCCATTCTAACTTATATCCAGCTTTTGGTCGATATGAGAACTTGTAAGCCTGTGTGTAGTTAGTCTAGCTATGAAGTGATAGCAGTGCATGTTGGTATCAGTAGTAAGCATTATGCATTGCATACCCACCATTTCACATAGACAAATAGGGACACTTTCATTTCAATGTTCTAGGAAATTTTAGCTAACTTCATGACTTACTAACAGGGCCAGCGCGTCAATAAGGGCACCAGAGCAGGGGGACGCATAAATCTGACTCCCTAGCCGTTGGCCAGGGACCCTAATTTTTTAACAGACGCCAGCATCCTACCTTGCCTTCCTGACTGCTCAGAATGGAATTGGAGTCAGTGTCATTATCTTCTGATAAGGAAGAAAAAAAAATCTCTGAGATATAGATGGGTATTTTTGTGAACCCTACATACTTATTATGTAATATAATATATTATAGGTATGTAGTGGTTTAAAAAAAATACCCCTCTCTGTCTCATTAGAGATTTTTTTTTTTAATTGATGCTGAAAGAAGCAAGGTACATTCTTAGTGTAGGACTCACCTAAAAGATTTGCCTCAATGTGGCAGGTGAGCTTATACTTAAATAGCCATTGGAGTCATAGTAAAAACCTCCCTCACCGGCTCACATGCAGTATGATTCGGCCGCTGCGGCTGGGGATGTAGACAGGAGAGGACCCGGAGGAGCTCTATCTAGCAGCTCCGCCGGGTTCCTCTCTCGAGATCCAGAGCATTGCCATGGCAGTGCTCCGGGTCTCGTGAGAGTGAACTCTAGCACCACCAGGGATGGCAGCATGGTCCCCCTCCCAGGCTAAAGGTAAGAAGGGAGCGGGAATACAATGCCTGTTTTTTTAGTTTTTATTTATTAACATTAGTAATGTTAATAATAACTCACAGCACCCTCACACACTGCACACCTCACACACAGTACCCTCACACACACATACTGCACCCACCCACACATCACCCTCACACAGAACCCTAACACAGCACACTCACACACAGCACCCTCACTCACATATTGCACAACTCACACACACACTGCACAACTCACACACAGCACCCTCACACACATACTGCACACCTTACACACACACATACTGCACCAACACAGCACACACATATCCACACACACACTGCACCCTCACACACACACTATACTCCTCACAAATACACACTACACCCTTAATACACACACTGCACACCTCACACACGCATACAGCAGCCCCCAAACACACTGCACCACTCACACACACACACACACACAATATTTCCAAACATATATGTATATATACTACAGAACATACTGCACCCCTAAACACATTACATTTTAGACACATACTAGATCCCTTAACCAACTCTGGATCATCTACACACTAGATCCCTATATACGCTCTGAATCCTCTACACACACACTAGATCTCCTATACACACTCTGGGTCCTTCAAACACACACTAGATCCCCTACACACACACTGCACCACCTACACACACACACACACACACTACATTTCTGACATACACACTCTGGATCCCCTATGCACACACTAGATTCCGTGTAAGCAAACACATACTACATTCCCTAAACACACACTCTCTACAACCCCTACACTCACTACATCACCTATACACACACACTACAGCCTGTATGCATACACTCGCTACATCCCCTATACACACTATGCCCCCTATACACACACTGTCTACAACACCTAGACATACATACATTACATTGCACCACAAACACAACATGACTGATACCAACCTATCAACACAAAACCATATCACAGTCAGCTCACTCTACACACGCAATCCCATAAGCAGGCTCCAAACACATGCACAGTACTCTTTCCTGGCATTTTTGTCTCCTGGTATCCCATATATGGAGACACCAGAGACAAGTTAAAAGCAAACACAGCGCAAGCATGTTATTAAATTTGCTTGCGCTGTGCAGAACAAATACAGGGCCTTTTTCTCATGCCAGAGCTCTTCAGCAGAGCTCTGTGCATGGTCTGCCGTGTAAGAGCATTAAACCAACATTTTCACTTTGAGATGGGACGTGCTTGTCATTGGGGATGACAAAACACACCCTCTCTGGCCCCGCCCCCTTTTCAGTGGGCCACTGTGATAAAAAAATGCCCGGGCCAAATTTTTTTCCCACTCCAGCCCTGGTGCGCAAGTATGTTTGGTTTTTTTGGGGTCTAAGACTTAAAGGATCACTATAGGGTCAGTAACACAAACATGTATTCCTGACCCTATAGTGTTAAAACCACCATCTAGCCCCCCTGGGCCCCTCATGACTCCATAAATATAGCAAAATCGTACTGTATTCAAGCCTGAAGTTGTAACTCTGCATGCTGTTGGACTCAGAAAAACAAGCAGTCTGCTGACATCATCAGAAGTGGTAGTCTGATCCAATCACAATGCTTCCCCATAGGATTGGATGAGACTGACAAAGTGGCAGATCAGGGGCAGAGCCAACATGATTCAAACACAGCCCTGGCCAATCAGCATCTCCTCATAGAGATGAATTGAATCAATGAATCTCTAGGAGGAAAGTTCAGTGTCTGCATGCAGAGGGAGGAGATACTGAATGTTTGGATGCATTTTAGGCAGCCATGACCCAGGAAGGATCTCTAACAGCCATCTGAGGAGTGCCTAGTGAAGTTATCACTAGGCTGTAATGTAAACACTGCATTTTCTCTGAAAAGACAGTGTTTACAGCAAAAAGCCTGAATGTATTGATTCTACTCACCAGAACAAATTCAATAAGCTGTAGTTGTTCTGGTGACTATAGTGTCCCTTTAATTTTGTATATTTGTATTCTCTTCTGATGATAACAAGATGAGGCTTGACTTTCACACTTTAACCTCCCTCGGATCCTTATGTGGTAATCCTGACGCTTATTAGGCCGGCCTCCCTCTGCAGGCTTCAAAATGGCACTGGCACAGAAAGTGAGCCACTGTGTAAAAAGAGAGGGCCAGTATCTGCACAGGACTCCTCAATAGAGTCCACACGCACCTAGGCAACACCATTTCTACACAAATCTGGTATTAGCTGAACACGTTGACAGTAATATAACGCCTATCACTCTGTCAGCCAGCCCTGTACATTACAGTAAATGGTTCACTGTCTCACCTCCCTGCCTTTTGCTAAGCTCCACATGCGGGGTCTCAACAGGGAGGGGTGACATGAGAGTATGACGTGGCACCTCACTGGCTGGCAGCTAGAGTTTTTGGATAAGGAAGGCAGCGTGTGGTGACTGTGAGAGGTGAGTAAGTTATTGGTAATATCAATAAATAACAAGACCCACACCGATTATCAGAACTATACAGAATATTGGCTCTAATAATCTGTGGAATTGATTATCGTTTACCCAGACTGATTTCTAAACACATTTACTGTACTTAAGACTACAATGTGGAGCATTGATATAAAATGAGGCACACCAAGAATACCAAGATCTTATAAAATTTGGGTAAAAAATGGATTGGGACCAAAAGAGGGACTGTTCCTCACAAATAGGAACACTTGGGAGGTATGATTATTCGTGTGTAAAAATAAAGTGTGCTTATTTCCCATACAGCAGTACTGGTGCAATAGACCAGTATAGACACTAATGCTAAGAGGCCTTAATTAAGAGTACACACTATATTACTTATACTACTGTTAATAATATTTATGCCATTAGCAGTTCCTTTTGAATAAGCAAAATTAATTTTACACATTTTATGATGTATTTAAATATATATTTGTTGGCTGTCTATTGACTGAATAGAGAATAGGATATGATTCACTTGAATAATTGTTTATATGTTTACATGTTGACACACTTTATTTACGCATTGGACACTATAAGTATGACATCATTCTGCCCGTTTATGTACTTTGCTCATTTCAAACAACTGGAAATCCCTCAGAATCTACAAATATAAACTAGAGTCCTGGCCAAGCAGAGATAATCCGTCAAAGAATTTATCAACATTTCAGTCCTCAAAGACCGTAGACCATATGAGGACATTAGATGTTCTTGTATATTGCAATCCCCGCTCGATCTTGCTAGTTCTTTTTGTGTGTTTAACAATAATCATATATTCCGAATACACATTAAAATACAGTATACATTTTTTTTAAATGCACATTTTAAAGGTACACCGCGTTCTTCACTAAAGTGAGAAAAGTCGGGAATTGAAAGTGAATTCAAAATGAACTTCAAATTTAAAAGGTTTCTCCAAGCACCATGACCACTACATTGATTTAAAGTGGTCATGGTGCCTGAAGTCTATATGTGCAGCATTTTGCTATCAAGCGCTGCAAATATGGATATTAACCCCTCGGCTGCAAGATTTGTAACTCCACCCACAGTAGTGGCAGCCTCCAATAGGAGCACTGTTCTCCCGCACACGCACTTTTAGTCCCAATGCTCCCCATAGAGTACTGTTAAATGCGTTGGCGTGACGTTGTGGGAGGCAGGATGAGTGGCTGCAGGAATTAATCTAGGCAAGGGGGGAAAAAAGTAAGTAATACCCTTTTCCATAAACTTTTATTTAGATTTAGGGGAGAGTCTACATGTAAATAAAGGGGAGAACTTAATGGCATTCTGAATACAGGTTTATATTCCTACTGCTATAGAGTTCCTTTAAATTAAAAATTCACTTTGATTTCATGACAATTCTTAATTTAGTGAATAACCCTGATATTCTATTCTCAAATTGACCCCATTTTTCAAAATACGTCATAAAGATAATCCACCATCCATCTCTATATAAAGCAATAATTTAAAAAGAAATAGATACATTAAAAAAAATAAATAACTTTGACAATTCCTGCGCTTTGTCCCTACCTACAGAGTTCTCTACTCAGACATGCTGTAGCGGGCACCTGACAACCAATCCTAACCATCCCATAATTTCAGTTTCCAGCGGGTGTGTCGAGTATTTCCTTTAAAGCCGTGCTCAGCTAGAGACCTGAACACGTTTTCCTAGAATAATTAAGGAGATAAAATGTGTTGATAAGAACTATACCTGTCTTAAGTAATGATGTGTAAAAGTCCCATTGAGTATACAAGCATCACAAAAAGATGTTAAAATGGTAACAATTATTTAAACATAGAAAATATAGACATCATTAGGTAAAGCCACGTACCTGCCAGTTCTTTCTGAACATAAAATGCACAGATATGTTCAACATTAATTTCTAGAATGTTACAAACTGACAATAAACTATATATGTCATTCTACAGACAGAAATCCTGGACAATCCACAAATTAATCTATTTAAGAGGGCACATAAACTCATTAATTGCTAAATAACTGGGGGAGATAATAACATTTTATGTTAAACACTGCATTTTTTAGGGTTGATCAGGTTTAATGTTACATTTTTGTCGAGGTGTTTAAAGGTACACTCGAGGCACCAAAACCACTCACCTTAATTAAGTTGTTTTAGTGCATAAATGGTGCCCTTCTTGTCTGGTAATGTTTAAACATTTTAAAAATATTTGTCACAAGAGACTTTAAAAAGCCTAAATGACGCATTGATGGTCCTGGCAGCATTTTAGTATTCTACCTGCAGGAGTATGGACACTATTTCCGTGGCAGTAAGGGCTAGCGTCTTTCAGAGGGATGAGCTACCTCATCCGGCTCAAGTGCATTGAGCGGACCAAAGCAGTGAACCAACGGAGTGGTAACCCTGAAATTACTCTTATAACTGTACCGTATCTCATACTTTCTCATTGGTCCTTGGAGATAACCATCACATTTTTTCTGTAAGAATTCCTATAAGGGGAGAAGGGGGATATTAATAAATTAACAATACCACACTATGTTTTTATTCTTTTGTTATTTTTAAGGTGGATACAATATATGTGATTTGATACAGAAGTAATTGTGTATGTCTCAGAGTTGAATTAACATTCCAATATCAAGTCCACAATTATACAGACATTGATATCCTTTCCTTGATACCCGGAATTAGAACTTTGGAAAGTTTTTTTTTATATATATATATATATATATATATATATATATATATATGTGTTTTGTTTGTAGTGCTCCAGTTTTATTCTTTGAGTGAGGCATGTCTACTAAATTTTTATATTTTGCCTAAGCCACACCTCTAGTGTCGGAACAACCACAACTACAGGTGCTTCCTCACTGCAGACCTTTGATTTTTAAAATAATTCACATTCAGTATAATCACACACTGCATCATAAAGTCTTTGTAATGAGCTGAAAGTAGTTAAGAAATAAACATCACCTCCAGGGATCACAGTACTCTCTATCTTAGCCATACTTACTAATACCAGGAATGGGTGACTTTGATAGCTGACCATCATAGTCATCTGACACTCTCAGACTATCACTGCCACCCATCCCTGGTCTGGCAAATGCAGAAACATTCGAGAGAAGGGCTGAAATGCAGGCTTTCGGAAACCTCATTTAACAGTGAGGCTGCACCAGGTGACAACAAAAACCATAGAACGCTAATGAGATGAATTTGCTTATGGTCCATGGAGTGTCACTGTAAAGATTTTGAAATATTTGTGTATATTAACACAGCCAGTTACTTTTTACTCCGCTGCAGTCTCTCCTTTGCTACGGCAAGGTGTTTATGCCTTCTTTTACACATTCTTATCACGGGGACATAGGCCATAGACTAGCTATGCTTATGTAAGCTATGACATAAGTGCTAAAATTAATGTATTTATTTTGTACTGGAGTTAGTTGACGGGGATTGATTATGATGAGAATGACGTCTTATTCACGAAAGTTCATGATATACAAGTATAAATAAAACATAATCTAATCACAGTAGACTCTTTTTGAAATATTATCACAAGTATATAAACCTTAATATCGATGTACAGTAACCTTTTCCCTCTATGAGTTTACAAGGAACGTTTTTCACAGCCACCAAGCTCTTTTATGTCACACATCATCTAGTCTTTATTGTTACATATCTAATAATAGTTTACTTTGTCACAGCTTTTAAATGGTTCATGTCTGACTCCCAACATCACAACATTGCCCATGCAAGTGTAAAAGAAAGCAAACTTTAGTGTATTGTATCATGTAACTTAGAAGAGTGGACACCAATCCATGCTGTTTAGACAAGGAAATGCACTGTTTAGACAAGGAAATGCACTGTTTATTAATTACATGTCAGTAATATTATAATGGAGATACCTTCATTCTAAAGTTACAAGGAAGGGAGGAGCTGAATTGAAAGGTGTGTATCAAATTCAGTTACTGAAGGGATGCAGATATATAGAGATTGTTGTGATGTAGAGTTGGTGAAGAGACTCCTATAAAGCTGATGAAGAGAATCACGTGAAGCTGGTGAAGAGAATCACGTGAAGCTGGTGAAGAGAATCCCATAGAGTTGGTGAAGAGAGTAAAGTAGAGGTTGTGAAGAAAGTAACGTAAAGCTGGTGAAGAGAATCACATAAAGCTGGTGAAGAGAATGTAGAGTTGGTGAAGAGAGTAAAGTAGAGGTTGTAAAGAGTGTAATGTAAAGCTGGTGAAGAGAATAAAGTAGAGGTTGTGAAGAGAGTAACGTAAAGCTGGTGAAGAGAATAATGTAGAGGTGGTGAAGAGAGTAAAGTAGAGGTTGTGAAGAAAGTAACGTAAAGCTGGTGAAGAGAATGTAGAGTTGGTGAAGAGAGTAAAGTAGAGGTTGTAAAGAGTGTAACGTAAAGTTGGTGAAGGGAGTAAAGTAGAGGTTGTAAAGAGTGTAACGTAAAGCTGGTGAAGAGAATAAAGTAGAGTTTGTGAAGAGAGTAACGTAAAGCTGGTGAAGAGAATAATGTAGAGGTGGTGAAGAGAGTAAAGTAAAGGTTGTGAAGAGAATCACATTGAGTTGGTGAAGAGAGAGTTCATATTGAGGGACTGATAGAAACTTATATGGACAATGAGATGCAGGATGGAAGCAAATGGAGAGAGGTTGGAACTTTAATGTGGACAGAAGAAAAAGAAGAGAAACTGCTATATTTATAAATGGGTTAATCCAGCCTCTAGTGGCTGTCTCTTGACATTGTGAATGCTTTCCTATGGACTGTCTGAATGCGCGCGCGGCTCCTGCCGTGCATGCGCATTCAGCCGAAGAGGAGGAGAAGAGGGAGGAGGAGAGCTCCCCGGCGCTGGAGAAAGAGGTAAGTTCAACCCCTTCCTCTCCATCCAGCCCGGCGGGAGGGGGACACTGAGGGTGCGGGCACCCTCAGGGCACTATAGTGCCAGGAAAACGAGTATATTTTCCTGGCACTATAGTGGTCCTTTAACCATCAATGATGTAGTTGATATAATGTGAAGCCTATTCACCTTTAATGCAGGGCGATATTCATAGAAGTCTATGGTGATGAATAAGCATTGCATCCAGGTCTTTTCATGAAAGATCAAGTTGTACTGAATTTGCAATGAGCTGGATTGTATTAGGTAAAAGAGCGATCGTGGTAAATCACAAAATGTTTGCCAGTTCCAAAGGCACTTATTTTAACCAACTTATGCTGTACTGATTAGAGCAAGTTCAATAGAAAAAAAACAAATTTACTATTTAGATCATACCAAGTTGTTTTAGAAAGTCCTACAGATTGAACCTGCAAAATGTCTTATGTTTTACAGCGTGTATAATGTGCAAGTTATCTTGCATTACACCTTATATGGATGGAAGCTGTGCCTGATTCTTTTAAGTTACTGACCTGCTTGTTATCTATGACCTATAGAATAACATACATATATTACAAACTTGACTACATTGCTTTTGAAGCTTAGTCTAGTGGAGCAGAGGTAAACAAGCTGTGCTTTGTGTAGAAGAGATCCTGCAGTTAATGAATAGTTATTATGCTAGAGACATTGAATTATTAAAGGAATAAACATAACCTCAAAGGAACACAGCACTTACCTTTAAACAGCACCTGCCCGTCCCTCCTTCCCCACAAAAAAAATACATGGTTATAATAGTTATCCAGAACCCCCCAGAAAATAATGGCAGTTTACAATTGCCAAATACTGGTTAGCTGTACAGATATTTTAGATAAAGATCATTACGTTGTTTAAATAAATAAATAAATAAATAAATAAATAAAATAAAACAGTATCTGCTGCCACTCTGATACAATTGATGCACTATTAGAAACAACTTATTGTGCATTGCTTCCTGTTGGGATTTCACACATGCAATAGCCTACATTAACAAACCTGGTATCAGAGTATTCAGGACTGCAGCATATTTCACGTAATTTGTACGTAATTTACTTAATCAGAATCTTATGAATAACATTGCTAGAAACGTGCAGAAGTCTTTATGCTCCACATTAGGCTGTCTCTCTCTGTCTTTGTGGTAGGTTTTTAACTTTTTTGGCCAATGCTGCATGTTAATACCTTGCGAGCGATGCCAGACTTAGATTATCTGCAATTCGAAAAGTGACCCAAACTGAGGCCTAGAGGTGGAGTTAAGCCCTAAAGGTAAATATTGCAGTTTCTGAGAAACTGCAATAATTACTTTTGCAGGGTTACAGGGACTGGGACACTGCAACAAGAGCACTTCAATGAGTTGAAGTGGTCTGGGTGCCTACAGTGTCCCTTTAAAGTGGTCTGGGTGCTGTGTCCCATTGAAGTGGTCTGGGTGCTGTGTCCCTTTGGAACCTAATGTTGCAATGTTAAATATTGCAGTCCCAGAGAACTGTAATGTTTACATTGCAGCACTAAGTCTGCCCTCAGTGGCTGTCTACCTCCTGCCAGGAGTAATTTATTACCAGTGGTAGTTCCTGCCCGGAGTAATTTATGTATCGGGGGAGGTTGGTTTTAAATATGTAATATATTTTTTGGCAATAACCCTATTTTGTTATATTTTAGAATAATTTAATAAAGCTGTGGACTAATATTTTTCAAACAGTAAAACCTGTGTCTGTGTTCAGGGTAGGTGTTAGAGACTATGCCAAAGGATTCGACTGTGCATGTGTCAAGTTACAGCAAAAACAAAGGAGATATAACTGCCAATAACAACCCAAAATTTAAGCTATAATATATTTTTTTAAAACAGCCTCTAAATGGAGATACATGGGAAGTTAAATTAAATCTGTGAAGAAAAAACACTATACATTTTGTAGTAAATTACAAAATAAATATAGGGTAGAGAAACTCACAAAATATAACATGATTTAGGCGTGTCTCCCTGCAAAGAGGGTAATTAATGCAGGATATCTCCATAAGGCTGTGATATAAATCCTCTCAAAGCATGTAGAAATTAGAGAGAAAACAGTGCAGAAAGTACAAATCAGGAAAATTTATTGGCGCAGAGACTTGGTTTTATGATTTTATGTTTACATTTTTTATTTGGTTTTCTCTCATCTATATCTGGAGAGATTGGTTCATGTACCTGATTCCTTGATACCCCTGGATGTGGAGATATTCCTACCTATACCTGCCTTCTTGTGAGTGCAATATTGTGCTATTAAAGGGACACTATAGTCACCTGAACAACTTTAGCTTAATGAAGCAGTTTTGGTGTATAGAACATGCCCCTGCAGCCTCACTGCTCAATCCTCTGCCATTTAGGAGTTAAATCCCTTTGTTTATGAACCCTAGTCACACCTCCTGCATGTGACTTGCACAGCCTTCCATAAACACTTCCTGTAAAGAGAGCCCTATTTAGGCTTTCTTTATTGCAAGTTCTGTTTAATTAAGATTTTCTTATCCCCTGCTATGTTAATAGCTTGCTAGTACCTGCAAGAGCCTCCTGTATGTGATTAACCCCTTAAGGACGGAGCCAAATTTACACGTTGTGAACGAAACAAAATGTAAACAAAACCTGGCATTTGCGCTACATGTCTGCACCCACCCTTATTATATATCATTTTATTCAGGGGAAACAGGGCTTTCATTTAATATCAAATATTTAGATGTGAAACATAATTTAATATGAAAAAAATGTGAGAAAATAAGATTTATTTTTACTTTTTTAGTTCTACATGACATTTTAACTGTCAATGTCATAATACTGTTTGCTTTTACTGCAATAAAATACACATATTTGTATTCAGCAAAGTCTCACGTGTAAAACAGTACCCCCTATGTACAGGTTTTATGGCGTTTTGGGAAGTTACAGGGTCAAATATAGCACGTTACATTTGAAATTGAAATTCGCCAGATAGGTTACGTTGCCTTTGGGACTTTATAGTAGCCAGGAATTAAATTTACACCCATAATGGCATACCATTTGCAATAGTAGACAACCCAAGGTATTGCAAATGGGGTATGTCCAGTCTTTTTTAGTAGCCATTTGGTCACAAACACTGGCCAAAGTTAGCGTTAGTATTTGTTTGTGTGAAAAATGCAAAAAGCGCCAATTTTGGCCAGTGTTTGTGACTAAGTGGCTACTAAAAAAGACTGGACATACCCCGTTTGCAATACCTTGGGTTGTCTACTATTGCAAATGGTATGCCATCATAGGGGTAATTTTCATTCTTGGGCTACCATAGGGTCTCAAAGGCACCGTAACCAATCTGGCGAATTTTAATGTGAAAAAAATGAAACGCAAGCCTTATATTTGACGCTGTAACTTTTGAAAACACCATAAAACCTGTACATGAGGGGTACTGTTGTACTCGGGAGACTTCGCTGAACACAAATATTTGTGTTTCAAAACAGTAAAAAGTATCACAGCAATAATATCGTCCGTGTAATGCTGTTTGTGCGTGAAAAATGCAAAAAACGTCACTTTTACTGGCGATATCATCGTTGTAATACATTTTACTGTTTTGAAACACTAATATTTGTGTTCAGCGAAGTCTCCCGAGTAGAACAGTACCCCCCATGTACAGGTTTTATGGTGTCTTGGAAAGTTATAGGGTTAAATATAGTGCTAGCCAATTAAATTCCCTTTACTTTCGGCATGGGTTGTCATGCAGGTCCTGCTAATTGTAATTAATTAAGATACCTAATTATGTAAAAATATTACATAAATATATATGTAGAATTAATATATGTATATATATACATATGTGAATCTATATGTGTATATCTATATAATTTTAAAAAAATATTTTTATTTATATATAGGTATATATATAGTGATATATACGTATATATTTATGTATGTAGATATATATATTATTTCGTTCTACGTGTATTTTGATATAAATATGTATATATTAATATCACAATACAGTTAGAATGAAATAACACACATCTATATATTTTTTAATTAATTTTTTTAAATTATTTTTTTAATTTTATTTTTTAACGTATTTACATATTTAATTTTTTTATATTTTATATAAATATATATATAACAATAATTATATATATATTTAACCAGCATCAGTCTACGTGTAATTTGATATTAATATATATATATAATTATATATATATATTAATAGTAAAATACACATAGACGGTGTACGTGTGTGTATGTATATGTGTATATATATATATACTTAGATCATATATATATAATATATACATATGATCTAAGTATATATATTTTTTTTTTTTACACTAATACATTTTATTTTCATTTTATTTCCAGCCAGCAGGGGGACCACCTGTAATTACAGGCAGCCCCCCTGCTGGCAATACAGAAGCCAGCTATCCCCAGCCATGTGATTGTGGGGTCCTCGCTAGGGCCCCACTCTCACATGGCCGGGGGGCTTCGATGAGGACGGACGTGCCGCGGGGGACTCCCTGGGAGTCCCCCCCACCGCGATTGCGGGCGTGGGACCGCCGGCGACCGAGTAAGTAGGCAAAAAACGGAGGGCGTACAATTACGCCCGGCAGCGTTTAGAGCCGCCTATAATAGGGCGTAATTGTACGCCCTCCGGTCTAAAGGGGTTAAAGTTCAATTTAGAGATTGAGATTCAATTATTTAAGGTAAATTACATCTGTTTGAAAGTGAAACCAGTTTTTTTTTTTTCATGCAGGCTCTGTCAATCATAGTCAGGGGAGGTGTGGCTAGGGCTGCATAAACAGAAACAAAGTGATTTAACTTCTAAATGAGAGTGAATTGAGCAATGAAATTGCAGGGGAATGATCTATACACTAAAACTGCTTTATTTAGCTAAAGTAATTTAGGTGACTATAGTGTTCGTTTAAATTTTCCTATTTTATACTTTCTGCACTGTCTTTTCTCTATTTTCTACACGCTTTAAGAGGATTTAAATCACAGCCTTACAGATATATCCTGCATTAATTACCCTCTTTGAAGGGAGACAAGCCTGAATCAGAACATATTTTGTTAGTTTTCTACCACCTCCTACCCTATATTTATTTTGGAATTTATTTACAATATGTATGGTGTTTTTTCTTTACAGATTTAATTTTACTTCCCACGTATCTCCATTTAGAGGTTGTACTTTATATATTATATTTATTATTTTATTTATTACTGGTATTTATAAAGCGCCAACATATTCTGCAGCACTGAATATATAGCTTACACCTTTAAGTATTCTTGGTAGTTATATTTTCTTTGTTTGCTTTTGCTGTAATGAATGTTTGGGGTCAGCAGCACCATGTATATACAGTGATTTATTAAAAGATAAAATTTGATATTTTTTGTAAGGCGTGCAGTCCCCTTCTCTAGACATTCATGCGCTGCTGTCTCTTGCACACTGCACAATATGACATTTTATTACTGTGCGACTCGGTTTTACTGTCACACTGAATGCAAATTGTGATGACCTTTATTGTAGTGAATCAATTATAATCATTACACCATGGGCTGAGCTGGTGGGGGTTGAGGGGGAATCAGGTCATCGATGTCCGTATCATAACAGAAGCTGCGTGTATGTGTTTGCCACTCTATGCATATTTGTACATTTGCACTTCTGTGTTTGTGTGGATATATGTGTTCGCATTTTAGAATTTGTCACAAAATTTAGCAATGCCTTTCTCGAGATGAGGATGCCACCTCTGCGTTATACTTAACCATTGTCATACAGCTTTACGATAAATATTTTACACAATATACTTTATCATAGGTTTTAATTCCTCACAGCTTTGTTACTGCATGTTACCAATCAGTCATGCACAACATGTTATGGAGTTTCTTGCCACTCACAGGCTTACATTACCTGTAATATTGTTGTTGTCGTCGTGCTGCCCTGTCATACTAAAGCTGTTACAGTGTTACACTGTTTCTATATACAGTTTGCACATCCCAGTGTAGCTCTGGGATACACATGATGCAACACCATGAGTTTCTTAATGACGATTCTATGGTACTATCGTGCATAATGCACATTTTGTTTATATTATAGCCATTCAGGTCTAAAATTGAGCAATACGCACTGTGCACTCTTGTGTGCTGTTTGCTGTGCTGCTGTCGAGGTTCTGTATCACCTTTGAATGCAGAGTATACAGACTAACTGGATTTTTAGAAGATATAAGGGAGTAAGAACGGTAGCTTTTTACCGAAGCTCACAGCGGCCGAGCTTTGATACAGTGCCTGTAACAAGGAAAAAATATTAACCTGCGAGCAGTTAGAATAGTCAGTCAAGGAAAATACAAATGCAATGAAATGGAAAAAAATAGCTAAGGTTTAATACATCAGAAATCAGGAAATATGAATAACGAGTCAAATTCAGTTCAAAGGACTCAGTCCACACTAGAGTGATGTAAGAACCACAATACGGCAATGAGTTAAATGGTTTTGTATCTACTGGCCCTCATAACGTTTGCATATTTAAATGCGTGTAACATTTCTATTCTATGACTAATGTGGTAAAATTGACCACAACTTTGGTTTGGTTAATACAGGGTCCTATTTAGCCTTGCACTGCTAAGATAATGAAGTTCTAGGTACATAAGAGTCGTTGGGTTTGTCAAGCTGAACCTGCCAGAAGTGGGGTACATTGATGGTTGTAACAAATTTGAGCAAATGCAGTACAAACATTTTTAAAAAAACTAAATCTATATTATTTTAACAAAGTCAGATGTTTTTTTTTTTTAAAAAGTCTATAGGCTTTAAAGCTAGTTTGTAGTTGATTGCACGGTGTAGTATATGAATATGCAATATATGTACTGTACACCAGAAAGGAAGAATGATTCAAGTAAGAATATCTTTATAAAAATGCACTTTAAATCCATTAAAAATGTGGAAAAAAGTTTTGCTGCTTGTTCCTATTTTCTTAGCAACAACAAGAATGCAATAGACTGATTCTCAGTCAACCTTTCACTTTTAAATGTTTAGGAAGATAACGACATTACTGGGAGCAATGTTGTGCATGTGCATGAGCTGTAAATCTCAATACTTTCCACTGGATATGCATTATGCAGTAAGTATTTGCACACTGCTTCTAATGGTATACAGTATTTTGTGGTCTGTTGAAAATAGGAGCTGATGGTAGGGCACTAGCCTACTATCAGCCTGCACAATTCTATTTTATTTTGATGCATAATCTGTAGAATTTATAAAAGTATATATATTTAAAAGTATATATTTTCCAATCTTCGGTTGTAAAATGGTCATGTACGTGGCGAGTCATATATATATATATATATATATACACACATCTGCTAGTTATCTGGCTAGCAAATGGTACAGGTAATATTTCATTCACAACCCATCTAGTTTTACAAACATCTGCTGCGTTATGTCTGTTACTCTACAGTACTGGATACAAAATCCAGATGAGGTATATCTAAAAAAAAACAACAAAAAAAACAATATATCCGGAGGCCAATTTTTTACATTTTTGTCATTTTTGTACATATTACTTTATGGGAACTTTTTATTTTCTGTGTTATGTTTTTGTAATGTTTAGCCTAGACATGAGAATCATGTTCAGTAGTAAATTAACGTTTAGAAAAATAGGTTACATTGCTGCTATGAGCTAACGTAAAGAAACACCACGACATATACAGAATCAATACAAAAGATACCCCCCACCATGTTATATTCTTCTTGACAAAGACTTCTTAGCAGGGCGAAACGTGGCTGCTCTTTCACTTTTTTGAACCAATAAATCTGCCTGCGGCTTGAACACCTTGAGTGCCTGGAGAATTTCTTTTAGTCTGCCTGATCGTTGTGGGATTGCTGGTCCTGCTCCAGTGCTCCTGGTGTTTGCTGGGATTGAGTGCGGCTCCTCTCTTCATTTTTAGCACACAGTTCTTATATTACAGACCAATCTTAATAGAATTCAATACAAGATATTGCCATTTTATTGATAAAATGTAAACAAGATATTAAGTACCTTTACACTGTGTTATAGTGAGGCTTATCTCTAAGTATCATGGATAAGGCTTAGAATGCAGATATTGCCACCATGGGTTAGCCCTCCACAGTGGTGTCTGTCCATAATCTCTCCGGAGGCTGGTTCCCGGCCAGCGTTTAGTTAGTCGGAAGAACCCAGTATCTCTATATAAAAGATGCTGCATCTTCGGCTTTTGGTAATGTACTGCAGAATAGAAGACCCCACACATTCTATGCATAACGCACATTGACCAGGCTTTGTCAAAATTAGCAGAGTGGTCTCCGTCACCTCATCCATACAGTCTTACTCTCATATCAGATTCAAGATAACAATGATAAACTAATCCATAAGCATGATGAATAATAAAACTATATTAAATATAACATGAGAATAAAACTAAACATAATAAGACAGTGCTATGTCACATATCTTTAATTAGTGTACATAATATAGAATATATTTTAACATGAAGCACAGAATTAGACGAAAACATCTCTTTAATAAAAGGGCAAATGTAATAAAACAAAGTCCTTTGCCTTAATAAACAAAGGAAGGGATATAGAGATGCACTATGCCACAGTAAAAAGAAATTTAGATATGTATTATTACAAATGCCAAAAATATTCATCTTTGTAAATACTGGATGGATGTATATGCTTTCATAATGCTCATTGCTCTGTATAATAAAATCTCTGTACAATAAGTAACCCCCCACCAACACCTCATGGAATACGTGTGAATACTCGGTTCTCTCTGCAAATATGATAAAGGGGAACGGAGCTCCCATGAGTTTCTACTGGGCTACAACCGTGAACAGAACTGAAGATGTACAGATAAATTTTTACGTGCATTGAAGAATGCACAGTTACCGTGAGCCTTTCCCTTTTCCGGGTGTTATAAATTATAATTTATAAAGATTTGTCATGGATGTTGTAACAGTTGTAAATCAGGAAATGCTAGCTACTGAGTTATTTCTTTCTATTCAGGCCTGATTTTAATCACCACAGCTTAACAGGGCATCATTCATTTCAGAAATCCTAGTCGATGTACTGCAATACATTTGAGTGACTGTATACAATGATTTGAGTGTAAATTTAGTGTGTTTAAATTTTAGCGATTCTGAGTGTTTCATTACTGCTTCTCAATAAAATGTTATATTTTTCATATCCTTTTTGGATTAATGAGGTAAACTATGTACTTTACTTACACAGGTAAGCGTTTTTTGTTTTTTAAACTGATTTTCCAAATGAGTTGCCCACCATTTTATAAAGTCTTTTTTTGTTTTGTTTTTTATAATTCCTCCTCAAAATACTTTGTGCTTTCATACATTTATGTACCTATGAATTTTATGAACACCATGTCAATTAACTATGAAATGCATAGTTTAAAATATATTTTGCGTGAAACATTCATTTATAGATTAATTGCTATTGATGCAAAATAAATAAATAAATAAATAACTACTGTGTATAACAGAATACATCTGACCACATCTGTGGTATGCACACCCCATGGTACCACAATGCATTGTAACTCCTTGCAGTGTGTTATGTGGTAGTACATTTTATCCACATGCCTCTTATTTTATATTTGAGTAAATCTTTTTTCATGTGCTTTTTTGTATTTAAAAGTACCTCTAAATATTCCTACAGAAGTCCCCAGAGTAAAAGAGAGAGATTGTGTTGATATTTATATGTGCTAGATATGTGACAACCACATAATAAATCTTCCATGGTCCCTTAGCCTTATTGCTCTTACAATTTTAAGGGAATGTCTCTTTTAAGACTTCCTTGCCCGGCTGCCTGATTGGCCACATGTATTTGTCTGCTTAAGGCCATTATTTACTAACGGAAATTGTGCAGGTTTCCTTTAACAACAGCCATGTAGCAGCCAATTTAAATCCTTGGATGATTACGTGCATAAAGCAATACTATAGTGTTAGGAAAACAAACATGTATTCCTTACACTATGGTAGCGGGCTATCTTTTAGGCTCCAGGCCTCCCTCACCGTGCTGGTATTGCCATGGCTGGCCATGCCTCCATGGCTGAGATCATCAAATTTGATGATCTCAGTCAATCCAATGCTTTTCCTAAGTGCTAAGACTGCACGGACAGGCAATAGACACCAGCTGTAGTGGTTATGGGGACTATAGTGTCCTTTTAAATTTTAATGAGGTTTTTAACACCCAGCTCCAGGGGGTCGGGGGATTTCCCATTGGTGTTTTTCACTATCTTTAGTTCCCTGCTGTCTTCCATTGACATGAAATGCTGCAGGCACTAGGACCATGCAGAATGAGCTTTAGCAGTGCTCCCTGTATAATCCTGTATGTTGGAGGCCAGCTGGGAGGCATTTTGCCAGCCTGGCATGCTTGATGCTAGGCTGACATGCCCCTTTGTTGGGCGAGCACACCCACTTCCCTAAATGCCTAACCATTATGGACATTGCCATTGAAGCATGTTGTATCACTGCCAAAACCCAAAACTGCCCTGTAGGTCCACCCGCCTGCTCCAATTTCATGTCTCCCAATGTTTGGAGGTATGCTCTTGTATCTGACAGAACATTACTGAAATGCTATGAGAATAAGCGTAAAGCAATTTCCTTTCCCCATATTGATGAAAACGAACACATATAGGTCTGTTTTGTGGAGGACTCTCCGCATTCTTAGTTCCTTATGTCAAAAATTATTTTGTCACCAGATACTGGAATATAATATACAAATATAAATGGCAGGGAGTGGGTGAGTGGAATTGTGACACCACATCTTACTAACTTTCTGCATTTTCAAGTTCAAAGTAGGAAATATAGGAACCTTGCAAATAATTCTTGCCCCGGCCCTAAGGTAGCAAGTTATCTGGATGTGTGTCTGCCGCTAGAAGATGCTAAAATATACCTTTAAATGCATGCAAGATAACCATTATGGTGGGCATTTAAAATGTTTTTATTTATTGGATAAATGGAGTAAAAAAATAAACTGTTTTACAACAGGATTCAATGATACACAAATGATTTTTATATTTATATAGACTTATATATACACAAATTATATATTGAGAATAATTTAATCACCATTTCGTAACATATTTGCATGTGAACACAAGGTTAAAGCGTATATTTAAAACATAACATTTCTATGATATTACTTATGGTTTTAAAGTCATTTTTGTGTTAGTTGGTTTGATACAAGCTATTTTGGGGATTTTTTTCGAGTAGTGTATATTTTGTTACTAGAGTTTTATCAGTTTTGTCATTTTCAACAGCTCTGTACAATGGGATCATTAAAAATAATAGTTCAGCTCACAAGTTTCATTTATATGAGGGTCCAACAAACAGCTGACAATCTAAAGGAAATAGGGTTTACTTACACATTAGGTAAATGTAGAATACAATAAAAAAGAGAAAAAAATACAAAGGGATTGCTTGTGTGCTGAGGGCACAGTATATAACTAGAGTAGGGGTAAATGACAAACAGGAGAACGTGACAGTTGAGAGAAGTTAATTAGTTAGTTTTTAAGGCTTTCAGCTGTTACGTATTAATCCATATTCTGTTATCTAGAATCAAAGACTTAATGTAAACAAGACAGAGGCTGATGTCACAACACGCATGACTACGTAAAACATTCTGTCTCTGCTGTTGCAGGGATTAGTGCTTGGAATGAACATAAAATAACATCAGATTTTATTATTTACCCAAAATATGATGGGTAGTGGAAATGATATATTTCTTTCATGGGAGCCAAGCACAGAGTAAAGTGTAAAGTCTCTGTATCTCTTGGGGGATTGGATTAATCCATGAAGCATTCAGACAAGGATTCCATTGTGTTCCTAAATGCCAGCAATTATCAATGGCTCTCATTATTTACAATCTGATAAGCTTTACTAATGATTCTAACTGGTGAGCTGATCACTCTGGAATAACTGGTTGAAAAAGCAGGTCTTGTAAACTGTTTGTAATAGGGATTAGATAAGTCAGGAAGACTTTCAATGGTCATCCAGCTACATGACCAATGTGCTTATTTTTTACCCTGTTCTTTGACTCTCTATCTCGTCCTATTAACCCCTTCATCGCTAACCTCCATGCTGGTATTTCCCAACCATGTTTTTTTTTTTTTTCAAAATGTTTTTTGAGTAATAAATGACATGGGAATTTTTTACAGAACTAGTTATTGGATGCAGCAGGGAAATTGAAAGGGTTAATCCAATCATCATAACTAATACAGCCCGCTTTAGAAATTGTTTGCCCATCTAACCTAGGTCCTTGCCAGGCTCCAATGCTTCCTGGTGGTCCAGTGATTAGCTTCCACCTTCTTTGGAGCTGTAGAATCCAGAAGCAATGGTCTTCCCCATTCATTGGCTGAGAGCGTCAGCTGACTGCTCTCAGTCAATTATTGCATTTCTGTGCAATGAATGTTTGCGCAGAATTGACCTTAACCAGTACAGAACTGTAGTTTCTGGCTGGCTGATGACACCCCAATGACCCTTCCAGAGGTGGAGTAACACTTTTGGTAGCAGAGTTTGCAGTGTGTCATAGAGAAATGCTGTGCATAAAGACTTCAGGCAACATAACCACTCCAAATCACTGAAATGGTCCTGGTGCTTGGAGTAACTCTTTAAGAAATCTAAATATCTATTTTCTCCGGCTTAATTTCATATGTTGCTAGAGAGCAGGACCGCCATCCCTCCCCCACCCCCACTCCCTCCCTCCCGGGCCCGCCCACGCCCTACCTAGTCCGCTCACAATGATGCAGGACTGAATGTGGTGTGTATAGTGAAAGTGAATTAGAATGTGTGTAATGGATGTAGTGTTTGTGTGTATTAGTTACTGTTTATGCAGTGAATGCAGAGTGTGTGTTTGTGTAGCGAATGCAGTGTGTATAGTGAACGCAGAGTGTATTTGAGTAGTGGATGTAGTGTGTGTACAGTGATGTAGTGTGTGTTTGTGTAGTGGATGTAGTGTTTGTATGTACTAGATGAAATGTGTTTAGTGGATGCAGTGTCTGTGTATAGTGAATGCAGAGTGTTTCAATTTGTGGTGGATGTAGTGTGTGTACTGTGAATACAGGATGTTTGTGTAGTGGATGCTGTGTGTACAGTTAATGCAGAGTGTATGTTAGTGTAGTGAATGCAGAGTGTGTGTCAGTATAGTGAATCCAGAGTGTGTGCATAGTTTAGTGAATGCAGATTGTGTTAGTGTGTAATGAATGCAGAGTGTGTGTTAGTGTGTAATGAATGCAGAGTGTGTGTTAGTATGTAGTGAATGCAGAGTGTCAGTGTAATGAATGTAGTGTGTGTGTTAGTGCAGTGAATGCAGAGTGTGTGTAAATTTGTAGTGAATGCAGAGTGTGTGTAAATTTGTAGTGAATGCAGAGTGTGTGTTAATGTGTAGTGAATGCAGAGTGTGTGTTAGTGTAGTGAATGCAGAATGTGTTAATGTGTAGTGAATGCAGAGAGTGTGTTAGTGTGTAGCGGATGCAGAGTGTGTGTTCGTGTAGCGTATGCAGAGTGTGTGTTGTGTTAGTGTATGCAGTGTCTGTGTTGTGTTAGTGAATGCATTGTGTGTGTGTTAGTGTATGCAGTGTGTGTCTGTGTTGTGTTAGTGAATGCATTGTGTGTGTGTTAGTGTATGCAGTGTGTGTTGTGTTAGTGTATGCAGTGTGTGTTGTGTTAGTGTATGCAATATGTGTTTTGTTAGTGTATGCAGTGTGTGTGTGTGTTTTGTTAGTATATGCAGTGTATGTATGTGTGTTGTGTTAGTGTATGCAGTGTGTGTTGTGTTAGTGTATGCAGTGTGTGTGTGTTAGTGTATGCAGTGTGTGTGTGTTAGTGTATGCAGTGTGTGTTGTGTTAGTGTACGCAATGTGTGTTGTGTTAGTGTATGCAGTGTGTGTGTGTGTTTATGCAGTGTGTGTGTTAGTTTATGCAGTGTGTGTGTTAGTTTATGCAGTGTGTGTGTTAGTGTATGCAGTGTGTGTGTGTTAGTGTATGCAGTGTGTATGCAGTGTGTGTGTGTTAGTGCATGCAGTGTGTGTGTGTGTGTTTGTGTTAGTGTATGCAGTGTGTGTGTTAGTGTGTTAGTGTATGCAGTGTGTGTGTGTTGTGTTAGTGTATGCAGTGTGTGTGTGTGTTAGTGTATGCAGTGTGTGTGTGTTGTGTTAGTGTATGCAGTGTGCGCGTGTGTTGTGTTAGTGTATGCAGTGTGTGTGTTGTGTTAGTGTATGCAGTGTGTGTTAGTGTATGCAGTGTGTGTGTGTTAGTGTATGCAGTGTGTGTGTTGTGTTAGTGTATGCAGTGTGTGTGTGTGTAAATGTGTGATCTGGGGGGGGAGGGGGAGGAAGGGGCATTTTAACATTAATTTTCTATTAAATTAATTAAATGATATTCCCCCTCCCTGCTTACCTGTGTCCAGTGAGGGGGGAGATTCCATGATCCCTGGTGGTCCAGTGGCATGGGGGACCCCCCAGCTCCCTGTTACCACAGAGGGGGCCCAGGCAGCACACAGCTTCTCCTCCTCTCTTCTAATAACTCTCGCGAGACCCGGTTACCATGGCAACGCTCCGCGGGTCTCGCGAGAGTTATGAGAAGAGAGAAGACACTAGGAGAAGCTGTGTGCTGCCTGGGCCCCCTCTGCGGTAACAGGGAGCTGGGGGCCCGCGGCTGCACACATAGATAGCGATATTCGCTATCCATGTGTGCAGAGAAAGAAAGTGGGGCCCAGGACTGCCAGAGTAGTCCGGGCCCCCCAGGGCCGCCGGGCCCGTGACAACCGTCACAGTTGTCACCCCCTGATGGCGGCCCTGCTAGAGAGTGTAACTTCCTCCTCTCCTAGGCAAACTGGATGTGTCTTGTCACTCTACTGATTAGTGGCCCACAATGTTCATTGTGTAGTCCTACCATGCACTAGACAATTTGAACAACTAATTTTCAGGGGGAGGAAGCACACAGCATTCAGCATTTTATATGTGTGTCTACTGAATATTATTTAATATCTATGTCTCTAAACTGTGAATTCATAGTGTCACACACATACACTGATCAACCACAACATTAAAACCACCTGCCCAATATTGTGTAGGTCCCCCTCGTGCTTCCAAAACTGTTTGGATGCGTTCAGGCATAGACTTCACAAGACCTCTGAACGTATCTTGTGGTATCTAGCAGCAGATCCTTTAACTCCTTCAAATTGTGAGGTGGATCTCATGGATCATGGATCTCAATCGGATTGAGATCTGGGAAATTTGGAGGCCAGGGCAACGCGTTGAACTTTTTGAACATTTTTTGCAGTGTGGCAGGGTGCATTATCCTGCTGAATGAGGTCACCACGATAAAGGGGACAAAACATTTTTAGATCCATAAATGAGAAAAGGAAAGTAAAACAAGGATTAATTAGATTATAAACAAAAAAGGAATGTATGTAGAAGAGGATAAAGGTCCAGCTGACTGCCTCAATGAATATGTTTGTTCAGTAGTTACAGATGAAAATGAAGGAAAGGGACTTTAATTAGGGGAAAAAACGAAGTAATTTGTTACATGCGAGTTTACAGAGGAAGATGTTCTATTTCAGCTGTCTAAAGTAAAGACAAAGAAGTCTATGAGGCCTGATGGAGCAGCAGGAAATGCTAGCAGAATGCTTGGTTGTATAGGGAGAGGTAATAGCAGTAGAAAGAGGGAAGTGCTCATGCCATTGTACAGAACACTGGTGAGACCTCACTTGGAGTATTGTATGCAATACTGGAGACCATATCTTCAGAAGGATATTTATACTTTGGAGAGAGTTCAGAGAAGGGCTACAAAACTGGTTCATGGATTGTAGAACTTTCCAAGAAACATTAAAAGATCTAAGCATGAATAGCTTGGAGGAAAGTAGAGACAGGGGGGATATGATAGAAACATTTTATATAAATAAAGGGTATCAACACAGTAAATAAGGAAAGTATATTTAAAAGAAGAAAAACTACCACAGCAAGAGGACATAGTCTTAAATTAGAGGGGCAAAGGTTTAAAAATAATATCAGGAAGTATTACTTTACTGAGAGGGTAGTGGACGCATGGAATAGCCTTTCAGCTGAAGTGGTAGAGGTTAACACAGTAAAGGAGTTTAAGCATGCGTGGGATAGGCATAAGGCTATCCTAACTATAAGATAAGACCAGGGACTAATGAAGGTATTAAGAACATTGGGCAAACTAGATGGGCCGAATGGTTCTTATCTGCTGTCACATTCTATTTTTCCATTGCCTTGAAAGGGTGTACGTGGTCTGCTACAATCTCTCGGTAGGTGGTAAATGTCAAAGTAACATCCACATGAATGCTGGTACCTAAGATTTCCATGCAGAACATTGCCCAGAGCATAAAACTGCCTCCTCCAGTCAGCCTGCCTTATTCTCTGTGTATCCTGCTGCAGAATCTTCCCAAGGTAAAGGTTACAAGAGCTCTACAGACTGCTACAATATTGCTCCTTTCTGTTTCCACAAGGAACCTTGTTTCGGTATTTTAACTTTGTAGCCTAATCCCCGAACCGATATCCCGACTCATTCGTGTATACGAACAATGGACCACCCGGCCCCTGGCGTGTGCCACCACGTAACCCTTGTCACCTTTCAAATACCCGAACAGCCGACCACCCTACGAGTGGAGCGTGCCTCTAATTAACCGCCAAGGAAGCTGCGATCTGCGGTTAACCACAGCCTAATTGATGGTCCCAGGGCATTCACGTTGGTGTACCATTTCCCGAACTAAAACTACTGAAAGACTCACGAACGAGGACCACCTACATCCTGGTGTGTGGCCTCAATTAGAATGTTGGTTTTGCGGTTAACCATCATGAGAGCGGGGATTCGTGTAAATACTTGGCCGCCACTCGCTCCATGAGTTTAGGTCGAGGTCCCGCTGCCCATTGACCAACCAGAAAACATGGCTGCCATCTCGTGTTCGGGCCAAAAGACACGAACGGACTTTATATTGATGAGACTAGCCATAATGCTCGTGAGTCCTGAGTGCTATTCGACTATCTGCAGCACTCAGATCTGGGCTACATAATGAACGGTAGAATGCACAAATTGTCTATTAAAGTGTTAATGTTATGTATTTTTATACTGTTTTTATATGTTGCAAGAAAACGTGGGATTTTGGGCGCTTGGAGATAATTACATTGTCATAACCGTTGGATTCATTATCTCCAAGCTGGGCGGTAACAATTTCAAAAGATACATTGTGTTCCTATTAGTCAACTGCTTGTATTGTCCCTGTATCCCATCAGGTCCAGAGGGGGCTGTCCCTGGACCTGGGGTTTTGCATAAATAGCGATGCCATTAAAGCCAGTTCTTTCTTGACCCTCAAATCGCAGGCTCGACTCGTTTTGTGTACAATAGCTAGTGGGATTATTCTGCATTTACAGGATTCTCATGGTATATTGACTGGAGCAGCTCTTCTCTCTCACTACACCTGGGAACCAGACTATCCAAGCAGTCCAGCTTCCAGCTAGCCTGGAGGTAACCGTAACAGTAAACAAAACACACGGCCCTCCACTTGAACTAAAAGATAACATGATTCATCAGACCAGGCAACCTTATACATAGTCCAGTTCTGATGCTCACGTCCCCATTGAAGACTTGTTTCGGCGGTAGACAGGGGTCAACATGGGCACTCTGATTGGTCTGTGGCTGCGAAGCAAACTGTGATTCACTCTTTGTTCTGACAGCTTTCTCTCATGGCTAGCATTATGTTTTTAAGCAATTTGAGTTACAGTAGCTTTTCTGTGTGATCGGACCATAACAGCTAGCCTTCACTCACCATTCCAGACTTGCCATTGTGGAGATGATCTGACCCAGTCATCTAGCCATCATTATTTGGCCTTTGTCAAAGTCACTCGACTCTTTTCCCTTGCCCATTTTTCCTGTTTCCTACACATGAAATTAAAGAACTGACTGTTCACTTGCTGCCTAATATATCCCAACCCTTGACAGGAGCCATTGTAATGATATAATCAAGGTTATTCACTTAACCTGTCAGTGGTTTTAATTTGTGATTGATTAGTGTATATATATTATATCCCTGTTCAAAAAAGAGAAATGGTCTAACAGGCACTTTTGTATTGCAAAAAAACATTTAAAATACCTGATTAAAATTTAAATCAGTGTGATTGTCCTCCTTATTTAAATTGTAAAAATGATTTTTCATGACAAAATGCTTGAAATGTATATTTACTTTTGTTTGCATGGTAACCTGCTCCCCTTTACACCAGGCTCTGGTATATGTTGGTGCTGTATAAATTACGTTGAGCAGCTGAGGCTAGGTCTCTTGTTGACCTACATGCTCTCATGTTTTAGTATTGTGCATTATATACACACACTGTAACTGCATCATGTGCTGTATTGTAGTGTCCCTAATGTAACCTTGTGATGTAGTCTGTTTATGGTTGGCATGGTTATACTTACGCACAGCAAATTTCTGATCTCTTACAAACTAAAATTGGCTGGGGATGGAAACCGGTTGTAAAGCATGCAGCAGAGCTTTGAAGCTGTTAATGCCCAGGGAACACCTTCTAAATAAACTAGTGTTTACTCACTAACTAGTGAACTAGGAAAAGTTAATCCATTAAAAAAAAGCCTACTTAGCATAGTAGGTTAGTTAGTTTTTTTTTTCTCTCTCTTAGACGTCTGCTATTTGGCTTAACTGATGCATACCTCCAAAGTGTCCCTATTTAGAAGGGATAATCCCTATTTTGGGCCCAATGTCTCTTTCTTCTTTTCGAGGAGCTCCATATTGTTGGTGTGTCTGAGTGTATAGTATTATACTCACAGTAATGTGCTTTAAACTATAATTGTGTTTAGAAATCGATCTGTGTAGATAGATACATTGTTCTTATTCTAAATTATTATTATTAATTATAAAGCGCCAACAAATTCAGTAGCGCTGTACAATAGGTGGCCATTGACGTGGAGACAGACAGACATAGGAGTAACAACTCTACATACCAAATTTGAGATCCAACTATGCATCTAAAATATGGATAAATAAACAACACATTATTATTATTATTATTATTGCCATTTATATAGTGCCAGCATATTCCGTAGCGCTTTACAATATTATCAGAGGGCGAGATTTAATAATAAATGAGACCATTATAAACACTTACAGGAACAATAGGTTGAAGAGGACCCTGTTCAACACAAAGTGAAGTATATCAAATATAAAAGAAATCTGTGCTGTACATGTGCACAAGGGTGCCTACCCTGGTTCAGGTTGGGGTTAAAACCTTCTATGGTCCAGTATTGGCAGCAGGTTGGAAATATGACCGCAGAATTGCTAATTATTGTGCAACAATACACATGATGAAACGATTGTCCAGTTTACATATTTTGATGTTTAGTTCACTGCTTAGTAAATGACCCCCTAATCCTACAGAGTGACCTTTGTCGTCATAAAGATTTAACACATCCTCTGTTTGTACACATCCCCCGTATACCTCCGTCTCTGCCTGGGTTATTTGCCCATTCCCCCATGGAAAATTTCTCATTGCCTCATTTTCTTACAGGACTTTAACACATCTACACTCTGGTTCACAGTGCTTGAAAGTGTACACATACCACAATTAGAATACATATAATGCACATAAGCATGCGCAGCCTATTGTAGAAGGGTGTGCAACCTAAAGCAGAAACACATACGCCGAATAAGTCTTTTCTGCAGGGGAAACAAAGTCTTTTAACATATATATATATATATACACACACACACATATATATATATATACACACACACACATACTGCTGTGTGTGCGGGCTGTGTGTGTGTGTGAGAGCGCTGTGTGTGTAAGGGTGCTGTTAGTGTGTGCTGCATGTGTGTGTGTATGTGTAACGATGCTGTATAAAATCAAAAGATGTGTGCCTGCATTAGATTTAAACAGTGAGACCATTCCCTGTCTGCTTTTGAAGTTCAAGAATAATCAGGGCTACCATTTTTAAAGGCAAATCCACATGTGATGTTACACAGCTGGGTGTGCATCCATGTATATCCATAGGCGTGCACACGGGGTGTGCCAGGTGTGCCTGGGCACACCCTAATCCCCGCGGCATGTGCTATGTGCCTTCCTCCGTGGGCCGGTGAGGGAGATCAAAGATCTCCCCCACAGTCCCACAGCAGCATGGAGGGAGGCATGAGAGGACCCGGGGAGCTCTTGCCAGCAGCTCCTCCAGGTTCCTCTCGCGAGGTCTGAGTGTTGCAGCGGTTACCGCGGCAACGCTCAGATCTCGCAAGAGTGAACTCTAGACCCCTGTGGGGCTAGAGTTCACTCACCACTGGACCACCAGGGATGGCAGCAGCACAGTCCTCCCTCCCTACATAAGGTAAGAAGGGAGGGGGGATATTAACTAAACGGTCACCCCATCCCACACATTACACACAAACAGCACACACACACATACATCACCCCTACACACACAGAACCCACACACACTAACAGCACCCTTACACATACACACACACTAACAGCACCCTCACACTAACAGCACCCTTACACACACAGCACTCTTACATATACACACACATACACACACATACAGCACCCTTACACACACAGCACCCTCACACACACAGCGCTCTCACACACACACAGCGCCCATACGCGCACACAGCGCCCTTACACACACAGCACCCTTACATACACAGCGCTCTCACACACACACACACACACACAAAGCGCCTGGACACACACACACAGCGCCTTCACACACACACACACACAGCACCCTCACACACACACACACACAGCAGTATGTGTGTGTGTGTGTGTATATATATATATATAAACGCGGCGTGTGTGTTTGTGCTTTAGTGTGCACACCCTTATAAAATAGACTGTGCACGCCTATGTGTATATCATATGGACATCCCCAAGGTACCACCATAGCACCAGTGGTAAATGATCAACAACCCCAATGCCATCTTGCTCTCCAGCTATCCTGATTATTACCACTAGAGAGATGGCAATAAATCTATGGAGGTAGTTGGCTAGTTCTCTGGGAATAGTGAACAAATAAAACACCTAGACACATCTATGTTAAAGTATATGTTTTCATATTGTTTATTGAATTGGGATACTTTTCCGTTTAACCCCTTAAGGACACATGACGTGTGAACTGTCATGATTCCCTTTTATTCCAGACGTTTGGTCTTTAAGGGGTTAAATATAACCATTCCAATTACAGAAATATTGAACTAACTAAACGGCATAACATTGCATTATACAGATTTGTGTATTATAATTATGATAATTCTGCATTAACTTGTATGTCCTTAATGACTTCGCTCCACTTCCTTCCTGTTCACTTCACAAAGTTCGGCTACAATGTTACACAAGTGTGAGATCAACAATCCAAAACATCAGATGTGACTCAAACTATTGCATGGCCTAACGCTGTACTGTATACAGGCCAGTGGTACCAAGATAGGGGTGCCCAATAGGTAGAACTCCTGATGATGCCCCAGATGTCACCGATTGACATTTCCCATGATGATTTATCAGATTTTATAATGGGAAAGCATCATAGAAGTTGTTTTTCTGAAATATCTGGGTATCTACTGTAACGGACCGTTTCAGCACACAAGGGGTTAAAACCGTTTAGGCGATCGTCCCCTTTCAGAGATGCAGGCACAGCTACTGTAGAACACCAAACTCCCGAAGCGCATGTAAGGGAAAGCTCCAAACTCCCGAACGGCATACAATATAACACTCCAAACTCACGAACTGGAACCATACGAATAGCTGCTAGCAGACAAATAGGAAAAGCATCCAAGCGGCTTACACTCCTAGCAATCAGTCTCTATCAGCATTCAGTAAATCCCCCCAAAGACGAGACAAGGCTCTGTGTTGAGGGTCAAGCAGTGGTCTGTTTAATGAGGGCTACCTGCCCAGTATTTATGCAGGTCTCCCACCTGGTGGACACTCCCCTAGGGGACCAAATGGGAGACTGTGACAAAAGACAGACAATCAGCAAAATGGGACACACAATCACATTATATTCCCACAATGCATCCTGGCTTCCTCCCCTCTGCCCTGGAGATAATTGAGAAGTAATTCAATTATCTCCCAGGACAAACGCAAATCGCCATTATGCACGTGGGGATACCAATACATGAATTACTATTAAAATACACTATATGACACAAGTTGCAATAAAAATATACATTTGATATATCCCCAGATAGCTCAGGTCTGAGCGCACATTATTAAGCGAATGGCGCTCAGACCACACGAATACAGTTTAATCGCCATGGAGCCAAAGTCTTCACAAAGTCAGTTCTCATACGAATGAGCTCCATGGGATTCCTATCTGGGGTATAGTGCAGTCAGGTACAACTACCGAATGCCGGGCCGTTTGTGTACTTCCACCGAACAAGAAGGGAGGTCGGCGGTTTCAGCGGTGTTCGCGTCAAACTGTGTCCATTTTTAGTTCCATGAATTAAGCGTCGAACACCGCTGTGCGTTTGCGTGTTTAAAATGGCCGCGACCTCATGTTCGTTATACGAATGGCGACCACCCAGTATTCGGCAATTAAGCTGCAGTTAACCGCAGCTTCTGGGAGGCTAATTGCCGGCACACTCCAGCTCCCAGGTGGTCTAGTCATTCGTGCAAATCTACCGAACACCGGAAAGAAAAGCACGAATAAGTCTTTTCTGCAGGGGAAACAAAGTCTTTTAACATGGGGCCATAATCCAAAGGCAGCAGGCGAGCAACCAGGCTTCTCCAATGCAATGTGGCGAGGTTGCTCTCGTCACATGTACTTCTTTTTTTTTTTTTTTTGCACCCCTGTTCCCTACAGATCACTTGTGGATATGTTTGGATATGGCTGCAGGAAGGGTATCTTGGGTTAGTTACCACTTTTTTTTCCCAGGGCCTGACCCCTGTATGTAACTGAGCTGGGGAGATGTACATCACACAGAATTGTACAGAGAATTGGCTGTATGTCTTGCTGATAGTCCATTTCCTTGTACATTCAATGGGATTAAATAAAGGGTTAATCCAAGCACCATGACTCCTTCAGTGTGTTAAAGTGGTCTTGGTGCCTGGAGTCTGTATGTGCAGCGTTTTACTATGAAATGCTGCATATACTGAGCTTAATCTTTTAGCTGCCGGAGGTGTAACTCTACCTTTGGCAGCGTCATTGGTGCATCATTAGCCAGTTTGGAACCTGGCTGGTTAATTTCAATTTCTATGCACAGAAGGGCATTCATTGGATGAGAGTGATTAGCTGACTATCTCAGCCAATGAATGATTGGCAGGACTGGCATCCAGCTTCTGCAGATCTTCTGAAAGTGGTTATCGTAAATTCAGGGAATCTCTTGCGTAACGCGAAGCTGAGGTTAGCTCCTATTTGGCATATGAAGTAATGAAGTTGAAATCTGATATATGTCCGTTTCAGCATCATAATTCTTTTTATGTATTGTTCCTACTTGTGCTACAAAGGGGAAATTAATATTGTAAGGTTTTTACATGTATTTTGCAGTGGGATAATTTGTCAACGTAATATACTTGCTGCTTTAGTTAAAATACAATGGCAATGCTTGTTTTAATTGGCATTGTTCCCACTAAAATACAATTTTAAATGTAGCTCATTTCAGTAGTTATATGTAGCCTGGAAAGTGTTCAAGGTACACAAAATTGTTCTTATTTTTCAATTATGGGGTATATTCATGGCTTAGATAGTTGGAAATGTAAAACAGGTTTTTGGCTACTGTATATACAGAGAGAAAAATGTAGGGATTCTGCTGCTGTACCTAAAATTAAGGACAACATAGTGAAAATATTGTTTGATGTATATGTATAAAACAATTACACAGTTGCACTCACAAATTTCCGATGTAACAAGCACCTTGTGGGTGCCACCCACGATATCAAATAGGGGGCTATCCACCAAGTCAGTAGAAGGAAGTTGCGGCACAATGAAAAACACTCTGAAGATGTTTTTTTCTCCAAAAGGATATTTAATCGATACAAAATTGTGTAAAATACACACACATAGTTAAAATAACGTTCCTGCGTGTTTTGTTCTCATCTGAGGACTTCCTCAGGGCCCCATATAGTTAAAACAATATGCCAAATAATACAGTGCAAAAATACAGCCTAATAAACCTCTCCCACAGTCCCCCCTTAAATAGGGCTAACCCCAAATGTTCATTGGTGTTATCATGGGTGTTTTCTCCTTTTTTCCTCCGGATTGGTTGATCGCTTACATTCTCCAGCTGTCTCCATTCTTTTAATTTTGTTGGCATAACGATCGGTGTTCCCGTGTTTGTATGATGCACTTCCTTGTGTTCCAACCCAAACTTCTGCCAACATGGTCATGCGTGTCAAATGGGAGTGAAGATGAAAATACGATCTCCCCCTACTGTTCTCCAAAGGAAAATAGTCAATGTTTGCCTAAATGAAAACTTGTTGTATTGTTGCTAATTTCCTGTAACTTTAGTTGTAGCCAAATGCCTCGTAGGTGCATAAAAATAAAATTATTCCAATGTAAGTTATTTGGCACAAACAAGCTACAAAGAAAGTTGCCAGAAATTTAATTTGCATCCAGTGAAAACATTGTTATTATGGTATATTTGACTAAACTCACACTTTTTAATGTAAATTGTATATTTCTATACCATAGATTTGGTTGATAATTCCTTTATATTCCATTATCTTTAATTCACCAATTTTTGAATTACAGGATGTTTTGGTGCAAGACTTATCTCCTGTGGATAATTAGACTTTGCTCAAGTATAGTATTTTGGGTTTCCAACAGAATACTTATAGAGAGTTTGTGAAAAAAGTATATCTATTGTTTAAGTGTACATATTGTCTCTATTGCTGAGCTCTAACAATGTAATCTCTTTTGTTACAGCTTTGATGTGGACAATGGCACGTCGTCGGGACGTAGTCCCCTGGATCCCATGACAAGCCCAGGGTCGGGGCTGATTCTTCAGGCCAACTTTGTCCATAGTCAAAGAAGGGAATCCTTCTTGTACAGGTCAGACAGCGATTATGACCTCTCTCCAAAGTCCATGTCCAGAAACTCCTCCATTGCTAGTGACATGTAAGTAATCACACAGCTGTCAATCAGTATTCTATCAATGACTGTTGTTTTATCTGTGAATGCTTTATCTTGCTCTTTTACGGTTTTACAAACTGTAAATGCTCCTAATTAATTTGTTTTGATCTTTAAAATATGGATCTTTAAAATTATAGCAGTTTAATTGTTATTAGGTACTTTTATTATTAATGCCAGTAGCTTGAGTTTTATGGATTTCAATTTCTTGAATTGTTTTGGATTTATTAGATTTAATAGGTTGGGACTAATTTACTTCATGAGTGTTCTCCTCCCAGAAGACATTAAAATTGACCTTTATTTAAAAACAAAATTATATTTCAACATCATGTTCCAGGGGGGTACAAAGAAGACTAATGCATTTAGTGTCGTGCAAGGCACTTCCTCTGAGATTTCTCTGGGAAAGTGCTTTGCATGACACGAAACGCATTAGCTTCTCCATTCTTTGTGTCACCCTGTGTATTGTATCCAAATATAATTTTTTATTGAATAAAGGACGATTTTAATCCGTTTGATGGAGTACGCCATTAAAGTCCTGATTGCAGGACCTGGCACGAGTGATGTATTGTTTGAATTATCACTGCCCTGTCCTGAAGTCACTTCCCATGTGTTCATTGCTCCAGCTAAATCAATCAACTTCCATCCAAGATGGTGAACTACACAACAAGATTTAATTACACCAATACTTATAGCCCAGGCTTCCCTCTGTCATCTAGGATCAAAATCCCCCATGCCTGTGGCTTATGTTAGTGAGGAAACCAGAATATAATTGAAGGAAAATAAATATCTTCAAACAGAACACACAATGGAGGTGTTAGTGAAAGAATGTATTTGCCACTCTCCCGTCCTTTGTCTACACAGCTACCCACCATATAATCTCTTAATGTACCCAACATTACGTTTCTTATCTATCTTTTCAGACGCTACTTGTTTACTATCTTTCTCCATTGTTTTTCACTTATCTCCACTGACTTTCTTTTTCCAGCTTTACCACCACTGTCTTTATACACCTATATACATATTTTATTATTTTTGCTTCTCAGTTTCATTCACTCTATTTCCACATTTTTTCACTCTGCACTACACAAACATAACTGATGTTCTTGTTGTCTTTAACATTTCAACAACTCCCCTAACAATTATCTCCTGTTAGATGTTTTACCCGAGGACACTTACTGGCAAAGTTTTCTGACTACGATTAAAAACCCAAGTTTACCAGTTTTAAGGCAGTGGCATTACCACTCTAACCATCCGATGTATTTATTATGACAAAGCACGTATCATCTCAAGATAGTTCCATGAATGTGTAAATCAACTCAATGTACTCCAATGACTGTTATTAGGTCTCAATCCAATATATCACCTGTGGGATTTGATGAAACAAGAGATTTGCCTGATGAATGTACACCTGACAAATCTGCAGGAATTGTATGATGTCATCATGTCTGCATGGACCACAATCTCTAAGAAATGTTTCTGGCAACATGATGACTACATGTCATAAATAATTCATAATATACTATTTTAGTGCAAAATCATGTCCTACTCGGTATTAGAAGGGTTTACCAATTAAAGTGTCTCTGAAAAATATTCACATTTTGACCCTGTAATTGGTCTATATAACATTAAATTCAGACGTGTGGGGTGGGATATTTCCTTAAACCACTGAAATAAACAGTCTTTGTACGAAAACAGTCAAAGAAATGCTTTGTCATGTAACCTCATCTTTTAGTTTAACAATTGTATTGTAAGTGAAGCTGTATTGATGGGGCTGAATCCTATCAACACTCCGCATGTATCACAACTATGATATAGTGGAAATATTTGCATTTCACAGTTGCTTACAATTATAGACCTCTTCATTGTGAAATTCTTTTAAATTCAGTAGTTGAGTTGCAAAGACACTGACTCTATCATTATCAACAATGAGAGGAACATGTGTAAACTGAGATAAGAGCTATGGAATGCAGAATAGTGTCTATAAATAAAAGTAGTACAGTCATTTGTAAAATAATCCTCCTGGAATTCTTTGATAGCACATGCGAGAACGTTTGATTATAGTCATAACAGAATGGCATGGAAATGATAAACAAGATATTAAGTTATTTTACCCTGTTTAGTTTTTTATGGCACTTAGAACTGATCTGCCTTGTTGTAAAGGAGAATAATTGAAGTTTCAGGGGGAGTAAGCAATAGAATATAAAGTATGCGGTAAATGGATCTTAAATATAAGTTATTTATATACAGTGTGTGTGTGTGTGTGTGCATGTTTGTGTGTATATATATATATATATATATATATATATATATAAAAATATATATATATGCAATACTCTAAGCATTATGAAAACTTAAGTGATTTGAAGTGGTCATGGTGCTGGATTCTGTATGTGGTGGATTTAACGGATAATTACTGCACATACACAGTTAAAGAAGTTGTAACTCCAATCCTGGCAGTCTCATAAGCCATCGTGGAACTCTCGTTCCATTCTGGCTAATGTTAATTCTGTGCATAAAAGGTGTCTGTCATCAGCACGCATAGCATGATGGTGACAGGGGACCAATGGCAGCATGGCACCTGCTCTATGACGCCTATGTCCCCTCCTCATCATGGGGTGTCACTCCCCGTGCAGTGAGAGGAGTGACATGTACAAACAGGGTTTATACTGTAAGTAGAACATGGCCTTCTCATGGGATAGCAGGTACGTTTTGACTGTCTTCCTTTTTATTACTTTTTTATGTAGGGTAGGGGGAGGGGCATTCCAGCAAGGGTTACTATACAGCCAAAAAACGATGTTTAATGAAACACAGGTTTTGTTGAATTAACTCTTTAACCCCTCTGCACTAAGCACATTAGAAAATGTATTTGGAATTGTTCACTTTATAATATCAATGGCAATGACAATTTGTATTCACCAAATTGATATCTTATCACACTGAGAAAGGTCGCTTGCACCAAATGTATTTACATTTTTGAAGAAAAATATTTGTCTGCAAATTCAAATCTTTGAGAGTACAGTATGATGCATAGCTATTCATCCCTCTTTAATGTTTACTACATTTTACAGTGTTAGAATCTAGAATTAAAATGTATTTTACTGGGAATGTTACCATTTGTTTTTCACAAAACATAATGAACACCTTGAAGGTGCAAAATATTTATTTTCTTGAGTAACACAAGTTAATTAAACAAGTAAGATCAGTATTAGACATTTTTGGTTGCACACATAGCCACCCTCCTGTGTTAATACTTGGCAGAACTACGTTTGGCTGCAGTTACAACTGTTAATAATTTGTCCTTAGATGTCAGCACTCCGCCTCTTCCGATGTCATCTGACAGGGTAGGTGGCCTAATACACATGCGCAGTGAGCTCGGAGAACACATTAGACTTTCCTATGGTTATTTACTAATGCTGGATGTCCTCATGCAGAGGGTGAGGATGTCAAGCATAAGTTAGGGCACCAAAAGTCCGTTAGAATCCAGGAAGCACCTCTACTGGCTGTCTGACAATTATTGCCTTTCTCAAAAGCTGCCATGATTTACATCTGGATACTGCATCCGGACCACTTCAATTAGCTGACCATTAAAAAAATAACCACAAGTGTTAACAGAGAGCAGTTAATCAATTTGATGAGGGTGGAGTTGCATAGGGTGCTATAGAGTACATGAGGGCGAGAAGAAAGATGGAACCTGGTAGGCGGTTGAAATAATGCCGTTGGGTGATATTGCCAATTTTTTCACACAATGTCTTCTTATTTTACAGACATGGAGATGACTTGATTGTAACGCCATTTGCTCAGGTATGTAATGCAAATAGAATCTGTTCACAAGGCATGCTTATAATTTAGACCAGTCCACTAATAACAGATACAGGGCATCATCCCATTGTACAGCGCTACGTAATTTGCTGGCGCTATATAACTGGTATAATCATAATACTAATCGTTGATCAGCAGCTGGAAAGAGAAAACCAACACCAAATGGTAAAACAAAAAGGGGGTAAGAGTCTGCGCTTACTCAAATAAGCAGCAACCCTAAAAGGGGAATCCCTCAAGAAACCCTTTGAGAAACAGGAAAATACAAGAAAAGGGGGTTAAGGGCTGTGCTTGAACAATTAATAAAAAAATATCGAAAATGTATAAAATATAGATAAAATCAGCAATGATAATAAAATCAAATTATAATCAATAGACAAAGTTCATCCAGATATGAAAGTTGAAATTATAAATTGAAACAGTCTCACTGATATATGGTAATACGATAATGATCCTCAAGTGTTGCTCCGTCCGTATGGCAGATAGTTCATATATGTGAAGATAAAAAACAGAGGAAAAAGCTGCCAATGGTGAAATATTGTATGTCCAGATGTGGTATATATTCAAGAAAAAGGTATTTCACTCACATTTGTTGGAGCTTGAACACTTGAGGATCATTATCGTATTACCATATATCAGTAAGACTGTTTCAATTTATAATTTCAACTTTCATATCTGGATGAACTTTGTCTATTGATTATAATTTGATTTTATTATCATTGCTGATTTTATCTATATTTTATACATTTTCTATCTTTTTTATTAATTGTTCAAGGGCAGCCCTTAACCCCCTTTTTTTGTATTTTTCTGTTGCCCAAATGGCTACTCAATGGAAATTCCTAAAAATCCTTCTTAAAGGACACTAGGCATATGCATAACCTGCTGAAATAGGGCAGATTTCAAATCTGCCCGATTTTTTGACATGCCTAGATCCTCTCAAGAAAGCTTCTCCAGCTATCAGTAAGATAGAAAGGGACCTGCAGATCTGAAACCTATTACGGAATTAAAGAGACACTAATTTTCATCATATTTTTGACTTACCATCCTCCTCTCTAGAAAAGAATCTTAGATATTATAAACTACTACAAATGTTTTTTTATCCATATAAAAACTGGTGGGGTGCAGCCCCAAGTGCCCCTATGGATAAGCCGTCACTGGCGGCCATATGTAAAAATATCACCTGGCTGACTGTACACAATGACAAATTAAGTGCACAAGAGACATCAGTGATGGCTAAACTTTGGCATGGTAGCCATAATAGACTACATTTCCTACGATGTTCAGCGAGACTAGGTCAAGCACACCCACACAGCTCACATACAATTTTCCACTCTGTCCCTCATCTCCATGTAATGTATGTAAATTTTTCATGCTTCTTCAGATATCTATGTCCTGTCTCGGTTGGAGTCCCACAAGGCTCTGTCCTTGGTCCCCTTCTATTTTCTCTTTATACTGCCTCTCTTGGTAAACTTATAGCCTCTTTTGGATTCCACTACCACCTGTACGCTGATGACACCCAGATATATCTCTCCTCCCCAGACCTCTCCCCTGCCGTCCTGCTTGCCTTTCTTCCATCTCTGACTGGATGTCCTCCCGCTTTCTGAAACTCAATCTCTTTAAAACTGAACTCCTTGTCTTTCCTCCTCCTAATACTGATCCTCCTCTTTCGCTCTCCCTTCAAGTTAGTGGTATCCACATAAGTCTATCCTTGCAAGCGCACTTTCTTGGTGTCATACTTTATTCTGGCCTCACCTTTGAGCCTCACATCCAGAATGTTGCCAAATCCTGTAGATTCCATCTTAAAATTATAGCCAGCATCCGCCCCTTTCTTATGCAAGATGCTACCAAGGTACTTGTCCATGCTCTAGTAGTTTCTCACATGGATTATTGTAACCCTCTTCTGATTGGTCTTCTGAAAAGCTGTACTGCCCTGCTACAGTCTGTAATGAATGCTGCCGCCAGAATGATTTTCCTTTCTAGTCGGTCCTCTCACACCTCACGCCTCTGTCAGTCCTTACATTGGCTTCCTGTATCCTATAGGAATCAACCCATACCTATAAAGCACTGAAGAATTCTAGCCCCTCTTATATCTCTTCACAGATCCATAGGTATGTCCCTTCTCGGTCTCTCTGCTCTGACCGTGACCTTCTCCTGTCCGCTATTCGCACCCGTACGGTCAGTGTCTCCTGTCCGTTGCTCGCACCTGTGCGGCCAACTCACGCTCGCAGGACTTCTTGTGGGTGGCTCCCTTCCTATGGAATAGCCTGCCTACCACCATCAGACTCTCCCCTAGTCTTGCATCTTTTAAGAAGTGTCTTAAAACCCATCTCTTTAGGAAAGCTTATGGGCCTCCCAGAGTTAGCTCTACCTTACATACCTGTCTCTTGCTCTCTCCTAAAGGGCTGACACTTTACTCTCTCCTCCAGCTCTGCTTCACTCCCTCCTTATTTGATTATTATTTTCTGTCCTACTGTGTTTTATACCCCACCTCCTATAGACTGTAAGCTTGTTTGAGCAGGGTGCTTTTCAACCTATCGTTCCTGTAAGTTATCTTGTAATTGTCCTATTTATAGCTAAATTCCCCCTCTCATAATATTGTAAAGCTCTACGAAATCTGACGCTATATAAATGGCAATAATAATAATAATATGTGTAGTGTGTGAACACTGAGTATGTAAACAGATATTTGGGAATGAATGCATAGACATATATGTAAATTTGTATATGTGTGATCTGTACTGAATGCAGACATAAGGTACGTGAATGTATTTGCACATGTATCTGTGTAATGCGAGCATATGTACAGTTCATTTTAAAAATAATAAATTGTAGCAAATTAAAAACTGAATTACAGGTAAAATAGACAAGCTATGGCCAGATTTTTAAAAATTTGACATATTTACCTAAGTTTATTTTATTTTAGTCTTTATTTCCTTTTACAACAATTAAGTGTTTGAAACCCTTGTGTGGGAATGTGTGTATGTTTATAATGCCTGCATGGATGTGTGAATATGTATGCATAGTGCAATAATCTATTGCTTATCACTTTTGTTTTATTGTACTGACAGAATTAGATAGAATACACATTATTAGAACAGCACACAAACAGACAAAATGTACTTACAAATCTTACTGCTTTAAGGCTGCTTAAAATGATCTGGCTGAGAGAAACTGATTAAGCAAAACTACCAGGAACCAAGCTACAAAAACATAGCAATTAATAGTATTATGGAATAGTTTAGAATGATACTGCAACTTACCACCACCTAGGGGCAGCAACAATATAGACATTTACCAACATATAGAAAGATACTTCACTGCACAACCACTTATAATACATCAAAGACATTCCTGTCACTAATAAAAGCCATTATTAAAAATGCCACCATCACAACCCCTCAAATCCCCAAGCAATCAGCAACTATACTAATTCATACTTCCCGACATTTCGAATGGACAAAGAGGGACCGTTTTAGGAGCGTGTGAGTGCTGCTGTGGCCAGGGGTGGGGAAGTTTTCTTACTAATAACAATATGTGCAAGTAAAATGGAATCTAGAACAAGGACAATGTATCTTTTTTACACCGATTTCTAAACAAATTATTTTAGTTTAAAGCTACATCACTTGAGAATTATTGCTGTAACGCTCTGTTATACACGCAGACACACCAACAATCTAGAGCTCCTGCAAATGATAGACAGAGGGATTTGGGCCTAAAATAGGCACTATCCCTCCTAAATAGGGACACATATGGCAATGGGTGATTTGAAAGGAATTTAATCACCGGAGAGTTTCTATTGTTTTGGTCTTTTTGTATATATTTCTTGCTGGCAACAGTGTACCCCAATCCATCCTGACTGGGTACTGGAAGCTTTGCTGAATTTTGAAGAAGTTAGAAGGGTTTAAAGGGGGGCATTGCCATAGTTAATTGCCTCTGGCACTGTAAATGTATTCATTATAAGATCCCCATCCCCAAAATAAGTAGAATTATATTTAAAATATTCAAGCATGCTTAATGTGCGTCTGGCCTTGATTATGTGAAGACAGTCATCTCATTCCAGCAAATATCAAGGAAGCAGCTTCCCATTGGAAAAGAACCATAAACCTTGCACCACATAGAACCACTGATCATAGCACATTCCGAGCCCACAACCTGCAGATTTAATCTTCCGTTTTCCCCATAGTTCATTGCACATGAGTCTGAAGCCGTCTTATATGGTTCCATGTAGCTCAGTTTGCTTGCCCTCAACTATGTATGAAATGTCTGAGGCATAGTGTGGAAGAAGAAATTCTAGAAGCACTACTCCTTGCTGAACCAGAGGAGCTTCAAACACAAACATGAAGTGCTCCATGCAAACTAGACCAATACAACAAATGAAGACATTTCTGAACGTAATTTTTGCTTAGATTACTGTATTATATATAAGAAAGCTGTGAATGCAGAATTAAAAAAACCTCAAGACATGTTCTTTCTTACATAAGATACCTGGATTTCTGTTCTAGGTTTCCTAAATGTATTTCCAAAAAAAAAAAAGGAACATATGCTCTCCATAGCTATAGTGTTAGGAGTACAAACCTGTACAAACCCCTAACGCTATAGTGTCCTAGCTGCTATATAGATTTTGGCCCACATTTTGCAAATAAAAAATTTAGGAGAAAAACCTTTCCACTTTTTTCCACTGCTAAGACTCCCTGCTCCGCCTCCTGTGACATCATCATGGAGGTACAACTTTCACAATTCATGTCCAAGCTCCTCACAAAGGTGCGTTGGGGGCAAGTTGCATGTGAATGACAAGTACCACATGTGCTTTTAATCAAATGCTTCTATTAGGAAAGTATCGAATTCATAGCTTTACCATGAACTGCATTTTGTCTGGAAGACAGCCACTACTGTTGTGTTCAACTCTGCAGTGTAAACATTGCATTTTCTACAAAACTGAAATGTTTTACATTGCAGGGTTAAAACTACAGGGACCTTGCACCCAGATCACTTGATTGAGATTAAATGGTTTGGCCCTTTGACATCATTTTAAATTGTTGCAAATATCTCCACCCCCACCTGATTTCCACACTGATTATAAAATAGGGTTTAAATTGTAAAGATCTGTCATCCTCAAATGTAAAAGGTATAAAGTTAAGTTTTTCAACATGACAGGTTCTGTTTAAAAGTCTTCATTCAAGTATATCTGCATATTGATGAATGGCCTGTGAGCTAATGTATTTGGGCAGATACATTCTCACCTATAACTAAGATTTTATATAGTGGTCAAGTTCTAAAAATGGAATATATAAAAATGGATTGATGCACAGTGTTATATACAGAGCACCCGGGATTTAAATGATGACTACATGCAATAGAATGTTCAAATGACCAGTGGTCTATAACAATGTTCCTATCTGGTAAACAGTGCTACACCTTTTACAGTAAGACATATGGAAACTCAGTTCCCTTTACAAATGTAAGGCAGTTCTCATGGGTTCCCACTGTGTTGCAACCTTTTGCAACAGTCGTTGACTTTACTTTCTATAATGCCTAGTATTAGATAGTATTATTATAGTACATATAGCAAATAATAGAAATTATTTCATGTCATTCTTATTTATTATTGTTTTTGTTTTTATTTATTTTTTAGGTACTGGCCAGTCTTCGGACTGTAAGGAATAATTTTGCTGCACTAACTAACTTGCAAGACCGCGCACCCAGCAAGTGAGTATAGTTCACAATAACTTAGAAATGGCAAAACAATCTGACACAAGCTTTGTTTTCTGTCTTTAGCCTTTTACCTTAAGCAGCTTTCTGTGGGAAAACGACCTACAAAGTTATAAACAGTTCTGTGTTATGTATGGCGGCTCCTATTTACTGAGCAAAATGTTCTTTTGTTGGTTCTTTTAGTGATAAGAACCAGTCATTTGTTTGTTACAGGGCTGTATACATGTGTTACCCCTTTTAGTTCCATAAGTATGTGGGAGCCTCATAATATTAGCAAATCAAGGACTAATATACTAGACTATATCTCCCACAGATCAATCTTTTCATGGTGGTCCTGATATGTTAAATCCTAAATATGAGGGGTTTATGTGCACTGATCTATTACCAAATTTTGTAGATAGTTTTATGCACCATGGGCTTGCGTTAAAAGAGCAGTAAGCAGAGGCATTCTTTCTAAGTGGGATCAGGCAGATCCTGAAAAGATGGGTTTTGAGGGACTTCTTAAACGATTGAATGCTAGGGGAGAGTCTGACATGGGTAGGCAGGCTGTTCCAAAGGAAAGGAGCTGCCTGTGAGAAGTCTTGCAGGCGTAAATTTGCAGTAAGGGTGCGAGCAGCAGACAGGAGAAGGTCACCAGTAGAGCGGAGAGACTGAGAGGGGGCATACCTATGAATCAGGGAAGAAATGTAAGAGGGGCTAGAGTTGGTTAGAGCTTAATAGGTAATGGTTAGTATTTTAAATTGACACCTGTAGGGTACAGGAAGCCAATGTAAGGATCGACAGAGAGGTGAGGTGTGAGACAGGAGCGACAGGAGAGAAAGATCAGCCTGGCAGCAGTATTCATCACAGATTGTAGGGGGGCAGTACGGCTTCTGGGGAGACCAATTAGGAGAGAATTACAGTAATCCATGCAAGAGATTACTAGAGCATGAACGAGCTCCTTGGCAGCATCTTGCGTAAGAAAGGGGCATACGCAGGCAATGTTTTTAAGCTGGTATCGACAGGTTTTAGCAACAGACAGGACATGAGGTGCAAATGTGAGGCCAGGATCAAAAATGACACCAAGATATCCAGCTTGAAAGGATGGGGTGAGGCAGGTACCGTCAATCTGCAGGAAGAGTGAAGGAGGAGGATCAGTGTTGTGAGGAGAAAAAAATAAGAAACTCAGTTTTAGAGAGATTGTGTTTCAGAAGGCGGGAGGACATCCAATAAGAGATAGAAGAAAGGCAATTGGTGACACGTTGTAGGACAGCAGGGGAGAGGTCAGGGGAGGAGAGATATATGTGGAATCACTGCTTAGCAGATATACCCCAAATGAATGCATGTATTTAATTGTGCATTCTTTCATTGGGGTTATATCTAAAAACAGATCGCAAAACCTGCAGATCTCTTGTCTGTAGCATTTGCAAGCTTTCCCTTTTTAACCCCGCCCAGACTTTCTGTGTCTGTCCAATCACAGACTTCCTAATGCAGCTCTATAAGACGTCTTTCCAAGGCAGGGGCTCTGAGCAATTGTCTGCCTCTTCCAGCAAGCAAAACTACCAGGAAGTAACAGCACCGGATGGCTGATTGACAGCCAATGGGTGTAACGGTTCATTTCTAAAAGTGTCAATTTCTATTGAAATCTGCACTTTTTGTAGAATGAAAAAGAAAGCACACATTTTTCACATTTAAAGCACTTCAATAAGCTAACGTGCTTCAGGTAAAATCATAAATTGAGTCAAAGCCCAGAATTCAAAGATCCTCAGTGCGGAGTTCAAATCAGTATTTCAGATGGAAGCTCGATGTTGCCAGTTTGATGAATGACCAAGTCATCAGTGGAATAGAAGGTTGCACACATTGACAAATATGAAGAAAGTGCTGAAGATTTCTTAATAATGGCTGTGTTCGCTATTGAACCCATATGGCCATTGTTTGATAAGCTATTGAAGGTAGCCTCCAAGAAAGGCAGAGTTTGAGCCAGTGCTGTTCCTTGTTTGGGTTAATTTAAAGACATGGGAAGATGTATATTCTATATAATGCCATCTGTCTCTGACATTCTGTATCTTCTTTTTGTTTATTTTTCAGAAGGTCAACAATGTGTAACCAATCATCAATCAGCAAAGCAAATATACCAGGTAAGCGAGACAATATAGTGAAATCTATCAACAAATGTAAAAAGGAAATACACGTGATGTAGCTGTTAATATCCATGTAGTTACTGATTGTGTGCCTGGCAGTAGCAATATGAGGTGCATGACTGCCTGGCATACAAACAGTGAACCCATTTTCTGCCAGAGTGATCTTGGATGTGCGCCACTTTTTTAACTGTTCCTATTGCCCCCTGTATAGTTATTGCTTGCTTCTCTTCTTCCCTTCGTCTTCTTAGAACAGTGTTTCCAAACCAGTTCCAAACCGTGCACCCCATTTTTGGGTTTCCCCTGTTCTGTTACAGCGGGTATATTGATGAAACCTGGAGCATCACGGAACACCTTTTTTTTTTTTTTTTCTGAATTCCTTGTATCTAATGTATACTAATTATGAGAATTATTATTAGATTACCAGATAACAAAGTAGTTAAAGGGTTACTATAACCCTTTTTCATTATGAATTATTAATCTTTAGTGACCTATTGAGCACTATTAACTATGTCCACCCCCTTTCATAGTGCCAATAACCTATAAGTTAAAACATACATGGAATCCAGTGCCAGGCAAAGCTCCCCTCGCTGGTTTCCATGCTCCGTCTGATGTCAATGTTCTCCTCTCCATGGTCTTAGCAAATGCTTCTCATTGAGAAGCATTTGTTTAAACTGTTATCACCGGCTCACAGTCTAAGCAAGGGAGGAAGGGAATAAAAAAAAAAAAACTCTAGACAAATTTACCAAATACAGGGAGGTGGGGAGGGATCACAGGAGGAAGGGGGCATTCAGCCTTCCCCTTGCAGGCGCCCTCCCTGGTAACAGATTAAATTTTTGGAGAGATTTAATATTAGGCAGTCCAGAACAGAGTTCCGAGCTGCCTAAGTCATGTGTGGCAGGGGTGTAACGAGTCCCCAGCACAAAAGTGAAGATTTCTCTGTATTTATATTCAATGTTTTGCCTTGTGAAATCCATAGATGTTTGGAAGACTTATATTATCAAAGCAAAAGTTAATATATTCATTATTTGCTATGCACACATGTTTTCATATTTCTTCTTAAATATCTGTATCTGGAATGCAAAGCATTCACCGTTAAACTGTAGTATTATGTATATTAGACTGGGCAAACCCAATAAAAACAATTGAGAATGCAGCAAATTTAGTGTTAAAATAAATTGGTTTATCATAACAAAGCTGTGATGTCATCAACCTGATGTTACTCATTTCCCTGTGGAGATGTACTGGACTATCTACTTGCATTGGAATGGGGATTTCTGGAACAAACTTACTTGTATGGATATAATGGACTGGACTTGGCTGGTTGTATTGGACTGGATATGCCTGAATGCACTGGATTAATGATTTATGGAGCACTGGGCTGGATACGTTTTGAAGTACCGGACTGAGTATGCCTGGATGAAGTGATCTTGAAAACTACGTTTGAGTGCAGTAGACCTAACACATCTGGATACTGACGACTTGGCACATCTGGATGGAGTGAACGTGACACATCTGTATACAGTGGACTTGGCATATCTGGATTGAGTGAATGTAACACATCTGGATACAATACTTGACATGCCTGGATGCAGTGGACTTGACTCGGTGAAATAGTGGCTATTTTATGGTAAATTCATTTATTTATTTACTACTTTTCAGTTCTGGGGTTTTGATATTCTAGATTTATTTTGATTATTTTTTGCCCAGACACCTCCATATAGCTATTTGTACTGTAGATGTGCTCACTTCTAGTGCTATATATATATTTTATACTGAGGAAGGTCCTGATCTGCAGATTGTGTTTCAGAAAAAAGAGGAGTATGTTGTTTGAAAATAGTATAAAATAAGGTGTCTGCCAGTTTGGACATTGTTGGCTAAATCATGAAATTTAATAATGTCATTAGTTTATTGCTTTTTCTTGAACTGCAGGATATGTGCTGACATATATATATATATATATATAACATGTTATTATTGTATAGAACATAATATTTCCAAAAAAGAATAGTTATATGTCAGCTTATGTATAGAAAAATATATTTTTTAATTTACACAGATTTGAAAGGCTGCCTAACTGTTTCCTGACGTTAGGATGTGCTATGCCGTCCTACAAAAGGACGACTCTGCAGACTCTGTACTTACTCTCCTCGACGGTGCCGATTTGGGGGGCTGCCTGACAACCGAGGCAGTCGCCCTACAGCCAATCCCTGGAATCTGAGTCATACGATCGTGATAATACTGCGATCACATGACTCAGATCGACCGGATTGCATTTTTTACTGTGGGAGGACTGGCTGTGTTGTTGGGCAGATCCCCAACATATAATTAGTAAGAACACATAATTATGTATAAATCATATATAAATATACACTATAATATTTCATTCTACATGTATATTTCTGTATTATTGTTACATAATTATGTTATTCTATAGGTTATATAAATATATATGGGGACCTGCCTGACAACCTAGGCAAAAATGCCATAGAATTGATGACCACAAATATGTGTATTTTATTGCAGTAAAAGCTAATTGTATTGTGACAGTTAAAATGTCATGCAGAAATTGGAAAATAGCAAAATGTCTTAATTTATAAAATTATGTTTCATATAGAAATATTTGATGTGAAATGAAATCCCTGTTTCTCCTAAACAAAATGACATATAATAAGTGTGGGTGTACTTAATTTGAAAGAGGTAAATTATGGTTGAGCAGACTTATATCGCAAATTCCATATTTTGTTTTGGTCAGAACTTCTGTACAGTTGCCTCCATCCTTAGGGGGTTTAAAAAATGTTACAATTCAAATGGTTGTTGTATGCACAAATTCGTTATAAATTTCTGATTAAGTATGGATTTTGGCATCACTTGGAATATTGCTATCTTATAAAGCTACTATTAAAATGTATTCTAGCAATAGAAAAGGGTCAAATAAATGCACTGTATTATTCTTTCATTAAGATTCTATACAATGATTCTGTTTATCACATTTGTAATAGTAATGTACCCTGCATTCTCAAAAAGTAACACTAGAGAGCAGCATTGAATTAGCTATGAGATGCACACGTGTTGCTTGTTTCATTTGTTGAAATGCAAACAGAAGAACTCTATTCTGGCTGATATTGCACACTCTGCTAATGGCAACATAATACTTTTATGTAGAACCTGAATGGCGATGTATAATGATATTTTACCCAATGTATATTGATATAATTATACCTGGATAAATAGAAGCCATAGAACATATAGTAGAGTACTAACAAAGTTCTTTAAATAATAATATCGAATCATATTAGGTAGATTCATACATTCATATAGCTAGGCTGGTAAAAAGGTTGGTAGACAGACAGAGAAAGAGATCCACCAGTCAGTCTCTCGGTAGATGCGTATAATTATTATTATTATTATACTGTGAATTATGAAATGTATTTATTTAAATTATGTAACAAACAGTAGTTATTACATAAGAAGATGTCATTGTTCCCAGCAGATAATGCTAGAAAAGGTTGTGTATGATGAGGCATTGTTAAACTGCTTCAGTGACGGAGGTTATTCAGTTGGCTTGTAAATGCTTTCTTGAAGAAGTATGTTTTTAGGGATAGAACCTGAGAATGTTCATTGAGGCGATCTTGAGCATTATGTAGCAATGGAGCAACCTTGGAGAACGCCTGTAAAATAAATGGAAGTGGGTGAGGCTGAGGACAGTTGGATGTTGTTAGCAGGGGAGGGATGCCCAAAAGGTAGAGCAGGGGTGCCCAAAAGGTATATCCCCACATGGTGTAGCTTCCATGGTGCTTTGTCATTCTAAAACATTCTAAAAACATGCAAAGCATCATGGGAGTTGTAGTTCTGCAACATTTGGGGATCTACCTTTTGGTCAATCCCTGCTGTAGAGAATACTGCAAATGAGAAACTGGATTTTAAAATAATTTGGAACATATACAGAAAGTCAATGGAAGGGGAGATGTGTAAGCAGAAGAAAATAGCAGAAGAAAATAAGATAATCTGTCAGCTTTGTCTGTAACATATGAAATAGCATGTGAAAAGAAATGAGTATGTAAAAAGTAAGAATCTAAGAATGTACATTACATACAAAATTATACTGAAAACATTCCCAAAATAGGAAGTTGATATTAGGGATGCACCGAAATTTCGGCTGCCAAAATTTCCGGCCGAAATACTGCACTTGGGACGGGGAGGGGGAAAGAATACTATGGGACAGGGGAGGTGGGAAGAACACTATAGGGCAGGGGAGGTGGGAAGAACACTGGGTTGGGGGGGGGAGAAAAGAATACTATGGGACAGGGGAGGGGAAGAAAAGAACACTGTAAAAGGAGGGGAGAAAAGAACAATATGGGGCAGGGGAGGGGGAAGAACAGTATGGGGCAGGGGGGAAGAACAGTATGGGACAGGGATGGGGAAAGAACACTGGGACAGGGGGGAGAAAAGAACACTATGGGACAGGAGGGGGGAAGAACACTATATGGGACAGGGGAGGAGGGGAAGAACAATATATGGGACAGAGGAGGGGGAAGAACACTATATGGGACAGAGGAGGAAGGAGGGGAAGAACACTATATAAGACAGGGGAGGGGGGGAAAGAACACTGGGACAAGGGAGGGGAGAAAGGAACACTTTGGTACAGGACAGGGGGGAGAAAAGAACACTATGGGACAGGAGAGGGGGGAAAAAAGAACACTATGGGACAGAGGAGGGGGGAACACTATGGGACTGGGGAGGATGGGGGAAAAAACACTAGAGGGGGGAGAGAGGAACATTAAGCGGGGGGACCACTAAAAGAGAAGGGAGAAGGGAAGTTTTTCATATTAGATTAGTTAAATTCATGAAAAAGTCTAATAATAACATTATAGGAAAAAACTTTTTAAAATCATTTGAGGGGGAAAAGTCATTTTCAGTTTCGGTTTTCGGCCAAGGGTATCCTGAATTTTCTTTTCGGTTTCGGCCCAGGATTTTTATTTCGGTGCATTCCTGGTTGATATACAAATAAAATAACATTAGATCCGCTCTGTATTTTCCAACATGATAGAATTCTTCCTTGTCTTTCAATTCGAACAGGGCCGCACTATCCTTATGTGCCGTTACAATTACATAATATATTATTCAAATGAGCTTTGCTTTCCATAATGAAATACATTGCGGGAGGATAAAGTAAAAGTGGATTAAAAGCCTAGGAAATTATTCAGGACTCTGACGTTCGCTATATCCTTCAAAGACTATAATTGTATTGGAGATGCACTAATTCCAGGTAGAGGTATCTCCCTAATCCCGCAGACAAGAGCAATGTATGCTCTCCAGACATAATACTCATAATGCATATGCTGGATATAGAATAGTTGATCTATAATACGGTTTCCATATAATTGGTATTAATTCGCATGGTTTAAATTAAACGTTAGTTTCTAATATTCCGAGTTTGGAAATATTTGGCAGTCTTTCTGCAACATTTAGTAACAAGATTGTAGTTTTTGTTGGTCATTATCCATTGAAGTCCTGCACGTTCCTTTCTCTCTTTTTTTTTTTTTTGTCTCCTAGGTAGTGTGGCTAGGAAAAATTTAAAATAAAAAAAAAAGTTCATCTAGTTTTTAAATCTCATACCCGACTTCCATGTTTGATACCATATCCTTCGCCCTCCATCACTGCTAATAAAGTCGTGCAAAGATACTTATGAGTAGTGTTTCTTGACAGAACTTTTTTGGGGGGGTCAATCTCTCCCTATGAAATCTTTCTGTCCTTTTTTGTTTCCTGATAATTCTCACTTTAGTAAATAATCCAGTCAGGGTCCTCCACGGCCCTTTAAGTGAACCTATAATCCAAAATAATGTGAATGCCAAGTTTATCTTCAGATAGCTATAGATGCAATCTATGCAATACCGTACCCCAAACGCACCTAATACATCCCATAATTCCTAACTGCACGCTTAGATGCACCATTTAGTCTCTCTGCAAATTACAAAAGTTACAAAATTATTTTTCATCAATACATTTGCTGGCACTATGGCTAACACAATGTGTAGATGAAATTGTGTTGTTTGTCACGTGGGTTGTATATTTTTATATGTATTTGACATTCAGATGTCCAAACTTTCAGCTGTCATCTGTCATGACTCCTTATTCTGTGCATGGCTGATTATAGTAGGATGCTGTGGGATTTTTAGTTCAATAACAGCCAAAAAGCTGCAGCAGGCATTCGGCCCGAACATATCCAGTTACAAATATAATGGGTATAAGCTTGTGTATTTATATACTAGGGGCTGTGCAGTGATGTCTTGTTTGGTTGTTGATTACTTGCAAGTCAGACACACGTAAGCATAGTAATGCAAAACGTGTCCAGCGTCCAGTCACTTTCCACTTTGTCGTATGAGCTTTCATTTTTTTTTTGTCTGTTTTTCTCCCCATAAAGATCCATAAATGATTTGAATTGATCAGTGTGCCTTCTCATATATATTTTTTCATACAATGAGCACCTTTTTTATTTGCTGAAATTCAATAATACATGAATAGCTGTTTCGCATGTGTGTAGTCTTCCAGTGAAATGGTTACTGTAATTGTAGAATGATCTGGGGCCTGTATAGTACACTATGATACTGCACATATGGATTCCACAATGTAAAAAAAGAAATGTCTCAATATCTAGTTCTGCCCTGCAGGAGTATGTTCAGGAATCCAGGCCTCTCAGTGACGCAATCAGTCCATAGCTACATCCCTGAGTGTTAAGGTAATGCTAACTCACTAATAGTTGGAATAGCTCACTTGCAAAATCTGTCCCTAGGTCCTCAAATAGAGTGATATGCAGTTCTCCAATTCCTCCTACACAGTGAGAAATGTAATGTCCTTGGCACTGCAAATTCAACTATGGATGTGACTCTGTACACATCTGTATCATCTGCTTGTTAACACGAACAGGCAAAAGCAATGCTTTAATAAAGTATGTTCTCATTGTCAGCGATGTGTGGCAAGGGGATGGAACATTAGTACATTCATATTCCTAAAATCACTCCTGCTGCCAGTGCCAGAAAGGCACTTTTTTTCATAATTTGTAAATGAATATGTAGCCTTTGGGCTGTGATTCAGTACAGCTCTGTAAACATTGGTCCTGGGAATGGGATTCACAGTCTGTTAACAGCGTGTCCTCTATTATAGGAATTTTAATGGGATGACATCTTTATTAAGAGAAGTGACCCTAAATAGGGGACAGCATGCTGAATAGCTGATTTAATCTGTTTTGTAAAACTAATTAACATATGTCGAATGACATCCTAATTTGTAGGAGTTTTTTTTGTATATAATATGTATCATGTTTAAAGATGCCAACACATAACATTTTGGAAATAAAATCCATGCACTCTTCATTAAAGTACCAGGCACCACACTTTAAAACAAGGGTTGAAACCAGCGAGAGAAGTGGCACGTGAAAGCATAAGAACCCCTTATTTTGAGGTGTGGTGGTGCAGCCACATCAAGGATAACCCACCACTTGCATTGTCAGCTTATCATCCTAACTCCACTCCACTAACCAGTGGAGTGGAGCATAAATGCCACCATAATCACTACAATGAGCTTTAGTAGTTATGGTGCTTAACCCCTTAAGGACTGGACTGTTTTTGCGATGTTGTACATTTGCGACCAGGCATATTTTTACACTTTTGTGGTGTTTGTGTTTGGCTGTAATTTTCCGCTTTCTCATTTACTGTTCCCATACAAATTATATATTGTTTTTTTCAGGACAAAAGGGGCTTTCTTTACATACCATTATTTATATAATCTCATGTATTTTAATTTAAAAAAAATACAAAAAATCTGATGAAAAATTGAAAAAAATACATGTTTTTTGACTTTTACTTGAAAAATCTTTTACTCATCTACAAAAGCGAATGAAAAAAACTGCTAAATAGATTCAAAATTTTGTCCTGAGTTTAAAAATACCTAGTGTTTACGTGCTTTTTTGCTTTTTTTTGCATGTTATAGGGCTATAGGTACAAGTAGGATATTGCGGTTTCAAAACATACATTTTTAAAATTTATCAATAGTGACATTGTAACACTATTATCTGTCATAAATCTCTGAATAACACCCCACATGTACATATTTTTTTTAAAGTAGACAACCCAGGGTATTCAATATGGGGTATGTCCAGTCTTTTTTAGTAGCCACTTAGTCGAAAACACTGGCCAAAGTAAGCATTCATATTTGTTTGTGTGTGAAAAAAGTAAAAAAACTAAATTGAACGCTAATTTTGGCCAGTGTTTGTGACCAAGTGGTTACTAAAAAAGACTGGACATACCCCATTTGCAATACCTTGGGTTGTCTTCTTTTGCAAATGGTATGCCATCATGGGGGTAATTCTCATTCCTGGGCTACCATACGCTCTCAAAGGCAACGTAACCAACCTGGCCATTTTCAATGTAAAAATATATTGACCCATATATTTGACCTTGTAACTTTCAAAAATGCTATAAAACCTGTACATGGGGGGTACTGTTTTACTCGGGAGACATCGCTGAACACAAATATTAGTGTTTAAAAACTGGAAAACGTATCACAACAATTATATCATCAGTAAAAGTGCTGTTTGTGTGTGAAAAATGCAAAAAAGTAACTTTCACTGACAATATCATCACTGTGATATGTTTTACTGTTTTGAATCACTAATATTTGTGTTCAGCGAAGTCTCCCGAGTAAAACAGTACCCCCCATGTACAGGTTTTAGGGTGTCGTAGAACGTTACAGGGTAAAATACAGTGCTAGCAAATTAAATTCTCTGGAATTTCGGCCTGGGTTGGCAGGCAGGTCCCTCAAATTGCAATCAATAAAATTACTGAATTATGTAAAAATATTACATAAATACGCACGTAGAATTTAAATATATATGCATATTTATATATTTGAAGTCTACATGTATATTTATATAATTATTTATGTAATTTTGTATATGGACATATGTATATTTCTTATTATTTTTATTTATTTTTATATACATAGATATATATATACAAATTCATTCTAAGTGTATTTTGATATAAATATATATATATTAATTTTAAAATACAGTTAGAATAAAATTTCATATAGCTATATAATTTTTATAAATTTTTTATTATTATTTAAAAAAATTTTTATTTAATTTAAATTACTTATTTATATTTTATAATAATATATATACAATATATATAGTTATTATATATATTATATATATACGTGTGTAATTTAATTATAAGTGTATTTTTATATTAATATAAGTACATATTAATATAAAAATACACTTAGTATGACATTATATATATGATATATAGACATATATTATATAGATATAATATATGTCTATATATCATATATACACATATATAATTATTATTATTTTTTTTATTAACACTAACTTTATTTTATTTTTATGATTTTACACTAGCAGGGAGACTGCCTGTCAGCACAGACAGTCCCCCTGCAGGCAGACACATGGACACCTATTGTGACCATGTGATCGCTGTGTTAAGCGATCACATGGCCACAGGGGTCCTAATTCAGTGTGGGGAGACTGTCTGGGCTGCAGGCAGTCTCCCCACAACCGGAGCCACGCTGATCGCCGCCGGGGGAACGACGGCGATCAGGTAAGTAGCTCTGACCGTTAGGACGGTTCAGGACCGTCATCGGTCCTCAAGGCAAAAATGCCGATGACGGTCCTGAACCGTCCTCGGTCCTTAAGGGGTTAAAGGAACACTAGAGCGTTAGGAATACAAAAATGTATGGGAGCATTTAAAAGGTTAATTTTACATACCTTTACACTATCGCCTCTCTCTGTCTCCTTGGCTGAGATAATCAAGATTGATGATCTCAACCAATTCAATGTTTTCCCATATGTGAGATAAATTGGTCTGGGTGACTTTAGTGGTCCTTCAATGGAATATTTCATTGTGCAACGTAAGCAGGAACCAGTTCGCAATTTGTAAATTATTGTAAATTGTTATCAACTACTCCACTTTTTTTTTTATTTGCAAGGTATAGATAATTTTTAAACTGCCAGATGATGGTGCAAAGAAATGTTTTATTGCAGAAACACTTTGAATATCTCATAACGTATTTTACGGCATCGCAAATATTTGTGGACTACATGTTCACACAACGATCAGCCAGCCTTTAGGAAAAAGACGTATTTTAGAAAGATCATTTGTGACACAGTTATCCTTTGCTAGCATATCCTTGATATTCATCTGTATTCCACCCTTTTTTTAAGCTGCTATAGCACTTTCCCTCGCCACACTCCAAAACCTACATGTATATGGACAAAAAATAAAAATACCCTTTTTCTATCAAGGTCTGTGATTAGTTCATAGTGTTCAAATGATACATAGTGTCTGTGTAACATTCTCTGATGACCTAAATCTTTTGTCAGTCTATGAAATGATAAAGCCACAAGAATTTCTAATTATTAAAACAATAGCAATAATTTCAAATTGATGTTACACATCTTGTTTTGAGGAATTATGGTGAATTCTATATGAATTTTACATCACTACGCTTCTTAGTAGTTCTGCATGATTGTGACATTCTCTTAACACGCAGATCAAGTTGGCTCCCTATCGCCTAGCAACGTTTAGTTTATGACATCAGAGGCCTGCCAAACAGCTCGCTGGAGTTACTGCTCCGTTCTGCGGAAAATCAGTTACATGTCTGAGCTAATCACTCAGGATGCTGCAGAGAGAACATAGTTTATGACATGGCATCCTTTAAGAAAATAAATACATTGTAGGCATGTACCTTTGCAATCAAGGAAAGTGAAATGTTTCAGGGGGGATTTAACATAGTTATTTATACGCATGAATCTTATTTCACCACAGCACCCATTTACCTTCATTTAGCATTAATTTATTTATATGCGGACACACATTATATGTATACACACATCCACATTTGAGTGAGTAATGCCAACACTTTTGATGTGTGAAAAAAAAAAATGTTCCATTACATGCCACTAATCTCATACTGTGTCTTATATGGGATACTAATCTCTCCTGTGTCTTATATGGGAAAATGCTTTTTAAGTGTAGTTTTTTTGCAATTACTACTCATTTTCTAACATTCTTGTGAGGCATTCTTCAAAGAGGAAACGTACAGACTCTCAGCCAATCCTTTTACACCTATAGATTGCGATGAGATAGCAGTGTGTTTTATAATTTCTTTCCAATTACTTTGACCAGTGTTTTTGTTTCAGCTCCGTTAGAAGCTATGAACAGCTCAATTAAAGGGACAGCTCATTGAAGTGGTCTGGGCACATATTCCTAGGTCCCTTAACCCTGCAAAGATAATTGTTTCAGTTTTTAATTAACTGCAATAATTACCTTTCAGGGTTAACTCCAGCTCTAGTGGCTGTCTACCAGGCAGCCAATAAAGGGCCTTCAAGGTCATTAGGCGACTTTTGGTTGCATAACTGACGCTGGACGTCCTCATGCTACGCATGGATAATGCTTTGTTATGGATAAATCCTAATGCGAGCGTGGCCATTGCCATGCATGGGTATTAGGTCTCCCCCGCCAGTTGACATCGAGGAGCGAAGGCAAATACCGAGCCAGCGCTGAATTCCTTTGGCGCTGGACTTAGGTAAGTGACAGAAGGGTTTTTTAACCCTTTCTTCACTACAGGGCTGGAGGGGGGGCACTATAGGGAGCTATAGTGCCAGGTAAACAACTTTAATTATGTGTATACCTCTCCTTGATCAAAGTTGGAGATAAGATGGTGGAGCTGTGGGCAAGTGAGCGTTTTTCATTTGGGAAATATACTTCATAGAGATCTCATTAGTAATAAAGTTTGCCATTCCTGACCTAGCGAAAACATACTGTTGTTTATTTGCTAGTTTGTGCTAAAGAAGGAATTGCTATTTAAATGTTTCTTATAAACAGTGGTTATATTTTAGGCCTGACACGTCTGTCCCAGCCTGACAAGCATGTAATCCAGTAACCGCACACAGCCTCTGTATATTCCATGACTAATTTGGATGAAGTATACATATATTCGTCTCTTGACATGGGTTTTAATGTGTGGTAAATATGATGCCATCACCCACATCCAATAATATTACAGACTCAAGCCGAGAAGAACAAATTACTGATGTAATGGTAAAAGTACCGGTGTGTAATAACAGACAGCGTCATCTGGTGCACATCTGTCTCAGCCGCATATGACAGGCGTGAATCAATCTGCTTCAATTCTGAGGTCACATCAGAAAATAATTAGGATGACACATATATTTGTATAGACTACATTTAATATGTAGCATGTGGAATTGTTTACAGTAATTTGTTGCTTCTCAAAGCAGTGTTCTGATTGATGACTGCTAGAGATATAGTGGGGCTCAGTTGAGAGGACCTTATAATATATATATATATATATATATATATATATATATAGTAATTCACTAAAGTGAAAATTCAAGGTCAATTTTGATATTGCTTCACTGTCTCCCGACAGTCCCAGGTTAAGCACGACAGTTCCAATATTGGCTCCTGTTCCACAGTGCCAGGTTAGTTCCCTGTTGACCCACATCTGACCAGACAAATGCCTGCTAAAAGTGTAGTGTGAGTGCTCCACTTGCAGTGTGCAGAGTAGTCTCAGGATATTGAGCCCATGCCAGAGCATTGGGGCATTGGCAGCACTGAGTGTGGCCAACCAGGCTTGTCAATCAGCTTGCCATGCAGGTGGGTGTTTTTTTAGGCAGTCCAGATAGTATTTGGTGGCCCAGCTCCCTTGGAGGCCAGCCCAGTCCTGGATCCATAACTTCTATGTTGGGAGGTATGCATTAAAGGGATACTCTAAGCAGGGCCGGCCTTAGGCCTTCAGGCGCCCTGTGCGAAAAATCTTAACAGCGCCCCCCCCCGCGCCATCCATGTGTATAGGGGATTTATTAAATGAAAATTTAACAATTAACAAATATTTATCACCTCTTCCCTGTCATTACCTTGCATGGAGGGAGGGCATGCTGATCTCTGGTGATCAGAGCTTTCCTGTGGTAATCCGCAGCAACGTTCTGATTGGCCGGAACTCGGAAGACAGCTACATTTATCATGTGTGTGTCAGACGTGATTGTGTGATGTGTTCTCTGTGTGCCATATTTGTAATGGGTGTATTGACTGTGTCTGATATGTGTGTGTATTGACCGTGTGTGATTTTTGTTCACTATAGCAGTAGATAGGGGGAGCAGGGGCACTGGGGTAGATGTGGGAGCAATGCACTATAGCAGTAGATAAGGGGAGCAGTGTCACTAGGGTAGACAGGGAACAATGGCAATATAGGGGGAGCATGGGCACAATAGGGATGGATAAGGAGCATGGGCACTATAGGGGTAGATGGAGGGATCAGGTACACTATAGGGGTAAATGGGGAAGCACTATAGGGGTAGATGGGGAGCAGGGGTGCTATAGTGGTAGATCGAGGAGCAGGGGCACTATAGAGGTAGATAGGGGGAACTATAGAGATAGATGGGGAACATGGGTACTATAGGAGTAGAGGGGGCACTATAGGAGTAGGGATAGATGGGGAACAGGTGTACTATAGGGGGAGCAGGGGCACTATAGGGTAGAGGGGGAACAGGGGTACTATAGTGGGAGCAGGGGCACTGTAGGGATAGATGGGAACAGGGGTACTATAGGGGTAGAGGGGGCACTATAGGGAACAGGGGTACTATAGGGGAGAGGGGGGTACTATAAGGGGGAACAGGGTTACTATAGGGGTAGAGGGGGGCAGGCATATAGGGATAGATGGGGAACAGGGTTACTATAGGGGTAGGGGAGGGGAAGAGGGGCACTATAGGGATAGATGGGGAGACTATAGGGGTAGACACTATAGGGGAAGAGGGGGGCACTAGGGATAGGGGGAACAGGGTTACTATAGGGGTAGAGGGGGGCACTATAGAGATAGATGGGGAACAGGGTTACTATAGGGGTAGAGGGGGCACTATAGAGATAGATGGGGAACAGGGTTACTATAGGGGAAGAGGGGGGCACTATAGGGATAGATGGGGAACAGGGGTACTATAGGGGTAGAGGGGGGCACTATAGGGATAGATGGGGAACAGGGGTACTATAGGGGAAGAGGGGGGCACTATAGGGATGGGGGAACAGGGGTACTATAGGGGAAGAGGGGGGCACTATAGGGATAGATGGGGAACAGACTATAGGGGTAGAGGGGGGCACTACTATAGGGGATATAGGGATAGATGGGGAACAGGGGTACTATAGGGGGAGCAGGGGCACTATGGTCTCACTTACCAGGCAGCAGATTCAGGCCTCGGTTAGCTCCGCCCCCGCCGACCACTTGGCTCCGCCCCCATCTGCTGCTTGGCTCCGCCTCCTACAGTCTCTTTCGCTGCTAAGCCCTGGTAGAGGGCAGGGGGTGTGCAAGCTGTCAGCCATAGGGCGCCCCCTGCTGCCATGGCGCCCTGTGCGGCCGCACAGCTCGCACACCCCTAAGGCCGGCCCTGACTCTAAGCTGCAAAACAACATTAGCTTAATGAAGCAGTGTAGATCGGCAGTAGATAATGCCCCTGCAGTCTCGTTGCTGACTGAATTCTGTGACATTTAGGAGTTAAATCACTTTTGTTTCTGTTTATGCAGCCGTAGCCACACAACCTGAAAAAAATGGTTTAGTTTTCAATCAAATTTTATAGCACTGTGTTTACTTTAGAACTTTTTAATCTCCTGCTCTGTTAATTGAACTTTAATCACACAAAACAGGCCCTTGTTGGCTATTAACAGAGCAGGAGATAAGAAATTCTAAATTAAACCAACTATGCAATAGGAGGTTTAAAAATTAGATCTCTCTGTACTGGGAAATAGGGAGACTGTGTAAGTCACATGTGACTAGCGCTGCATACACATAGTGATTTAACTTCTGCATGGCCGAGAATTAAACAGTGAGACTCCTTGGGCATGATTTATATACCAAAACCACTTCATGAAGTTGTTATTTTCGGGCTTAGTGTCTGTTTTAGTTGCCATAATGTATAAGAGGGTAGTAACCTGCATTCATTTGGCGATAACACATTATTTGCTTGTCTCACGAACATAAAGTATCTGAACAGATTGCCATAAAGCAATGAAAAACATCTCTTTTTTTTTGTAAATTACGCTCATTATGGTTACAGGCACATATTATGAATAACTTTATGAATAACTTATTTATTATAATTTTACAATCGTCAGCCAGCTAGCTTTAAAATGAATTTTCATTTTTTTATTTTTATTTCTGCTCAGATTTAAATATAACTAATGATGGTGTATTTTGAATAATGCGGAAAGTTATGCACATTCTATGGAGCCCAGTTTTCCCACCTTCAAACTGCTAATCTTCACTGTGCCCTGTTCTTGGATGTTTATATTTAAATGTGTTACAACTTTACTAATTATATAATTATTATTATTATTATTTATAAAGCGCTAACAAATTCCATAGCGCTGTCTAGTTGGTGGACTTACAGACATGTATTTGCAACAAGACGAGTTGGACGCACACGAACAGAGGGTGTTGAGGGCTCTGCTCAAACAAACTTAGATTCTAGAGGGAGTGTTAATTAAACAAGATAATCGACCATGTTGTATAGTTAGAAAAAACACCAAGTGCAAAGGCCATAGATATCTTGTCATCTCTGTCAATATTTTGGCTGCACGTCCATCACATTATATATCAAGAACAATAAAACAATGTGAAAAGTCAAGAATTTCACAATGGTAAGGTAACTAGACTTAGTGCTGCATCATGCAATCAGCACACAATATTGACTAAGGTGTCCCATATCCGTTTTATGGTTTACTTGGCAGCTGACATTTTTTTCTTACAATGATAGCTACCAGAAATTTTTCTATTTTTTAGTTTTTTTATATATTTTCATTTAACTTTATTTGCAACTTTTAATAAAACTTTTAACTGTGAACTGTGTATCGACTCCTCGATAGTGGCAGACATTGCAAGCCACTTAAGTGCTACAGTCGTTGTGGTGGTTATGACGCTTAAAATGCATCTTTAAGAAGAAATGTCCTGTTTTCCTTATAAAATAAAGTTTGTAGTTATGGTCAGAGTGGGAATATAACTTCAACGTTTTGATTCTTCTAGGATCCATAGACACTGAACTTTCTCACACTCTGCTGGCAAAACTAAACCCAAAATAGGGTTGTAAATTGTAATACATTAAAACGTAGTGCGACACTCATAGAACAAGTCATAGAAGGGCCATGCAGTTTTGCTCTGTAGCTAGATGGCCTTTCATCTCCACTAAAAAACATTTTCTACAGCTTTCCAGCAAGTGGCAGAGACTCAGCAACAACAGGCTGAAATGCTATACGCAGGTCAGCCCAGTACGCGCAACCTAATGGCACAATAAGCAGCACCTTCTGTTCCTCTACATCCAGTTTGTCTTGTTGCAACTACTTGTTTGTTAACCTACCTGTTGCACAGCTCTGTGGAAAATAGTGCTTTATAAATAGTAATAAAACAAAGAATAATCATAATAACAGTATGTAATGGTAATGATGATTTATACTGCTCTTTTAATGTTCACATTTATACGTTAATTAATTTTTATTAAATTCCAATATAGGCCATAAGGATATATAGGAATAATGTGGAGGAAATAGATCAATTGTAATGTTAGTATATTAATATATTAAATTTACTTTGTAATACTCAATCGAGAAAACAAAACCAAAATAAAACTTTGCATTGAGACCCCCTTGGTTTATTTGCATACAGGCAGTTGGATAGGATCATAACTTGCTAATAACCTCAGATATTAGCCAGCGGATCCAATTTAAGGTCAGATCAGAAAGGATGCTTTGTTATATAACCGGGATCATTGCTGGGTAATTTGCGTACTCATTCCTTCAGTATCCTGATTTTCTTGCTTATTAACGACAGCTGTAACAGTTCTTATTGGCTTTGTTTAAGCAGCCATCAGCCATTGCCCCAAATACTTTATCCCAAAGCATATATCCTACGTCAGACTGACGTGGGCAATTATTTAAAGACTGGGCACAAAAGTCTCCAGTACTTTTCTAATAATATTAGCTAACGAGCGCTTTGTTATTGAAGTGAAGGGCACGTTATCTGTCCTGCTGGAATGCCTCTTGCCTGATACCAGCAAGTCATGTCTTTGTTTTTCACAGTCCTATAGAAAGAAAGAATTGTATATACAAAATCTTTATTTGTTTAATTTACCAAAATGATAAAGTAGTTACATACTGAGCTTTTTGTAAAAGCAGAGCAACAGATTATAGCCTGTTAGATTTTAGTAAGTGTTTTCCAATTGAAAACTGGCCCTTTAAAAATAAGATGTGCTCTTTAACCCCTTAAAGAACATTGCCTGCATCACATTCTGGTTACTAAATACATTACTTAGCTTTGGTCACTCCATGCAATTATTACATTATTTAGCTAAATACATTATTTAGGCTTGGTCCCTCTTATGCAGTCGCCAAGAGGGAAGTTCATTTTTGAATAGTTTAATCTTCCAAAAATGACTATATTGCAGTAAGGATCGGATCCCCATTTACTGTCTCTCTTTTCTCTGTTCCCCTAAATGTCTTACCTACAAATCTAGTAACGTGGACCAATTTAGGCATAGGCAAACAACTGGATATATGATATTGGTATGACACTAAATATTCCCCTCAATTTATCTTTATTGTTTTCAATGGCTGCTCAAGTTTAAAGGGATACTATAAGTGCCAGGAATTCCTGCCACTATAGTATAGTTCCCTCTGCCTTGCCCCTTGCCCGGGTGAACAAAGTGTTTAAAACCCTTTATTTACTTACCTTATCCCAGCGCAACGAGCGGGCAGTAATGCGCATGCGCAGCAAATGCCACAGGCGCATTATACCTCCCCATAGGAAAGCATTGAATCAATGCTTTCCTATGGGGAAATTGGACACTGGATGTCCTTGTGCAGAGCATGAGGACGTTCATCGTCAGATACCAAACCAAAGGTCTGTTTGGATCCAGGAAGGAGCAGCACTAAGTGCAATAGGTACACTGTACCCAGACCACTCCAATGAGCTTAAGTGTTCTGGGTGCCTATAGTGTCTCTTTAACTTATATTTATAAACTGCTGATTGGATAAAACATTGGTGTGAGTTTAGGAACCTGGACTTCACTTAGAAAAAGTGCAATTGGTAAATTGTAATTATTCGGATAATTCCTAGGGGGGTTCCTGATAAACATCAAACCTTTTCAAATATGTTTTGACTCTTAACAATGGGACAGCCTTGCATCATAAACATTAAAGTGGAAAAAATTCTAAATTGGATATTGAGACTGTATTACAATATACCCATATATTTTGAGACTTGTGGTTTTGTGTGTAAACTCTTCTTTCTTCCCTCTGGGTTTGTACTTCCCTCTACATCTCTGGCAGTCTAGCATATATATCACCAGTTCCAACTTGGTGTGAAATAACCAACTTTGGGCCTTCTTTGTTATTGTACTCAAAAATGTAGGCAATCGTTATCAATCGATACAAAAGTTGTACATTCCTTTCATATACCTAACAGTAAAAAAGAAGAAAGCAAGTGGCTAAATCATAAATATGCATTGAAGCATACTAGCTGCTTTTGAAAAAATTATCACTTGATGATGAACGTAAGGCATCAATTTAATATTGTAGCATACGTTTTCACAAACGGTTTCCTATTTCTGGATAATTTTTTAATATGATATTTTTTTAACATATTAAAATAACAAATATATCATATATTTAAAAAAAATCTAAATATGTTACAAAATTAAAATATTTGTCATAATATTCAATCTTTTGAAAGTTTATTCAAAAATGTTAAATCATTTGGAAAGCGCATCCAACAATATTAAATTGAGGCCTAAATGTTCTCCGGTTGTAAAAGGTCTAGGTGAAAATGGTGTGCAAATTTAAAGTAACATGCCAAAAAGTGCATATATTCACAGAACAAAGGACTGCCCTGAAACATTAATGCTTTTATATGTACGTTGGAGAAGAAAATAATGCGTCATCATTGCTCAATTATTTATTATAATTATGATTATAAAATTATTTGGGGAACAAAGGTTGCTGTAATAACGTAAGTATTAGATAAAATTTGTACCTTTGTAAGGCAATTGGACACAAAAATAAGATTTTGCCAAGTCCAGGTATTTGAAGTTGTAATTTCACCGTCACCAGGGTTTTGTGAAGGGTTTGTAGTAATTTTTGAGTAAAGATCTGCCGATAACGTACCTGTATAGACGAAATCATCTTGCAAAGCGAATTGTGAGTTATGATTGCTCCTACTATACAAGCCTCTCATCCAGGCAGATACAATAAAAATTAAAAGTGTGTTTCAGTTCCAATCAATATATCTTTAGCAAGTGAACCTGCATGATTATCATTAAATTAAAAGTAATCACTTATGTTGTGCTATGAGTCACCTCTGCTCTTATGCTGCTTATTTTTTTAGCTGCATCCCAGATTTCTAATTTGTTAACTCGTTCAGTACATTACAAACCACCAGACTGCCTCCAACTGAATACGTGCATTTCTGGTATTATAAATGATCTACTGCAGATCAGAACTTTAAACATATATCTAAGGGTATTATGACTTCAGCACACAATGGCTGGAAGTAATTCTGACCACTTAATGCCAGGCAAGTGTCTACCTACCTTGAAGTTCTACAAAAGAAAGATGCCTTAAAAGGATACTCAAGGTGATTTTATATAGTGACAGATTTTAATTTTTACTTTTGTTTTTTTAGTTGCAGATGTAGCGAGACAGTGGGAATGCTGTAAATGGGATCGGGGATTACAGCAAGCAGTCAGGCAGAATGGCCACTCTTGAAAACTCTAGGTGTTCAAGAGCTGGTAGAGGCTTGGGATTGTTTATGGTTGGATTAGCACGAAGGTCAGCCAGGCATGTTCTGTAAGCGTGTCCATTGTCCCAGATAGATATCCATAAAAATACTTTAAACATACAAATACCAAGATGGCTTTACCAAGTAAAATAGAGTTATAGCACTCATAAGTCAAGTTCATGTTGTTGGAAGGTGGAACCCCAGTGGACAGCTCTGCTCTTGGCACCTGGCAGTCGGCATAGATCACACATGCAGAGAAGATGCAAAACAATGTTTCTATTTTTTTCTCCTCATTTGAATTGTGTGCCATAGCTATGCCTGGACTGAACTAGATTGTGATGTTATTTGCTAAATATATAATATATATCTGTAATACAACTGAGCATCGCATGAGAAAAATTTAATACAAGTTTTGAGTGCTTTTCATTATTTTTTTTTAAACTGTGCAATTTGTAGAGAACTGACATTACTCCTTTAAAAACTAGAAGTTTGAAAAACAGCAATACAGCTCATTCTCAATAACACAAATAGGCCTTGACTTAAAAAGCTTTCCAAATAATTTAGAAAAGTTAGAAAGGTTTCCAAGTGATTTATCTACTGAAGTCACCAATAAAGTGTTTGGGAATTTTTGTAAATAAATCAGTATTGAATCATTTGGAAAGGTTACTAAATCAAGGATATAGTGTTTTATTGAGGGACTTTTTTATATTTTTTTGTGGTTGGTTGGTTTTGTTTGCTATTGCATTAGCACATTGTTTATATCCCCAGTGATGGTGATTGCACGGTGTAACGTATTTGCATTTCCAAGTAGCCACGTGTAGTCACATGTGGTACCTGCCGCCAGTGTTTACATATGGACAACAGTATCTTCAAATGCTGTGAGTAATTTTTCAAGACTTTGCTGTAAAAAATATGCAAGCACTATTGCTCTGTAGGATAGGCAAGTAGCTTATTAGGACATTAAGTTGTGTAGAATAAGTAGCTTAGTTCAACCTGTGCCATTAATGCTGAGTTGAGACCAGTCGGGCTCAACCTGTGCCCTTAATGTCGAGTTGAGACCAGCTGGGCTGAACCTGTGCTATTAATGCTGAGGTGAGATCAGCTGGGCTGAACCTGTGCCATTAATGCCAAGTTGAGACTAGCTGGGTTCAACCTGTGCCATTGATGCTCGGTTCAACCTGTGCCATTAATGCCGAATTGAGGCTAGCTGGGTTCAACCTGTGCTACTAATGCAGAGTTGAGACCTGCCGGGCTAAACCTGTTCCAGTAATGCCAAGTTAAGACTAGCTGGGCTCAACCTGTGCCATTAATGCCGAGTTGAGACTAGCTGGGTTCAACATTTGCCATTAATGCAGAGTTGAGACCAGCTGGGCTTAACCTGTGCCGTTAATGCCCAGTTGAAACAAGTTGGGTTTAACCTGTTCCATGAATGCTGAGTTGAAACTAGCTGGGCTCAACCTGTGCCATTAATGCCTAGTTGAGACCAGCTGGGTTCAACCTGTGCCATTAATGCCAAATTGAGACTAGCTGGGTTTAACCTGTGCCATTAATGCTAAATTGAGACTAGCTGGGTTCAACCTGTGCCATTAATGCCGAGTTGAGACTAACTGGGCTCAACCTGTTCCAGTAATGCCAAGGTGAGACTAGCTGGGTTCAACCTTTGCCATTAATGCTGAGTTGAGACCAGCTGGGCTCAAGCTGTGCCATTAATGCCAAATTGAGACTAACTGGGTTTAACCTGTGCCATTAACGCCAAATTGAGACTAGCTGGGTTTAACCTGTGCCATTAATGCTAAATTGAGACTAGCTGGGTTCAACCTGTGCCATTAATGCCAAATTGAGACTAGCTGGGTTTAACCTGTGCCATTAATGCTAAATTGAGACTAGCTGGGTTTAACCTGTGCCATTAATGCTAAATTGAGACTAGCTGGGTTCAACCTTTGCCATTAATGCCGAGTTGAGACTAACTGGGCTCAACCTGTTCCAGTAATGCCAAGTTGAGACTAGCTGGGCTCAACCTGTGCCATTAATGCCGAGTTGAGACTAGCTGGGTTCAACATTTGCCATTAATGCAGAGTTGAGACCAGCTGGGCTTAACCTGTGCCGTTAATGCCCAGCTGAAACTAGTTGGGTTTAACCTGTTCCATTAATGCTGAGTTGAAATTAGCTGGGCTCAACCTGTGCCATTAATGCAGAGTTGAGACCAACTGGGTTCACCCTTTGCCATTAATGCCAAGTTGAGACCAGCTGGGTTCAACCTGTGCCCTTAATGTCGAGTTGAGACCAGCTGGGTTCAACATTTGCCATTAATGCAGAGTTGAGACCAGCTGGGCTTAACCAGTGCCGTTAATGTCCAGTTGAAACTAGTTGGGTTTAACGTGTTCCATGAATGCTGAGTTGAAACTAGCTGGGCTCAACCTGTGCCATTAATGGCGAGTAGAGACCAGCTGGGTTCAACCTGTGCTATTAATGCCAAATTGAGACTAGCTGGGTTCAACCTGTGCCATTAATGCCAAATTGAGACTAGCTGGGTTCAACCTGTGCCATTAATGCCAAATTGAGACTAGCTGGGTTTAACCTGTGCCATTAATGCTAAATTGAGACTAGCTGGGTTCAACCTGTGCCATTAATGCAGAGTTGAGACTAACTGGGCTCAACCTGTTCCAGTAATGCCAAGTTGAGACTAGCTGGGTTCAACCTTTGCCATTAATGCCGAGTTGAGACCAGCTGGGCTCAAGCTATGCCATTAATGCCAAATTGAGACTAGCTGGGTTTAACCTGTGCCATTAATGCCAAATTGAGACTAGCTGGGTTCAACCTGTGCCATTAATGCCAAATTGAGACCAGCTGGGTTCAACCTGTGCCATTAATGCCAAATTGAGACCAGCTGGGTTTAACCTGTGCCATTAATGCTAAATTGAGACTAGCTGGGTTCAACCTTTGCCATTAATGCCGAGTTGAGACCAGCTGGGCTCAAGCTGTGCCATTAATGCCGAGTTGAGACTAGCTGGGTTCAAGCTGTGCCATTAATGCCGAGTTGAGACTAGCTGGGTTCAAGCTGTGCCATTAATGCCGAGTTGAGACTAGCTGGGTTCAAGCTGTGCCATTAATGCTGAGTTGAGACCTGCCGGGCTAAACCTGTGCCATTAATGCCGAGTTGAGACTAGGTTTAAACTGACAATCAGAAATCCCCTTTTTTAGCAAGGATTTCCTTTGCACATGCTGAGTAATTAGCTGTCCATTTTCTCCCACCTGCAACAAAATGTCCAAACCAAATAGGCTTAATAAACTGTAGCAAAGCAACAGACCTAATAGGTGAATGCAGATCCTGAACATATTGTCCTTAAAAGGACACTTTAGGCACCAAAACAACTTTAGCTTCATGAAGCAGTTTTGGTGTATAGCTCATGTCCCTACAGTCTCACTGCTCAATTCAATGCCAGTGTGCATTTTATCAATAGAGTTTTTTGTTTTTTTTAAATTTGCATTAAATGCCAGGCTGTCCTGTCATAGCCACAGCTTAACCCTCATGTTGCCATGCATGCAGGTGAGGGGGAATGCATGCATATGTATGGCTCTATGCACTTTCCAAGTAGATGCCTGAGTGCTCATGAGCTTCCATTTCTTCATGGGGCAGTGCCATTGCTCTCACATTGAGTAGCACTTACAGTAGCAGAATACTGAGGATGCTGTTACTGTCAGCTGTTAGTGGATTCTTTGTTTTTTGTTCTTCTCTAATAGATACATGTACAATTGTCTGGCAAATAAGCCTTGGTTCTATTTTTCCAAATTGCATATTTTTGTCTATGTTTTACAAAGTAGTAGTCATTTCATCAAAAATCACTGTTTAGTATGTAAATCCCATGTGTTACTAATCTCTTCTGGTGAGAAAACACTGTTATAGCACATCTCCCATATCTTCCATACCTATTCATTTATTTGAGCGCTCCCCTGGCTAACAGAGTGTTAATGCACACTGACCATGTAGCATTCACAGCAGAGTGCCATGCATCGCTTCCCAAACGAGCAAGCTGACTACGTCTTTCTGAATATTGCAATTTGCCCCATTTATTGATGGAATCTTCCTTCCTTTGTAAGCGTATAAGCACAGAGTGTAACGTGCTGTAGATCGTGCCTGTCGCATACTTTGCTTGTCAGGCACGTTCAGAAAGAATACTAGGTGTTGCCATGTTTTGAACTGCACTCTGCCTGAGCCATCTGAGCCATTTGTCATATTTAAGATGGTCACGTGATTACAGTGACGTCCTAGAGAAGTACAGTAGCAACAACCAATCACAGACGACTTGCTGCTGTTGATAACTGACTTGGCAAAAGCTCTCACCATCTTAATTCCATGTACGATCCAGCTGTCAGTGCAAACCCTGTTTAGAGTTCAGATTATCTTTCCTCTTTTCAATGTAAATTTACATTGGATATTGCTGTTAGATTAATAAGAATAATAGATTAAGAAAATAGGCTGCATAAAGAAATATATTTTTTTTAAATTACCCTTGCACCAAAAACAATAGGACAATATCTGACATGTACATTGCTAATGCTGATTGGACTGATACTGATGTTTATCTGTGAACAGTAGACATGCTGCATCCCTTGTCTTTCAGCTGCTTGTTTGTGACCCTCACCTGTTTTATCGTCCGCTGCCATTGAGGTATATAAAAGCTGGGTGAGAATAATGGGAGTTAGAGTGCAGTATTGACTGCATATTGTCCGTATGCTACGGCTGGGACTCTTCAACCATCCAGAAAAGAGTGATTAGAGGGATAGAGTGTAACATTCATCAGTGAGCTTACGTAAAAATAGCCAAACTGGACAATTTCTCCGAAATCAGTTTAGCCTAAAATGTGCAATCGCTTTATCAATTCTTCAGATTTCAAATTGAATGGATAAACTCCACTGTATTCAAGGATAGAATCTCCCCCATCCAAAACAAATACAGAAATGCGAGGTGGAGCTTATAAAATATCTTTGTGAACAAGGATCACCCAGCTCTCAGAGAAGCCGGTTTTACTCTGTAGATCTCTGGTCGCTGTCGTCTGAGGCTGCCAGTCCCTCAAACCTCTTTCCATTTCATTTTACGTGTATGGAATGAAGATCATTTCACAAGAATACATTCCAGTCTTGGTGTTCAAATAATCTAAATGTTATTAAAGACAGGAAGCAAATATTTTTTTGAAACATTTTTCTGCCACCTCCTTAACACAAGTATCCGAAAACCACCAATAAGCTCAAGGACAGGCATATAAACCCCCAGTAGTGCTCGCCCACTTCCTCTTTCTTTGATGATTTAGATCAGGAGAATATTAATTCCAATGATGAACTGAAATAGAACAAAAACTCAGATCGTCAGAGGGGAGTCACCCACACTCAGGGCTGGTAGCACAAACACTCAGAGGCCACTGCAAATCTGGGGATGACCCTGAGGAGAGATAATCCCAACAGGGTTTCACAGTATCCAGGAAACAAGCCCTTTCAAGTCAAGAGGCAAGCAGGCAGGCAGGCAACACTGAAGCTGGAAGGCGCAAGACCCCAGATGGGAGGCCTGTTGCGCAATCCAAATTGGTTAGCACAAAAGAGAAAAAACACAAGCGATAGCATGTAAGCAAACGAGAGGGGCATGAGGCTAAATGGAAGAACCAGGAGGCAGGGGAGTGCAGGAAAGTAATACAGCCATGGAGCACGGTCAGGCCCAACTCATCGATCACTTTGGGCCTGACAGTTCTCCGCGGTCTCCTGTCAGTGACTGTTCTTGGGGAGAGACGAGGAAAACCCAGGACAAACAACCCAGTTTTCCCACAAATAATAAACAGTAGATAACAAAAGAACAAACTTTATAACAATAAAGTAAAAACACGGAAAATGCATAGAGCATACTAAAATGGCAACAGCTCACCTGGAGGCAGTAGCGAAGAAAGAGGAAGTGGGCAAGTACTGTTAGGGGTTTTATATGCACATCATTGTGCTGATTGGTTGTTTTCTGATACTTGTGTTAACTATTTATTTGCTGCTGGAGGTGTCTGTAAAGAAGGTTTAAGCAAAATATGATGTCTCCTGTCTTGCTGTAAAATTAGAGGCAGGTGGAAGCAAGGCCAGCGTAAGGGTTGTGAATTCAATTTGCATCACCAATGACGTGTTTGGCTGTAAAAGTGGCATATCCTGAAGATGCGTGGGTGCCAGGTTAACAGGCTTCCTGGCAAACTCGTCAGTCAGGGCTGCCAGGTACACTTTGCAGGGGAAACTTAAATTAGGCTATGGTGTTTGCTACTAAACCCATATTATATAACAATATGGACCATTGTGGACTATCTATAGCAGGGAATGCTAACTGTGACACCCCAGCTGTTTTTATAAACTACAAACCTATTGATGCCCAGCGAGTCTTTTATTTGGAATCATGGAAAATTTAGTTTACAAATTTAGCCATCACTGGTCAGTAAGTCCCAGTCACCTTAGGCCTTGGTCCCAATTTTAGAAATGTTTACAAGCTACGCCCACACAATCAAATTCAGTTTTAACTGGGTTGTTAATGCAAAATTTGACTTTAGATAAAGATTTTTAAAATTTCTGTATTTATGGACTCTTTTATGCATCGTAATTTTCATATTTTTTTTACAAATGTTGTCAGTCCCATCATTTACAGCTGATGCCAAATATATATTTCTCTGATGTGTAGTCTGACAAAGCACCCACGTGATTCGTCATGCTATATGAGCTGCACATCTTCTCTGTAGCTGAACTTGAAATGTCTGCACTGTTACAGTTACATTTAGAGTCCATAGTGGAAATTCTGCAACTGATTTTTGTCTGCACGGTCCACTAAGGCATGTTTTACATGAATTCGACAGAATATTCTAACAATAGTATGATCAGCAAGCATAATGGACACTATTAACTATTCCTAATCCACGTTGTATGGCAGGTTACCAGAATGTTCAATTTATAGTAACAATACTGCAAAAATATATCTGTGGAAATGCAAATTTGGGTTTGTTTTACTACACAAGGACTCTGGATTCTGAGAAGCCTTTTACATAGAACTGCATCTTGAGTACACATTGCAGTGCTTACTCTGATGTTACCACTTCAATGAGCGACCGACAATCAGAGGAAAAAGAAAGAGGACCAGTGCGGCTGTATGCTCTCCCAGTGTGATCTCTGTGACAGATGGGATCAGAATTGAACTCACATGGGGGCCCTTCTGTGCTAAATGTGTTCACATCATACAAGGAGGTGTAGCCAGATATTGTATGGACATTTTCTTAGAAATGCCATATAATACACAAAAAATTATAGAAATTAATTAACTTTTTGGATCCATGATAACAAAATGGCTTGACTTCTTTAAACTCATGGAGATAACAGAAGTAGATTAAAACCTCTGTTTTCTAACCCTATTGAAATCAGCACTTTTATAAACTGTCACAAATGTGACAGACTCCAGACAAGCTAAAGTGCTTTATGTGTGTGGAATGGTATATTTAAAGTTCTGCGCAGCGGTAGATGACAGATTATAATTAATGATCACCAAATTATTTTGTGACAGAGTACAGTGATGACATAAAATATATATATTTATTTTATATCAGGTGAAACCTCAATCAGTCTATTATTAGATAATTGTCGACTGCTGATGAGTTGTTAAAATAAAACTCCAGTCATACTCTGGGCACCAACAACACTTAAGTGCATTTTAAAGATTTCATCCACCAGTCTGCTTGGGAAGATCTGATGCATGCTGTTTTTAATAACGATCGATTCTACCCCCTTAGCCACAACCCTTCTTTCCACAAAGCAACTTCCTTATTAGACTTATTCTGAGTACTTACTCAATTCAGCCAGTGTGAGATCATTTTAGCTGAGCTGCTTACATCACTCTGCCAATAGCCAATCACTGTCTTCTTATTTGTTCCCTCCACCCATATCGTAGTTTTAAAATAATTTACAGACGATACAAAGATAGTGATTGATTGCGAGGGTGAAGTCAAGTCAGCAGCTCAGCTCACCCTCCAATTAGGACTGTTTCACGAAAAAGAGAGGTGTGGCTAATGGGCAGAGTTTTTTGTTGAAACCTGTAGAAGATTGAACTTTTTTTAAGCAAAAATAAAGAGATGTGAACAGGAAGAAAAACACAACATGGATATAAGGCTAAAATGTATGAGCGTCAGCTGATCACTCTCAGCCAGTGGGCTAAGCACGGTACTTCTCAGGAAAGCTAATGGAAGCTCCAGCTTAAGAGTTTCTGGCTCTCCTGCATTTGTAGTAGAGCCAGGGACTGGTGGTCGATGGATCCCAGATAAGAAGTCAAACCGTTGAAGAAAGGTTTGACTATTTAGAATGGGGGGATCCCAGGGCTTTCTGCTTATAGTGCAAAAACTCTGAAGCCACATTTATTTATTCTTTATCAAGCATATCCCTGCTTCCTTTCTCCTAAAAGCTTCTGTTAGGACTAGTCTTTACTCATCTGGCTTGCTTTCTCAATTACAGCTCTCTCCAAGACTCTCTTCAACCTGGCTTCTACCCTCCCTTTTGACTGAGACCTCTCTGAATAAAGTAACTAATGATCTAACCGTGGCTAAATCCAAAGGCCAATACTCTATACTAATTCTTCTTAACCACTCTGCTGTTGTTACACTGTTGATCATTCTTCTTCAAACTCTTCAGTCCCTCTGTCTCTGTCTGACACTGTCTTCTCGAGGTTCTCATCCTATCTCTTCCAGCATTCATTCAGTGTCTCCTTCTTTAATGACATCACCTCCTCTCGTCCTGTTGTAGTTCCCCAAGGCTCTGTTCTTGGTCCCCTTTTCATTTTTATTTGCCCCTCTTGGCAAACATATTCATTCTTTTGGATTCTTCTTCCATATGTATGCCATTGATCCCCAGATATATCTCTCCTCCCCACATCTCTCCTCTGCACTCCTAAAACGCATTACCGCTTGCCTTTCTTTAATCTCTTAATGATGTCCTCCCACTTTCTGAAACTCAATCTCTGTGAAACTGAGCTTCTTTTTTTTCCTCCTCATAAATCTAATTCTCCTCTTTCGTTCTCCTTGCAAGTTGATGGTACCCGAATCGACCCATCCTTGCAAGCTCACTTTCTTGGTGTTATCTTTGATTCTGGCCTCACCTTTACACTTCAGGTCCAGTCTGTTGCCACATCCTGCCGATTCCACCTTAAAAACATTGCTAAGTTCATGCTCTAGTAATCGCTTCCCCAGACTCTTCCCTACTCTTTAATGATTCAATAAGTCCATAAACACCCACCTCTTCAGAAAAGTTCATGGATTCCCAGGGTAACTACGATTTTAGACACCTGTCTCTGGCTCTATCTTAAAGGGCCACACTCCACTCTCACCTCCAGTTTTACTAACTCCAACCTTGTTGCTTAGTTGCTATCCCTTTTGATGCCCTTCTTATTGTGTTTTTCTACCCCACCTTATCTAGATTGTAAGCTCATTTGAGCAGGGTTCTCATCAACCTATTGTTCTTGTAACATTTTGTAATTATCTCATTTATTGTTAAATGTCCCCCTTTATAATATTGTAACACGCTGCAGAATAAGTTGGCGCTATATAAATGCCAATAATAATAACGCTAGGCATTATTGGTGTAAGAGCATTATGGGCATTACTTCATTACCTCTCATTCTTTTCTATGGGCTCTGATCTCAGCAACCAAGCCAGTGACCAGCTGGAGTTTATAGGATATATAGTGCATCCAGGACAATTGTCCTATAAATCATATATAAATTTTGGGAGTAATGAATTAGCTGATATTAGCAATTCAGTAGCTGCTATTAGCCTAATGATATTCCGTTCACAGCATTATGATTGGAACTGTGTGTAACAGTTGTTGACATGCCATGGTTCAATCTTTGTCAGGGAGATGGCCAAGGGAGGTAAGCGATTGTATGGTGTATGCCCTCCTACCATGCTTATACCATAGGAATATCTACATGATCATAGAAGAAATGGTTTATTTCTGTGATGTCAGGGAGAAAAGTGACAGGCTTGAACATCATGTTTGTAAATTGCTGTATTTATAGGGGACATCTACATACCATAACCTATTACCATCGGCTGTTATGATGCCCAGAGCAACCTTTTATTTCCATAACAATGCTGAGCTTATCCAATACATATTGCTTTCAGGCTACAACAATGATTTGTTTTTCTTGTAGTTCAATTGTTAACTTTCTGATGTTAGCTGAACTACAGCTAAATGACAAATTACTTGACATCAGGTAAAATAGTATTCCTAAAGCAAAACAGGAAAACCCTATGATTTGCGGGACAGAAAAGAGCAAACCTTTATTATCTACAAAAAAAAACAAAAAAACATCCATACAAAAAAAAAATACAAAAAATGAAATTAAACGTTTTGCTTTAAAAAGAAATACTAATGAATACATCACAAAATGTAGAAATGTAAATTATTATTTTAGTATTCCTTATGTTCAGATTTTGGACTCTCTTATAGACACTAGAGATGTTTTCTAGGCCAAGTGTAAATAAACGTCGTTTCTCAGGAAGTTTTACATTTCCAGACAAAAAAGAGCGCATCTCTGCACCAAAACCAGTTCATTAAGAACAGGCTTCCCCAAAGTCGGGCACTGCAGATGTCGCTGAACTACAACTCCCATGATTCTTTGAATTAAATAGGCTGAGAATCATGGAACTTGTAGTTTAGCCGGGCCGGAGTTTGGAGAAGCATTAATAGATGTAGTGGTTAGGTTGATCTGAGAATCACTGTAAGGATTTGTATTCCGTGGGTAAATGAATCAAAGTAAACAATAATGACTTGTATAAAGGAGCATTTTTTTCACCTGAAACTGTATCCCCTTTAAACCTGAACCCATTCAGTATATGTATGCCATTGAACACAGCTGATACATAGCCTTGGACGAAGGGTGCTTTGTCCAGAATACCTGTATATTGTTGTGCTGTTCTTAAAGAGGGCTGTTTTGTAATAATGTTTTACTCACTATTACTTATAATGTACATGCTCTTGATATAGATAGACAGCAGGATAGCCTAGCATGTGCAACAGTGAGGAGGAAGGTCTGTGGTCAGCACATATGTGGGAATAACGAGCCTTTTCTTAACCATTTCAAAACCCTGCATTAAAAGTTGCAAGATTGTATTACTTTAGATTTTAACATTTCGAAAGGAGTTTTGGAAAAAGCCATGCATTTGTTACCCCTCTGGAAAGCAAATGGTTAATTTCCAACCTCTCATTTTTACATTATTATAGCAGAAACGCATTTCATTAAATCGGATTATATTTTGAAATGTACACTAAGCAGTATTTTTAAATAAAAGATTGCTTTCCCCACATACTAAAGAAATAGGAAATATTTATTATATTGTAACTTCTGTCTGTTTTAGGAGTTTTCCTATTGTAAACTCTCTCACGGCATAGAATATATGTGTGCATATGTGTGTGTGTATATATATATGTATGTATACACTTTGTATCTATCTATCTGGAGGCATGGAGTCTACAAATCCTTCATTGAACTAAAGAGTATATATATACTTCATGGATTATAGTTTCAGTTTTCAAAAAAGCTACACTGGAAATGAAGCTGAATTTCCCCTAATTTTTTTTTATTTGCTTTGTAATTCCCCACAACATACGTTAACCTGAAAGTTAAAAAAAAAAATTAACGTTTTCAAACCGTTGTGGTCCCAAGCGAGAATGTTATGGTGGTGATAAAAAGCCTGCAGTTATGTAAGCAAACAAAATCGAATTTGCATTCTTTTAACTCTTTGTGTAACATGAACATTGTCAAACATGTGCATTGCTTTAAACTGAACATAATGTATATATATATATATATATATTTTTAATTATTATTTAAGAACATGTAGCTTAGTTTTGCTTCTGATTATCTACAAAAAAAATAAGAAAGTTACATTTGTAACCCAATATGTGCTACTATACATTCTCATAGTTTTCTGACTTATTGAACACGATTGTAAAGAAAATCAGCATCACCTTGAGAATCTTGCTCAAAATTTTGTATTTTAAAGAAATTTAAAAGACTCAACCATACCATCCACAATCAAAAAAAACCCAACAATGTTTAGGGAACACAGTGCAAAATATACTCAAATACCGACTAGTACTTTTTTACTCTGAACTTTGAGGCTGTCGAGTAAAGCTCAGAAATGAATGATTTGTGGCTTGTCTCACTGCTAGTTAGGTATGGCCTTCATTGTAAAAAAAAAAAAAAAACACAAGCTGTACAGCTGCATCTGAGCGAGCCCATCGGCCTGCATTCACTATCATGGCAATTCAAAATACACAGAAGATGTTTGTTCAGTGCAGACACAGTGCTTAGACACATTCGTTGCTGAACATATGTTTTAATCAAAGCATATTATATTTGGTTTTGTTTTTTAGAATAAATAGCCAATAAGTAGCCACAGACAAAAACAAAACAAAAAACATTTAAATAAGATATTGTGATTTTGCCATTTAGAATCATGTAGAGAGGAAAATGAAATTCAAGGTTTAAAATACTAATAATTCAAACCTACGGTAATGTTGAGATGAGTAAAACCTGCAGTGTATTAGATTTAACCATTAGGAGGGGGGGATAAGATATTGTTAAAAAGTACAAGTGGACCGAAAAGCCAGGTTGTGAATTCTTGTTATTGCTTGTTTTTATCGAGAATTCTAGGCTTAAACTCCACTCCACAGATTATCTGCAGCTGAGCTACAAGAGTAGACTCTGAAGCCTGGTTTCTGATGTCGCAGTAAGCATGATAAGAATGCCATTGACGTCAGCAGAGTCATCATTTGTGAGAATGGCACTCCCGCTTTTGAAACCACACCAAGCAATTCCATTGCTTTGGAAAATGAAAAGCTTGGTGCGGGGAGGGGAACATGAGTACACAGTCTACAGCTTAGAATCTCTTATTTTCTGTGCAATTTGGTTTTTGAAATGAAAGAAGAAAAAAAACAAAAACCCAATAACACCAGCACTACACTAATATGGCTTAGAAAAAACAAGCAGTTCAACCTTCCTCTCCAGGCACAAAAAAAAACCAAACATATATATATACACATATGATGATCTGGCGTGCATGTGCAAACATATTGAAGCAGTAACAAAGGTCAAATTAAATAAAACGTGCTCTGTAAAACAGAGCAAACACATTCCAAGGAAAATGCTGTCCCTGTGTATCATGTAGGACAATAAACCAAGTTAAAAGCCAACATCCCAGAAAGTGTTAAATGTAGCGAATGCGTGTGAAACCAGGTCTTTTCTTTTAACCCTTGAGCGAGCGCTGTAACACACACATTGTTTGAGCAGTGATTTGCCTTGAGGTGTGCAGAAAGGAAGCTTAGTCTTATCATGACCTCTATACAATGCCCTGGGTGACCGTACATTACCATGCTTTACATTTTATGGGATCAACTATGGAAGCTAAATTTGCTTGTGATAAAATTAAACGTACTTGTTTGAGCAGGGCCTTCTTAATCGCTTATTTCAGAATTTTCGTGTTTGTCAATCACTTGCAGGTTTATTTACTAAAGAGAGAATTGAGAGGAATTCAAAGTGACTTTCAAATTGTAGACGAAAATAGCCAAAATGGAGCCATTGCTGACTTTCATAATTATTCCTGTGCAGCTTTTTTGGCCTTAAATTTGACATTCCAAACAATTCTCACTTTAGTAAATAACTCTGCAAGTGTTTCATATTCCCAACGTAAAGCGCTGTGGACTATGAAGGTGCTATACAAATGTTAATAATAATAATTGTTGCCTTGTAGAATGCCTCTTTCATTCGCAACCAAAATCCAAGGAACACATGGTCATTGTGCTAGTATGAAGCGATCAATGCCTATTACCAGCCTTTGTTCTAGTTCCCAGTAGATTCCCACAATGTTTAACCCTAAAATAATCACATGGGAGGTTTATTCACCAAAATGAAAACTGGCGAAAATTAACAAGGGAATTTCAAGCTTTAGGAGAAAATAGTCTTAGAAAAGTTTCTCAACTCTGCTGTTTTGCCATAGAATTTGCAAGTTCTCTGTCAATTCTACATATAACCTAATTTAGTTAATACCTTTCACATAAATGTTTATTGCACATATATTTAAATGTGTTGCAGTGTAAATGAGATTGCACATTGTAATAATTGGAGACATAATGTCATGCGTTTAACTGCAGCTTACTCTTAAAAAATCGTACCAACTGCAGTGTTCTGAAAATGCTATTCAAATATCTCCGTCCCTTTTATACTGTTGATGCGATTTTCTGCATTTTATTTATATTGTATAGTGTCATTTTTATTTTTTTATTTACATTTTTTTTTTCAAATGACACAAACATCAGCAGCAACAACAAGTGTAATATTGTCTTAACATTAAAAAAGAATAAATATCATACCATGAAAGTCGATGCATTTTAGTTCCCCAGATACATATTTTGTTAATGGGAAAATTGCTTCTTATCACACTCTGAACTGCAGGCTGTTTTAGAGGCTTACTAAATTGTTGTTTTACAGCATCCATGCTATTATCACATGTTTAAGACCTCTTAGTTCATTGATCTATGTACATTATGTACTCTTTCCATAAAGCAATACACCTCAAATGATAGTCCATGCTGGTGTAATGGAGTGAAAGGGTCTTCATCTCTTCTTCTACGCCTTAATCTTTTTTATGCTTAGTGCTAGATAGTAGGTAACCATAATGCAGCAAACAAAGGGAGCAGGTTATGCAATATTTCCTTGCTCCTACTTAGACCACTAAAAATATCTTATTATTCTAATGGTTTGAGCACCAAAAATGTGTAAAAATAATTCTCAGATCTGAGACCTTTTTGCATTGTTGTACACATTCTTACAAAGTACTAAAATCACAACAGGCTATTTCAGACAGCCATTCTTGTTCACTGTATATTTCCACAATGAAAACACTGGTTAAATTAAACAGTCATGTTTTATTGCTTCGACCAAATGCAATTTTCACTTCTAGCCTACAAAGTATGTAGTTATTCACTAAAGTTTATGGTGAATGTCAAATGTAAAAGAGGGACCACTAGAAAGAGGTTTGGAATTTTTTTTTTTTTTTTTTAAGAAACTGCAATGTTTACATTGCAGGGTTAACCGCACAGCCACTAGAGAGAGTAAAATTCGGTAACATGACGTGGAAGCTCATCGGAAAGCATTGAGTTCAGTCCTTGTCTATGAGAAGCAATGGATGCCCACGCAATGCTGGCCGTGCATGCGCATCAAGTTCCCAATGCTCGTCTATGCAGAGCATTGAATTGGACCATTACTGAAGGAGGACATGCCTCCATGATGATGGATTTGGAGAGGTGATCAGCACCAAGGGAGTCTCAGCACTGGAAAAAGTGATTTAAAAGGGGGTATTTTTGTTTTCTTTTTATATTTTTACAAAATAAGGGGGGCTAGATATTACTAGGGATTGAAGGGCTGTAGTGTTAGGAATCCAGATTTGTGTTCCTAAGTGCTATTGTGTTCGTTTGAAGCTTGGAAAATATAGCCTACTTAGAGAATTTTGCCAGATTGGCCATTTTGACCTTAAATTTGAAATTCATCTTGAATTCTAACAATAGTAAATAACCCTCTCAGTGTTTGGACATGCACATGCTTATTCTTTAAACCGAGAATTGCCTAGCATAAACCAATAGATTAAACAAAATAGCTGAGTTAGAAACATGGTGGAGTTGGGGATTTTCCCAATTCAGTCATATTCCCTAAAATTTGAAATGTATTTATTGCAGACAAGTCTGTTTAGTAAATAACCCTGACACCTTTTAATAGATATAAAATTCTAGAGGCTTTAGATGGATATATAGTATAGTGTCATGTTGGATTTGTCTTTTTAAGCAATTAAGCAAGAGCCAGGAAGAAAATATTGACAGTAAGGTTTTGTACATGATGGTTGAAGGAGAGGTTGTTGTTAAAGAGAACACCTAGGCAGCGAGCCTGTGAGGTAGAACTGATGGTAGTCCCATTGACTTAGAGGGAAAGAGACACGGCAGAAGCAACGGTTGAGGGGGGAAAGACGAAAAGTTCTGTTAATTTTAAGTAAGTGAGCATCCATCCAGTTAGAAATAGCAAAAAGGCAGCCAGAGACTCATGTCAAGATGGACAATGATAGCTCAGGAGAGGACAGAAAGGTTTGTGTGTCATCTGCATAGAAGTGATATTGTAAGCCAAAGGAGATGATATGTTTACCAAGGAAGGCAGTATAGATTAGATTTTTGGTCTCCCCGCCGGCCCATGGAGGCTTAGAGCAGAGCCGGCACTCAGATAACCGACATGTATGTATGTATGTATATATATATATGTAAAAAGAAATGAAGCTTGGCACTCACCCTTTACTGAAAAAGCAAATAATTCTTGCCTGGGTGCTGACCTTAGCGTTATGCATATAAAAATATAAACAGGAGGTGCACTCACAGGTCTTAAAATATATTCAATTTTATTTTACATGCAAAAAATACATGTGCAAAAAATCTGCAAGTGAATCGACGTTTCGACCCCTAAAGACCCTTTAGGGGTCGAAACGTCGATTCACTTGCAGATTTTTTGCACATGTATTTTTTGCATGTAAAATAAAATTGAATATATTTTAAGACCTGTGAGTGCACCTCCTGTTTATATTTTTATATATATATGTATATATATATATACACACACACACATATGCGTACACACACACTCACAGACACATTCAGACACACACACTCATACATTCACAGACACACACACAAACACTCACACACAGACACACACACATACACACACACACACATACAAATTATTATATTTTAATAAAAAAATGTCCACCCAGCCTCCCTACCTGGAGTGCTGGTGTGGACTTGTCCCTGGGGTCCAGTGGGGCGGGCACCTGTCTGCATCTCAGCCGCGGCGAGGGAGCTGTCTGCTCTCTGCTTCTTCTCGCCGCGCCGGCTGTCTACCGTAGCTGGGAGCCGGAATATGATGTCATATTCCGGCTCCCGGCATCCGCAAACGGCGCACAGCTCCCTCGCCGCAGCTGATTGCCGAAATCTTCAGTGAAGTGTGTTGAAAAGTTAGTTTCACCAGGTCAGAATAATTAGAACAATTAAGTTTGTGCCAGGAAACAAATATGGACAGTATGTTAGGACCATTAAGGTCAGAGATACAAAAAATACCAAACAAAATACCAAACAGAAATATCTGCACAACCTTATAGTGAAATACTTAACCTGGTTTTCAAGTTGCGCAAAATCACTAAAGGTCACTAATCGAGCAGTTTTTGTGTTTTAAAAGTTCATCCAGCTTTTAGCTAGACGATAGGCATTGTATCCTCTTTCCCATTGGGCATGGAACAGATAACTATTGCTACATTTTTCACAACAAAGCCATCTTTTTTTCTGAAGTCATGTTTCCATGGCTACCAAGTAATACTCCGTTACACAGAATGCTGAACCCTTGTTGAGCACTGATGACAGTAACAATACCATGAACTCGTTGACAATAAATCCACATTATAGTGTTTGATGCTAACCGCTAATATGAAACAGGAGGCATCGTGATGTCAAATACACAAAATTGGTATCCATGTTTTGTAGCAGTGGGACATTTTTCCCATTTCAGTGCCAGAGAGGAGCACAATGCAAAGCAGATAATGCAGAAATATAAACCAACAGCTTGCTAGGACCATCTGACATCACTGGATTTGCCTACATTGTGGCATGATGGCATATAAGAAAAAGAAAAAAAAAGCTTTGCAGGTAATAGCCTACAATCCATATATACAATTATACAGTTTCTAATAACATATCATACAGCTCTTATCAGAAAGCATGTAGCATGTAGATAAAGCTTTAAAAAATACCAGTATGTAACAGATCATTTGGTGTATATATATATATATATATATATATATATATATATATATATGTATAACAGCACCAAGGTATTGATATTTTTCTGCAATGCAATACATTCAGGCAGGGGCGTACCTAGGGCATGTGGCACCCGGGGCGGGTCCTGGGTTGGCCCCCCCTTCTCCCCCAAAAAAATAAAAAAAAAATTTAAATGTTTTTAAAAATGTATTGAACAAATTTATTAAAGTTATTATTATATTATTATTATTATTTATATATTATTAAAGTTATTATATTAAATATTATTAAAGTTATTATATATTTGATATTTAGGTCTATGAGTTAGAAATTGGTTCTATGTTCTATGTTGAATGTGAATTTCTTCAAAGGAGAAAGTTAGTGACTAGCGATGGAACAATAAAAATAGCTGGATTAAACCGAGCGGATTGTGTGGGGATACCTGCGACAATTCTTAAAAGAGAAGATTAACACTCACCTCCGGCCACTAATCCCCGTGGCCTACATACAAGCTGGAGTCAGAATAGGTCAATTGGGTATTTAAATGGCCAAGAGTGTTTGTTTACATTTTGAACAATGAGTGACAGTGATAGTTTATTAATTATGGAGCAGTGATTGTTAAAGTTAATTTATTTATTAAACAGTGAATTGTGGTGACCCAAAAAGCACATCATCTTGCTAAAACGCTTTATGGGTGAGGGGTATCCTATTTTAACCTTAGTTTATAAATAAACCATGGACCCACTTCCCCCACCCCAGCTGTTAATCATGCAGCCAGAGAGCTTTGCAGTTAGCTCCCCTGAGCTAACAGATCTGGCAGGCATGCTCTACTTGAGCGCACCTGCCAAGCTTTCTGATCAGCTCACCCGGCTACTCCAGGAAGTATGTAAAGTAGAATCCAAAATAAATAGGGGGATTGTACCACTGGCTTCCTGATTCCACACATCCGAGGTGGGATTGTACCACCAAAGCTTTACTACACCAGAGCAGGTTTCATGCTCTGCGAAATGTGGGATACTTACCCACAATCTCTGTATGTTTATTAGATATACATATTGCACTTTTGGATAATTTTGTTTTCTGTTTCAACATATCATTTTGCCATCTGTAGATACACCATCACCACTGCTGAATATATATCCCGAGACGGGGATTGTACCATCTTCGCTTAATAGAGCAGAGCTCTCCGTAGCTCTATAAAGTGTGAGTGTGATTTTGCTACATTATTTGTATCTAGTTATTTTATGATACGATTTACACTATTGTTTGTTTATTGTTTTTGAGATATTGAGCAACATAGTCTAGAGGGCCCCTTTTGACACATGTATGTATATTCTTTTGTGTCACTACACTTAAGAGTTGTTTTTTTAAGGCTCGGTTTATCATTTACATTGCTTTTATCCTTCTGTTTGACACTAGTTTGGGGAATCCTTGTAAGATGTACTGCTGCCTCACCACTATAATAGTGAGCACCTATTCCTCTACTAGTTCTGACTGTTTATTAAACAGTGTGTAGTGGTGTTCATTATGCAGCACGTTGTGGTGATAGATAATCTACTAACAGTGACTGTGGCGAGCCAATAACATAAGTTAAATATTTGGGACAACAGAACTACATTTAAAAACTAGTTTATTTTTCCAAGTCAACCTGAACTTTATAACTTGTTATTTTGACCACAACTGACATGCTAGGAGTCCATCAAATAAAACACCAATGATTGTTTATCCCCTCCATAAAAGGTTATTAGTTCACAGGTTTTCACACATTAATAAATAACACACACACCGCATGTAATAAAATGTACACACAGACCAAAAGTTAATTGTGTGGTCACTTTGCTGGCCTGTGGGAGTGAATATCTGGAACTCTTCAAGCAAACAGAGGAGTGCTCCCACTACGTGTATCAGACAGTGTTAGTGTCATCTCAAACGCTGTGTTTGTTCCATTTGCTTATTCCCCATCATCTAATATGGACATGATATAAAGGGTGCATTATTATATGTGGATTTATTTTTCAAAATGTGAAAAATCGGCTTTATTAGGGCAATCTAAACAAATCATAACTTTCTAGGGCAAACAGTGACAGTGGAAAGTATAGTGATTAATGATGAGCTATGTGGTTGGGGATTACTCACAATGATAGCTATGTTTATAACACGCACTTAGACATGTTTAAAACGCATAGTTTCTTCGCCCTCCTATTTTTTATTTTTTAAACATGTGGCATATGAAAAAATACTGTAAATGAAGTTTATCGAACATGAAAAGTGAATGGTCTGTATTTAAACTAAATAACATTGGTGAAGCATTGCAGTGGCATTTGATTTCTTAAATGAATGCATATGTTTTTCACCTGATGTTTATTGAAGTCCCCGAGGGCAGGTCGCCTTGGATCATGTAGGTAGTTAACCCTTTTCATGCCCAAGATATGCACATCGAAAAATTGCTCTCTTAATTTCAAAACCAGCCGATTATAATGTATTAGAATTGAAAACTGATTTAATTACATTAACCCAAAGAGGTTTTCAATTAACTAGAACAGCAAAAAATAGATATGATGGACTGATCCCGTACAAATGCAATGAGGCCATCGTTAGCAATGCTTTTAAAGTGTGGGATGTGGTAGCCTGCTTTCTTGCAGAGCTTCACCGATCTTCTAAAACATCTGGAAAACAATCTGTTGGCTGCCATGTTCAAGGATCTAGAACAGGAAACATACGAGTCTTTCATTTTTGTAAATCTCAGTAGCTTCTGTTTTTGCAGTGAAGAAATTTTTTTTTGTGTGCATCAAAATTGCAAAGAAAATTTTTTAGTCAAGTCTGAAAAAAAAGACATGCGGCTGCTGCTTCTAAATGTTTGTGAACACTAACACATGCCGATTAACTTCTAGTGGGAACGCATGCCCATCAACTGATTGCAGGAACATGTGACAATCAACCCCCAGTGGGAATACTACCACATGAACATCAACTGGGAGAGATCCATGTTATCTAAAAAAACAACAGGATGAGTTAAAAGTTTGCCTTCTTTAAAAGTCTTTTTCTCTTTATGCCTCTTTACACAGATGAGGCAGGTGTAATATTTACTGACTGATAATGACAGATGGTCATTTTTATTTTATTTTCTAGAACGGGAATCAGGTACTACATTGGGTTTACAGTCTCCAGTATCCAGAGGGGCAATGGCCTGGCTCCAAGTTAACAGCACAGCCCCTCCTTCCATTCAATTCTTGTAGCTTGGCCTCAGGGATCACTTGGTGTGTCATTGTCCCCTTCCCCAGGCCCTTTTGTGTGTTTTCCACAGATAGAGGATCGTCTGCTTCCTGTCAGGTAGAGAATACAGAAGATTCTCTATCTGCGGTCCGCTCGGCCACGCTACACAGGGGAGGTGAGCAGGCTTGTATGGAGGAAAGAAAAAAAGACACACAAAAGACCCTGGGGAAGAAGACAAAGACACACACACAGGGGCTGAGGAAAGGGACAATGATACACACAGAGGGGCTGGGGTAGGGGTAAAAGAGACATGCAAAGGGGCGGTGGAGTGACTAACAAAAGGATTGGTGGGAGGCAGGACCGGATTAACATAGGGGCTGATGGAGCTGCAGCTCCAGGCCCAGGCCCATGGAATAGGACCATTGATTTAAAAATCAATTTACACACTACTCTTAAGGTTGCCACCTTGCCAGTATTTATTTGAAGCTGTCTGGCCGGTGCTGATATTTCAGTATTACCGACAATACAAATTCCGATATTTTTCTCAGTTTAAACAGAGATTACTCTGCAATACCATGACTGGCCAGTAGGGATCGCTGTGTGTGTGGAGAGAAGCAGGGATAGGAAGTTACAGCATATACCAGCATTTCTTTACTCACTGATCTGCGGGGGAGCAGCTACACAGCACAGAGAGTCCAGACAGCAGTTCCCAGCAGGGACGTATTAGCCGCGAGGCAAACAAGGCATTTGCCTTGGGCGGCATTTTTCAGGGGGCGGCAAAAAACGCCGCCCCCCAAATGCCCAGGGCAAATGCCTTGTGGCTAACTGACATCCCGAGCGGGCGGCGCTGGCAGGCGGCCGGCCGGCGAGGGAGCTCTTCCTGTGAGCTGACTGCTCAGCTCCCTCGCGCGCCGCAGAGTGAGGCTGGGAGCCGGGATATGACGTCATCTTCCGGCTCCCAGCCTCACTCTGCGGCGCGCGAGGGAGCTGAGCAGTCAGCTCACAGGAAGAGCTCCCTCACCGGCCGCCAGCACAGCAGCCAGAGCCGCCCGCCCGGCAGCCACTGGACCACCAGGGAGAGAGAGACCTTCCCCCCCCCCAGCACTCCCAAAGGTAAGGAGGTTGGGGGGGGGATTTAAATTAAAAAAAAAAGTGAATGTGTGTGTCTGACTGTGTGTGTGTGTCTGTGTGTGTGTGTGTGTTTATGTGTGTGTGTTTGTGTGTTTGTGTGTGTGTGTGTCTGACTGTGTTTGTGAGTGTGTGTGTTTGTGTCTGACTGTGTTTGTGTATGTGTGTGTGTTTGTGTCTGACTGTGTGTTTGTGTCTGACTGTGTGTGTGTGTTTATGTGTGTGTGTTTGTGTGTTTGTGTGTGTGTGTGTGTCTGACTGTGTTTGTGTGTTTGTGAGTGTGTGTCTGACTGTGTTTGTGTATGTGTGTGTGTTTGTGTCTGACTGTGTGTTTGTGTCTGACTGTGTGTGTGTGTGTGTGTGTTGTGTGTCTGACTGTGTGTGTGTGTTTGTGTCTGACTGTGTTTGTGAGTGTTTGTGTGTGTTTGTGTCTGACTGTGTTTGTGTATGTGTGTGTGTTTGTGTCTGACTGTGTTTGTGTCTGTGTATGTGTCTGACTGTGTGTGTGTGTTTGTGTCTGACTGTGTGTGTGTTTGTGTCTGACTGTGTGTGTGTGTGTATTTAGAAGGTGGGGCGGGGGGAAGGGTTTGGTGGGGGTGGCGCGGGGGAGGGGGGCGCCTGAGTTTTGTCCTGCCTAGGGCAGCACAAAACCAGGATACACCACTGGTTCCCAGCCTCCAGAGACAGCCTACAGCTCAGGGAAGTGAGGGATGGCGTAAAGGCTGCAGGGAGACAAGGGGACACTGTAAGACATAAGGACACAGGGAGACCTACGGGGACGCTGAGACACTTGGAGACACGGGGACACAGACACACTTGGGGACACTGAGACATAGGACACTGAGATACTAGGGGATGCTGGGATACATGGGGACACAGACACACATGGGGACACTGAGATATGGGGAAACAGACACATGGGGACACTGAGACATTTGGGAACACTGGGAGACATAGGGACAGTGAGACACTAGGAATACAATGTCTCCAAGTGTCTCAGTGTCCCCATGTCTCCCAGCCAGTGTCCTTGGTGTCTCAGTGTCCCCATATATCCCAGTGACTCAGTGTCCCTAAAGTCTGTGTTCCCATGTCTCCCAGTGTCCCTAGTGTCTGTGTGCACGTCTCCCTGTGTCCCTAGTGTCTGTGTGCCCATGTCTCTGTGTCCCTAGTATCTCAGTGTCCCCATGTCTCCCAGTGTCCCCAATGTCTCAGCGTCCCCATGTCTCTCAGTATCCCCTAGTCACATGGGGACACTGGGAAACATGGGTACACAGAGACATGGGGACACTGAGACACTGATACATAGGGACACTGTGATACATAGCCTCAGTGTCCCCAAGTGTCTGTGTCCCCATGTCTCACAGTGTTCCCTAGTGTCATGGGGACACTGGGTGACATAGGGCACTGGGAGACAGGGAGACACTGGGAGCAATCCATCTATACAGCAGAATCAAACTGTAAGTAGTTTTTTGGTGATTTTACAGAATTTTCATGTCACTTCTTGTGATTTACATCATGCGATGTCACACATACTTAATTAGTTATGCAAATTAGTAAGGCCTGTATTTTTTTTCCAAGAAAGGTGGCAACCCTAACTACTCTTCACATACTCTTGCTTAAGAATGGAAACTTAAAAGGGATGTATGGGAACAAAACTTGTGCGGACTGGCTGACAATAAAATTAGTTAAGGTAATGCTGACTTTGGTCTCTCAAACACTGTGGCATTTTCCTTTTCTTCTACACTCACTACATCTACCTTTTCTCTGTCTCAGACTGTATACCAGGAGCTTCTGTCTGCTAGTAAGAAGGTAAAGAGACAAGTGGACATGTGAGTGCTTAGAAAGCATGGAGCGAACACGTCATTAGACGCATTTATGCCAAGCTCAGGATGCTGTTGTCCAGCATGCATGATTGGCAGGCAGCCTGACATGCATTCATGCCAGGCTAGCCTTCCAATTCTTTGGACAGACACGCCTCCTTTTTGGGCATGTTTGTCACTTTCTGAAGTTCTGGTTACGTGATCCGCGTAAGTGGCCCACCCTTTTACATCGCCCATTGACTTCCTGCTTCACTCGACACTGCTGTTAGGGGGTTGGATTTACTTAAAAGATGAAAGCATGAATTAGAGAGAGATTAGCATATTTTAAGACAATCTGAGTTTTTTAATAGCTGTATCCTATGAGTTTCCCTCCGGCAACATCTCCACCAGATACATAATGCTTGAGAGGTATGACTGTTTTAGTGTTTTTGGTCAGTAAGATTCTGTACTAAGGCCCCTCATAATTATCAGCACTGACTCATTGGGCTCTTAATCTGGCCCTGGTGGGAGGGAACATAAAGGGGCTGGGGAAGAGAGAAACAAAAAGGGACTTGGGAGGAGAGACACAAAAAGGGGCTTGGGAGGAGAGACACACAGAGGGGCTGGGGGGGAGAAAGAGTAACACAAAGTACACCATTTTTGTTTTGTGGTGGTCAAGTACCTGGTTTTTCCTAGGACACAAAATAGTGTGGCACAGGCCCTGCCAATATATTTATATGTAGGAGATGTTAAAATTTACAACAGTATCTTACTACCTGTTATGAATAGTTTATGCTTTGTGTGGAAAGAATCGGAAGTAATTAATGTTAGGGATTGCAATTTTATAGATAAATGGCTTGTTTGTAACTGATTAGAAAAATCATAGAATATGCATTAAGTCAGCATGCGGCTCAGAAAGCCAAATAATAGTTCAGTTTTATGCATTGGTGCAAGAGTTGACTTACTTACCAAACTTCAATGAATTTCTGGTGGCACTAACATGTAACTTAAGTGCACACAAGTTGAATGCAGCTGTGGATTGCGTGTCCCTAGAGCTGCCTACACTATTCTCCAGCTGATCTGGGAAATAAATGTGTGGTTTTTTGTCCTGGAAATCATGGACTTTCTATAGAACTCCTCAGCTTTTAATGGATTCGTCACACAACTCAACACAGATTTCAGTGTACCTTCCATAGAACACTGCAGTGTCACTGCTTATCTGCAGAGTTCAGCTGTCCACTTTGGGCAATAGAAGCTAGTTGAAGATTACACAACACAACAGTAAGCCTCTGGGATCAGTTTCATATTATCAGTTTGGATATAGTTGGACAACGTGACCTTTAATAATTCATTTAATAACTAAACAAATATATCTGTGGACATATCAACTTCCCTGGATTAGTTACAAAAATTATATATATATTTAAAATGCAATAAATAAAAGGTAGTACATGTATCATATAACGTAATAAGCAATAATAATGATAATTATTATACTTGGTTGAAAAAAAATACAAAAACAAGTCATTAGCGTAGTACTTGTTTGTGTATACAGATGGTTTACATGATAGTTTCCTCTCCCAATCCTGCTCCTGTAATGTTTTAAAAGTTGTTTTGTTTATAGGATCTTAATTTCTTGACGTGTATTTCCTATTTCTGCTCATAAGAAGGGAGCAATATGGTGTGATACGTGCTAGAAGACCATCAACGTTGTACATGTTGTCTAATGTTTATATTAGCGGTTACATTGTAAGCATGCCAAAGTTGAATTGACCTCAGGCAGCAGTTTTATGTTTTCTCTTCCTGCTGTTCTTGCATTAGTAAAATTATATTGAAAAATAACAGTTTTTACAGTATGGGGCTTTTCATTACCTATGTGTAAACTTCCCAAGTTATGTTGCAATAAAACATCCCCTCCCCCGCCGTACCAGAAAATAAAGTTAACTTTTTATGTGATCCCCTCCAAAATACTATCTATAATATGATCTTACAATATGAATAATATACTGCTAAATGTGCTTGCAAAAATATATATAAATATTTAGGATTGAATGTCTCCCAATCTGAAATATACCCCCACCCCCCCAAAGCAGAACATGCATGTTGTATAATTAGGTGCGCAGACTGCCAACTCACGCTGGTGGCTCTTGGGTCATCTAATGGCAGGTCGTTGTGTGGGGAGGAAAAAGCGATCTTTGAGTATGCTCAATAGTGATGTCCCGAACGGTTTGCCGAACGGTTCGCCCCCTATTTGGCGAACCGTTCGGGACTTCACTAATGCTCAAGAATAAAAATAATCAGGCAGTAATATAGAATCACATAATCATAATATTAAATGTGTCATGGTTGGTTTATAATCCAGTTTGGGAGATGTACTTAAAGGAATACTATAGGGCCGGGAACACAAACTTGTATTCCTGACCCTGTAGTGTTAAAACCAACATTTAGGTGGCTTGCCCCCATTATCCCCCCCAGAAAGGGTTATCATTTACCTTATTTCCAGCTCCCCAAGGGTCTGCTGGTGCTTGCCCAGCTCCCGATCTGCCTCTTTGGCACAGGGAAAGCATTAGATTGGCTTAGATTGTCAAAGGGGTCTGGGGACAGGGCCAAAAGCCACCCTGGCCAATCAGCATTTCTTCATAGAGATGCTTCAAATCAATGCATCTCTATGAGGAGAGTTCATCGTCTCCATGCAGAGTGAACCTGTTTTGAATATTTTAACTTACCTTAAATCTCTTCCAAATACATTGAATACACTAAGATGCATGGTGTATTCAGTGTAAAATATAAAGATTTACTTTCTTTTCGTGTAGCACCCACCTCCGGACCACCCTCTTTTCCACCTCTGTTTTTCTCTGATTTGCTGTGCATGAAACGCTTCCCTAAGCCGGGCAAATCTCATAAGTGACATTGGCATGTTGGCTTTGTTGCCATCGTGCTGACGTCTGGAGTTACGTCACGCCACTCCATTCCTCTACTCCCTAGTCAGAGCGAGAAGCACAGGTTATAAAGTTTCCATAGTAACTTTAGCGCATGCTCTGTGGTTTCTATGGAGAACACAGGGACTCTTTTGTGCTCTCTCTTAGTTAATGCCTCGGAAAAATATTTTTTTCTCCTAATCAATGCATTTACTAGCAAAACTACTACCACAATGTATAGATAAAATCTTATACTCAATCTAATGAGCATAAGTTGTTTGGGGGCATGACGGGTGCCCTTTAAGGTCAAAGTAACTTACCTAAAATCATAGCTAGAGTTAGAGAATTTTTACACAACTTCTATTTTGACCTTAAATAAAATTCACATTGAATTCACTTTGAATTTTCACTTTAGTAAAAAACCCTGTTAATATTTCAAAGCTTTTCTTTGTAAGGAAAAAGGTATCAATGAGTTTGCAATGTGTGATTTCACACAGTTGGAAATAACCCTTAATTGTGAAATAACTGTGAAAACAATTATCTTTATTGTGGGTTACAGTAATTCTCAATGTTTTTCAGACAGATATTTTATATGATAATGGGTGCTTCTACTCTAGAGAAATACACATATTTTATGAAAAAAAGCAAGCGTTTAGCCATATTTATGAAAATAACACTATTTATGCAACATTATTACCAAACTTCTACGTAATAAGGATACATTGTGATAAAATTACTGGTGCTAACTCACACATTAAGGTCACATAACAATTCTACTTGGATGCCATGGTGGCTTGTAAATGTTCCTGCTTTTTGGCTTATTCAATCAATTTACACAAATGTGTATACCTGATACTATAGGTGTGAAAACACTGTTTAGGTTCTGGCCCAGTTGCCCATGGTGCAAAAAGGGATTTTACTTAAATTTTTTCCAGGGCCGCGCGGGTCTCCTGCCAGCTGGCCCTGCCCATGCTCTGCCTCAGTTTTGATAATATCAGTCAATACAATGATTCCCCACAGGGAAGCATTGGGAGGCTATTGCGCATGCACAGCAATACGCAGCACTGTGCTAATCAGCATCTCCTTTTAGAGATGCTGTGAATCAATGCATGTCTATAAAGAACGTTCAGTGCCTCCATGCATACTACCCCACACATTGTGCAGCACTAACCCAAGAAGCACCTCTAGTGGCTGTCTAAGTGACTACACCTAGAGGTGTTCCTAGGCAGTAATGAAAACAGGCGGTGTTTACATGAAAATGCCTGCAGGGACATTCTATACACATTAAGCTGTAGTTGTTCAGGTGACTATAGTGTCCATTTAACCATATTATTTTTTAATCATTTTATTTTATTTTACATGCCAGGCTTAGTAATAAGAATAGACAGTAGGTGGTAAGTAGGTATGTAATGTTTCAGAACCTGCAACATCAATTCATCATTTTTACGTCAATACTTTCATGGACCACCGAATGCCTTCTATCTAGCATCATACCAGCTTAATATTTTATTTGGATTGTCCTTTGCCTCCGTTCCAGTGACATGTACGGTGTCTATTTGGATGCTGAATACTTAGGACCTGTGTCCCTTTCTGACTCCAAACCATTCTGCTTCATTTCCGACACATGCCCACTCACGTCATTGTGCGACAACGCCCGCACGCCATTTTCTGTCGCAGGATTCAAGCACACCAATCAGAGATTATCTAGAGGTATATAAGCCCTTCTCTTTGTCCTAGCCTTTGCCCTGGTGTGATCTCCCTTGTGGTGTTTATTACCTTGTGTCTGATTCTTGATTATTGACTCTGTCTTGTTATTCTCCCTTCTGAATCCCTGACCTTGGCTCGTGTATTCGTTATTGCTGTCTTCTATATTCCCAGCCATATGGTGGCATGCCCCCGCTCCCTCCATGTCTTCCATGTCTTACTCACAGCTAGCCTTTCCTGACTTCCGTCCCCCTACAGCACACAGAGTGATTCCAGCAGATGAATACTCCGTGTGCTGTAGGGACTGTTTATTTTGTCATACAATATGTACATTATGTTGCGGTCATAATTCTATTCTATAGGGTTACTCCAAACTAAAAACAAGTGTTTAAAAAAAACAAAACAAACACTGGGTTCCCCTTCCCCAACCATAGATATATATATATATATGTATATATAATACACAAGATCCAGCGCACTCACCTCTCCACTAAACAGCAACTTCAATGTTGAAAGATTTGATTTGTTTTTTTGTTAGGCAAAAATAATGGGGGTTTAGTTACATTATATGATCATACATTGCATAAGCCTGCCACAATGTCAATGTACCCCATCTTTGGCACTAACAGCCTAATGTCTGCTATTATGAGATTAACCCACTTACTGGGGAAAAAATTCCATCTGGGGCTCTCTGCAGTACAAGGCTAAATAGGGCCCTGGGATGAGGCACCTGTGACAGGGAGGGGTGCAAAACCAAGTTGGCTAGACTTCCAAATATATATATATGAAACAAGGAGGGGTTGGCTGCACTCACCTTAACAAGCATAAATGGGGGTGCTGCTGGGGGCCAAATTATACAATACACAAAATCCAGCGCAGTCACCTATCCACTAAACAGCAACTTCAATGTTGAAAGATTTTATTTGTTTTTTTTTTAAAAACACCTAATCTAGGCAAAACTAATGGGGGTTTAGTTACATTATATGATCATACACTGCATAAGCCTGCCACAACGTCAATGTACCATATCTTTGGCACTAACAGCCTAATGTCTGCTCTTATGAGATTAACCCACTTACTTGGGGGAAGAAAAAAAAAAATATATATATATATGTATATATATATATATAAATAAATGAAGCAAAAATAAATGGAGAGAGCACTCAATGGATTTTCTCAAGGTGTTTTTGTGAAAAAATAAACGATCAACGTTTCGACCCAGAAGGTCTTTATCAAGATGTATTATATTATCTAATATATATATAAAAGTTTGGGGAAGTGGGATCTGATTAGGAAGGCTTACTTTTTTAAAACACTTGTTTGTGGTTGGAATAACCCTATAGAATAGAAATATGACCTCAACATAATGTACATATTGTATCAGTAAGTAAACAGCCCATGGAAAACAAGCTTGATGGCTAGACATTGCCTAAATAAATGGTAATCAGCAATCGCCATCTGCAAAGTGCAAACATTCCCAGTTTTGTAAACTGTTTGTAAGACTGTGTATATGACCCAGAGTGTTTAGCTGTATACATTTTTGGGGTTTTTCCATGTTGGAGCCACGGGGATAAGGGAGAAATGTAATGAATGGTACAGAATCATGTTCTTTTATTAGTGCAACAAACTTCCCGTAATTCATACAGAAGCTTATTAAACAGCAACCATGTTGTAACGTATAAAGTTTATGTGATATAATAAAAAAGCAGTACCAAGTACTATATCTCGATGTACTTTTATTAAAATCAGACACATTTATCAATCGTGTCTAAGTTGAATTCAAATATTAATTGACTGATAAAACCATATTTCAGAATAGACCCCAACAGAATTAAAGGATCACTATAGGGTCAGGAACACAAACATGTATTCCTGACCCTATAGTGTTAAAACCACCATCTAGCCCCCTGGGCCCCGCATGCCTCCATAAATATAGCAAAATCTTACTGTATTCAAGCCTGAAGCTGTAACTTTGCATGCTGTTTGACTCAGAAAAATAAGCAGTCTGCTGACATCATCAGAAGTGGTAGTCTGATCCAATCACAATGCTTCCCCATAGGATTGGCTGAGACTGACAAAGAGGCAGATCAGGGGCAGAGCTAGCATGATTCAAACACAGCCCTGGCCAATCAGCATCTCCTCATAGAGATGAATTGAATCAATGAAGGAACGTTTCTCTGCATGCAGAGGGTGGAGACACTGAAAGTTTGGATGCATTTTAGGCAGCCATGACCCAGGAAGGATCTCTAACAGCCATCTCAGGAGTGGCCAGTGAAGTTATCACTAGGCTTTAATGTAAAAACTGTATTTTTTCTGAAAAGACAGTGTTTACAGCAAAAAGCCTGAAGGTAATGATTCTATTCACCAGAACAAATTCAATAATCTGTAGTTGTTCTGGTGACTATAGTGTCCCTTTAATATTTTTTTGGGTTAGCATATCTTGCAGCACTGTTAAAAACAAAAAAATAAACCCAGGTACCGACATGCCCGGAGAGCCTCCACACACGGTACACAGCCACACAACCTACAGAGGCGCACTATAGAGACCTATACTCTGCCTACAACAGGCGAAGCCAATATAGCCTATCAACACACCATAGCCGCAACCGGCACCCAGAAGGGCCTTGGCGGCTCAATACGGCAGAGCTCCACGAGGCACCAGGGCAAGGTACAGCCTCACACCCCAACGACAACCACCTACCCACAAGAAACAAGCTCAGGGCAGAGCGTCCGTAAGCCTCCCCACAGGCGGGGCATTGAGTAAACCGATGAGAAGACCCGGACTGCCTGCTGGCCAGCTCCGGTGATGACGCCGGCACGGACGAACCCTCAGACCCACCTAACCTGGCCGTCTCCCCCCCAAAAAAGCTTGCGGCCATGTACATAGACTTACCCACACCATACCTCGCACTTGCATTGACTCTGCTTATGATTAGCTAGGCACACTGCCTAATGATAACACAGTATACACACAGCATGAAACATGGCACACACTTCACTAAGCCACACCAACAAGCCTCAGAACGCAAACACCCACTTAAGGCAGCGCAGCGTGTTATAATATTCAGACTTAATGTTAGAGGGAATAGAAAGTCTACCTGGAAGCCTTTAAGCTAGCAGTGCTCTAAGATTTAAATGTTGAATGTGCACAGTCTGCTATGCACCCTAACGCTATGCAATAATTTCTAGTCCATCGACTAACATATTTTATATCTTGCCCTAGCGTGAGTTGAAACATTACTACACACCCCAGCTCATAGTTTATATGCATAACATATAACTGCGCACGCTAACAATTACTCAGCAAGGTAGTTGACTGTTGGAAATATTCGGTTAGCAATTATGCACTAATATACTCATCATACATAGCATGTTGATTTCGCATGAAAAATAACAAAAATGTGCTGTTTTACTTGCATGCCATAACGACTAGATGTTCAAGATAAGCCTGCAGTAGCTGTTATAGCACTGCAAAATCAAATGTTATATGTCTTCACAAGCACAAAGAAAAATAAAGAATAAAAAATAATAATAATAAAATATATATATATATATATATATATATATATATAATCCCAGGTGAAAAAATAAATGGGATGGAGGTTGGATGACATTGGATGAGTTAACACAAAAAAAAAAAAAAATATGAAGTGACAGTTAGTGGCTACCTGCAGTGCACTTGCAATGTGTATGTAGTTCGAGTTAAAACCGTAATGGAATTCATAAATGCAGAGGGTGTGAATAGAAATATTATGGATCACAATGAAAGAAAAATGAAACAGAGATGTTGAGACCCATGGATTCGCTTGTCTATCTTCAGTCTCTATTTCTATGGGTTACAAAGAAGTATGCATACCAAGAACATTACACAGTATATATAATAATTAGGGCTACGGCAGTGAGAGCATGCAGTCTCTAGAATCAAGTGGAGTTTGACCCTCTTGATACATGCTGAACTTTAATGTTGTACTAAGGAATTTGCAGTAAGAAGCACATTTTCAGGGAATTTGTGGATATCATTGGGAATCAGTAAAAATCATGCTTGAGGCCCATTCTTCAATTGTAATCTCTGATCCTCCAATTCTTAATATGCCTTTTCCACATGCTAGGTTTACAAATCTACCTTAAGTGCTTTAACACCTAATGGCAATTTGGGGATGTTGTTTTAATAAAAACATAAAGCCAGTGTCCCATTACATGTTTAGAAATGTACTAAGGTCAGGTCATTAATGCTTGTATAAATCCAAATGATAATCATAGCAGAAAGTAATGTCACAAAAAATGCTACAGGCTGAAATGAATATAGTCTCGCTCTTGACCAGTAAAATCCTCAATATCATTGTACTATGCCAGTATAGAGTGTCCTACTTATTTACTACCAGAATTTCTATTAGTAGGTCATTAAATGTCAGATTCTGTTCTCTAAGGACTGGAATTGTGTAACTGCAAAACAGACTGTCTCAAGTTCTTAACAGGTTAAAGGAAATTCAAAATCTACACCATGAGAAGGGTAGATGGTAATCGGTATCCTTATCATTTTAAACGTTACGTAAATTAAGAATTTAGTAGCCATGAATGCCTTTAAAAAAAATGTGACTGTTAAGAAAAAATATTCTTAAACTCTACTAGACTGCTTTATAATGTTTAAAAATGTTCTTGTTAAATCTAACAAAAAAAAATATAGAGTACTTTGAATATCTGAAATAAAAACACATGATAAAACAAATCTCTCTAGAAAGGCCACTCTCTACGTCAGTTGTTTAAGTGAAATGTAAGAAGACACCACACGCCTGTGTTAGGATTTGCCTTGCCATGATTCCAGGATTATTCAAATCTTAGGTTTCACTTATTGCTGCGTAACAGACGGTCATACAAGCAAGATCTACTTTAGGCCCATTTGCGCAATAGATGTCTTACTAATTGAACCTGGCACTAGGTAAACAGTCTGTTCCATTTTTATTCCCCATAGTGATATATCTAAGTGTGGTTACTAGGTTTCAGTGAACTTCCTCGGGGCAGTTGAAGCACGATATTCTGTATCGTTACTAGAATTCGTAAAAGTAACAATACAGTTTTAAATCTACAGGCAATAACCAGACTTAAACCTGACCATTCATCCATCAATGACAAAGTATTTCTATGTTGTATTTAAAATTGTATTTCTAAGTAGCCAAAGGATCTTAAGTGCAGTTTGTTCCTCACTAAGTGGTAGTCCCTTCTAAATTGGTTTAATTTGATTATTCTGTGCATATCAGAGCAGAAAAAAAGCTTTATCTAATTGATTTGGTGGCTCTTAAGTCACATTTTGGTTACACCTGCGTTCTGTCTCATGCTGAGAAGGTGACCTTAAGTTGGGATTCTGGGCATAACACCCAGCTTCATGACAAGTGAGCATGTAGGTACTGTAAGGTTTCAGGTGCAGTAAGGTAATCTCTCTGGAGACTTGTTGTGGGTCTTCAAGCAGGCAGCTGGTAGTACATGTGATTTGTTTGAGGATTATTTAGATTTTTGTGTCCTCTGTAAATTACACCATTGAATAAAACAATGAAAATCCAGGACACACATTGCAACTGAGGCAACATTACTTTATTTCTCCTCTTCTCTCTATGCTGAATGCTAGCTGCAAGAACATAGATTTTAATCTGAGCAAGTGCAACCTAGTCACAAAATGTTAGTGCCTCAGCAAGAGTTCCCCATGTAGGGGAATGATTTTTTAAAATTTATTTTATACGCTGATTGAGGCATCATCCTTTTTTAGAGAAGCTGGCAAATTTGTTATGATTGACAGCCAAGATAAAGGAGCCTGCATGATGAACAGGTGTAAATTGCTATATATTATTGTCCACACCTAAGAAACACATATTTGTTAAATACATGAGATACAAAAATATACTATTAAATATCTGGGAAATGGCAATTCCCCTTTAAGATTCAGTCCTAAAAGTCAAAGCTTCTGTTGCTAGCTGGTTAAACAGTATGATGCTATCCAAACGTGTTCCCAAGGCTAAAAACCTTCATCACTGAGAAAGCAGATAATCACCATAACTCCAAAACAGGGCAGTAAATATGCAAGACAGTGATAAACTACACACAGAAAATAGGTAAACAATACACTAGATAGACAACATAAATGTGAAAAGCAGCACGCCAACACTGAATTAATAAAGAGTTATATCTAAAAACATCTGGCAAAAGCTGCAGATCTCTTGATTTTGTAAGCCCTCCCCTTCTAATCCAGCCCAGACGTTCTGTGGCTGTCCAACCACAGACTCCCCAATGCAGCTCAATGAGTCTCTGCAAGGAAGTGTCAGGGGTGGCGGTCCGGTGACCGGGACCCAGTAGGCCTGATCTTGATAGGAGTCACTCTGTGGAAATGGATTATCAGGGCCTGGTGCAGGGTAACCACACGCCCCCTGGTGTTGAGCACTAGTGATTGTGCGGCCACATACCAGGGCCCTGGTGCAGTTTCTGCGGATCCCAGGTGTCAGATGACAATAAGCAGACCTCCCAGGATCTGAATAGGGAGGCTCTGCAGCAGATATGTATCCAGTACAGAAACAAGGTAAGACTAGGATAGACACCAAACAAGAAAACAAGACAAAACTAGGAGAACCCAGAATCGGAGCAGGACAGAAAGCAGAACCCAGAACATGTACACAAGACATGAGGAAAACAAGAACAGGGCAGGACAGAACTGTACATGAAATGGGAATACAAGACAAAATAAAACAAGACAAGAGATACAAGGCGACATAACTAATTACAATATATGTAAAACATTGGAGATTTAGACATACATAAATGGCCAAGATGTATGCAGCCCAACTGCTTCAAAGTCCTCCAATTACGGTGGGTTCCGTATCTGCCTAGATATGCATGACTAAATAAACAATAATACAACACACACAGCACTTACCTGCAAGAAAAGGGCAAAGGACTTGGAACAACCGCCTGCACTAACCAACTGAAACAAAAGGATTAATGGAAAAGGAAAGGGTGTGGCAACAGAAAACAAACATATAAAGGAATCCAGGAGACTGGGAATTCCAGGTATGGAAAAAAGGAATGAACCCAGAAAACCCAGCATAAAGAAAACCAGACATGGAATAGAAAACCAGAAAAACTAAACAAGAATTATAAAAAAAAGAATACTGGATACCAGAAGCCATTGCCAGAAATGATCCGCAGCCAGGAACAGGATGTGACTGGAAGGTGCTCTGGGCAATTGTCTGACTTCTTGTAGTCTCTCTGTTTTACTTGATGATAGTTTTTCCTCATCAGAGATTTTTTTCATTGGCTACCTCAGTGGAATGACTACACACCTTTCTGCCCTATCCTTTATTGTAAATTCTAACCAATGCACCATAACCGATGGTTATTCTGATCTAAACTGCAAGGAGGCAGATTGGGCAAACAAGTCACCAGGGCCCAGTAAGCAATGCAGCAATGACCCACAATAGCGAACCTGTAAGAAAGGAGACAGAAATGGCAATAAAATTTCAGCAATTAGTAAGTCCATGTACTGCATACATACCCTGTACAGGTCCCCACTTTCCTTACACAACATCTCACTGTGAAAGAACCTGGGCTGTGACTGAATGTATGAGCATTGGTGTCCGTTTGCTACATGCACAAAATTATAGATCAAGCTGTCATTAAGTGAAAACTCAACTTTTTTTATTGTTTTGAAAATAAAAGTCTAAAATTAAAATTTTTAGCTCTCGTTTCGTTGGTCAGGAACACCCATTATCACACCATGCTCCATTAGAATGTTCAGAACTTGCACATTATGTCAGGATTTGTAAACACACTAGCTCTAGATTACATTCACAGATTTTAGTCCGATAAGTTGTGTTTCCAACCAAATAGAACGTAATGATGGCAGTCTCCATAAGGCAATGATAAACAACTTTTTCTAGTCCAGGTTATTTATATGTACACTGTAAAAAGAAAACACACAGAAACAATGATACATGGATTGGGGGAGGAGGGGAGGGGAGATACAGTTTTTGACAATAGCAGTGCCACCTTAACTCGTCAATGGATATGTCCTATATTGGGCAGGAATAATGGAATAGGCTCAGCTTCCATTAAACATATGGGAGCATCCTGATTGGCTAAACCACTTCTTGTTTTAGATAGAGATACCTACAGAAGATATAAAGCCTGAGGAATTGCAGTAAATGCAGACATTGCAAAGTTCTCTTTGTTCGTTTTTTCAGATTGTTTTATGTATTATCTATATAATAAATTAAACACATGGACCACCTTCAGCCCATATGCCTCTTTAATCCAGTCGTTCCTAACTAGGTCAGTTCACTTGATGGAGAGGGAGGGTGGTAGACTTACATCCGTATACCAACATGCAAACAGCCCTTATTCAGACAAAGATGGTAATGGATTTTTTGCGTAATAGTTTAGTAGCTTCTCAACAACTGTCTGCTAATGTTGTCTACAGTCTCAAGACCGCTTCTGATTAGTTTGTAAAGCAAAGCTGCTTCTATGACAAACACAGACAAAATCTGGAGCCTTAAAATCTAAATATCCCAAAACATAGCAACATGTAGAGAAATAAACTATACTGACTGCTCAAGCAGGTCAACAGTGCATAAACAAAGGATAGTTTTGTGCATTTTATATATTAGGTTTTTTTCTTTTTCTTCTCACGGATATATAGATTCCCATCCCTTCACTCTTAACCTGTGGTGTAGAGAGTGGTGGTCCACACGTTAGAGATTACTGCCTGATACTGCACTTATTGCAGTTTAAGTAGGTAGGTAGGAACATGACATTAGATGGACAACCCAGCACTGGTCTACTCGTGTCCCGTATTGGATTCCTGCTAGAGATTTTCTTCCAATCAGCTTTTTTTTCTTCTAAACACAAATGTACCATGTTCTTTGGAGCCCTCTACACTAAAACTATGCCTTCAAGTAATTTACATACTACAGAATGTTCTTTCTATTTCCCTTCGCCGTGGTGCATCATAATTTGTATAGCTGTCAGCAGAAAGCATGACTTGCAAACATTTGAAGGCCTCTCTCTAGTAACTCGAGTGGTTTTCTTTCCCTAAATACAATGTTCACATTCCACAGCTCTAAATGACCAGTGATTATTCACCCTTTAACTGCCTGTGCAATACTGAGCATCTTTATGTCACACTATAAGATGGTTCCTTAGAAACCTACTCAACGTCTGGTGTTGCATAGCAACTGGAGCCTTTAGCCGGGTCTATACATGTGAAAATCACAGAAAGCCTGCGCTGTAGTAATCTTTAAAGTGTGTAGAGTACAGTGTTTGTCTTAAGCACAATGCACACTTTGAGACTTGACACCAGGGCCAGCAACTTCTTATGTTCCAACTGCCATTAAATTATTCCCATAAAGCACAGCCTGCCAAATGACTGCTTACCATGGGAGTTAATCCACAACAAATAGAGCAAAGTATCTCTGTAATTACTTCAGCTACTATGATTTTTTTATTTTTTTTTAATTTCCTCAGTTATACTGACTAATGTAGACCAAGCTCTAAAAATGCATTCCTAACTTGTGTGCCAAACATATTTTTTTCAAGATGCTATAGCAAACACTTCGAGGAACAAGTGAAGCTAATGACGATAGTGTTTCGAAACATAAAATCTCTGACAAAGAAATGTGCTTGATTAGTGCAATGTACAACTAACAACCAAACTTAAAGAGACACTAAGGGCACTCAAACCACTTTGTCTCAACGAAGTGGTCTAGGTGTAACGGTCCTTTAGTTTTAACCCTGTAATCTGTACCATTATCATTTAGTGGATACAGAATTGGACATGGAAATAACAAGTGAATTATATGTTTGGTGTATATTGAAAAGAGTGCTATGTCCAAAAATAAGTATACATTATAATGGCTGTATGGCTAAAAGATTAAGGGCAGATTGAAGAACAGGTAAAAGATCGACAATTGAATGCAAAATGTATCATGCCGAATCAAACCCCTATTAAAGAGATTACATTTTTTAAAAATCATTCATTATTTAAAAAGGAACTAATACGTATAATGATCTTAATTTCATGTTAACTTATCTACAACCTATATTTAGCAAATATGTATTTGTGAGGTGTGAAATATAACTTTAAATGTGGAACCTCAACTAATTTGCCGTGTGACTGGGTGCCTCCATCTTGGCTCTGTCCTTTATTGCCAGTGGTCAATATAGAGCAGAAGAGAAATTAAACAATGTGTTCTACTAATTTGCAATATGTGTCCTATGTTTTCCTGGACTGAAATGTGATTTGCTAAATTATTAGTATAAATCTAAAAGGCAACAAATCATCAAATGAAAATAAAGTTAACACGATTTCTAGGTATTTTTCAATGTCAATTTCCAGGGAAGTGAAGGTTTAAAGGTGAAAAAAAAAAAAATGTTTGCAACATAAAATGTTGTCTATAAACATTTCAAGGAATCCTTTTCATCTCCATGTTATTGTTATGCTGTCATGAGCTGAGATTGCCTGCATCTCTGAAAATTCTGACCTTGGAGTTTTTAAAGACACACCCATGACACATTATAAATATCTGTAAAAATACCCCAGTGACATCACTAACATCTGTTTTTCACCTCAGTTTTCAAGTTTACTGTTTGCAAACAGGGCGGTTTTGAAGCACGACTGACATTTTACTTATCTGTTTCATTCTTTCTGCATTATGTTCTGTTTAAATTGTAGGGATTAAAATAGTTTCTTTTTTCCTGCTTGGTAATTAAGGAACTTCACTAGCCACATCCCTAATATATGAGGCATTTTATTGTTCATTTCTATATTTAGTATTTTGTTTTCTTTCTTCTTTTTTTCCTTTGAGCCGGGCCCGTAGTTACTTTTTCACCACACTGCAGGTATTTGAAATGTTGAGGTACGAACAGGAGAACCAAATGGGCAAAGTGGGCTAATGCTTTAATTCATCGAGGGTCTTAAATTCACTCTCTTCCTGTTGTCTCCAAATATAAATGGCAAACAGAGAGCAAAATATTGTGTAGGTGGTGGACCAGATTAGTCCCAAGAGCCTCACACCATTGCAGGTTCCCATGATGGACACTAGGGTTTAAAAATATTTATTTATTCTAGGTGACTTCATAAACTGTTATTAGTCATTTGTTTACATTAGTAGGTAAGACAAAAAAAACTATAAGTGTATATTTTATTTTATAACCACATCATAATAAGATTAAAGGGTTACTCCAACCTCCATGACCACTTCTGCTTTTAGAAGTGGTCATAGATGAAGGAATTTACATGTGCAGCTTTTCTCGTGAAAATAATGTGCATACAGAGATATTTGCACTAATGTTAAATCTGTAGAAAAAACATCTATCATTGTGAACAGCGTGCTTGTGACAAACGTAATGAGCTTCTACTCTGGCAGACAGCACCGGGATCTTGCCTGCAAGAGAATGCGTATATATCCCCTCCCTCTCCCCACCTCCCTAATATGCAGCCTTTTTTTTGTTTTTAATTCTCTCTCTCCCTTATCCAACCCCTCACTCCCTTCCCTTCCCCCCCCCCCAACACAGCTCTGAGTGTGCTCATGCTATCCACCAGCAAATGGAACTTTGCCCCAAATTAAAAACTTCTTTTACAGGTTTATAAGGGAGGGACCTAATTACTAATGTCCAATAGAGCATTCAAAATTTGAAAAAAATAAAAACACATTTAAAAATGGTTGGGGTAACCCTTTACACTCATATTAGTATTAGGTGTATTGCTCTGTGATAAATTTGCATGCCTACGAACATTGGTGCACCATTGGTGGTGTAAAAGGAGAAGGAATGTACGGAATGGCGGCAGGTCTTAGGGTAAGATTGTTCCTCTGGTGATGTCTGAAATGCCTCTGATTGTAAGGTGGTTCCACCTAGAATCTCTATCGCCCTGATTAGAACAGTTAATTATATAGTGTAACGGACCGTTTTGCACACAAGGGGTAAAAACCGTTTAGGCAATCGTCCCCTTTCCAGAGATGCAGGCACAGCTATTGTAAAACACCAAACTCACGAACCGCCAATAAGTGAATGCTCCAAACTCCCGAACGGCATCCAATATAGCACTCCAAACACACGAACTGGAACCATACGAATCGCTGCTAGCAGACGAATAGGAAAAGCATCCAAGCGGCTTACACTCCTAGCAATCAGTCTCTATCAGCATTCAGTAAATCCCCCCAAAGACGAGACAAGGCTCCGTGTTGAGGGTCAAGCAGTGGTCTGTTTAATGAGGGCTACCTGCCCAGTATTTATGCAGGTCTCCCACCTGGTGGACACTCCCCTAGGGGACCAAATGGGAGACTGTGACAAGGGACAGACAATCAGCAAAATAGGACACACAGTCACATTGTATTCCCACAATGCATCCTGGCTTCCTCCCCTCTGCCTTGGAGATAATTGAGAAGTAATTCAATTATCTTCCAAGACAAAGGCAAATCGCCATTATGCACGTGGGGATACTACAACACGAATTACTATTAAAATGCACTATGTGAGACACATAACATTAAAAGCATACATTTAACATATCCCCAGATAGCTCAGGTCTGAGCGCACATTATTAAGCGAATGGCGCTCAGACCACACAAATACAATTTAATCGCCATGGAGCTAAAGTCTTTACACAGTCAGTTTCATGCGAATGAGCTCCATGGGATTCCTATCTGGGGTATAACACATTCAAGCAAAACTACCGAACACCGGGCCGTTCGTGCACTTTCACCGAACAAGAAAAGAGGTCGGCGGCTTCAGCTGTGTTCGCGCAAAACTGTGTCCGATTTCAGTTCCATGAATTAAGCGTCGAACACCGCTGTGCATTCGCATGTTAAAAATGGCCGCGACCTCGTGTTCGTGATACGAATGGCGGCCACCCAGCATTCGTCAATTAAGCTGCGGTTACCCGCAGCTTCAGGGAGGCTAATTGCCGGCACACTCCAGCTCCCAAGTGGTCCAGTCATTCATGCGGTTGTTCGGTAGATTGAATCTACCGAACACCAGGCAGAAAAGCACGAATAAGTCTTTTCTGCAGGGAAAAACAATGTCTTTTAACATGGGGCCATAGTCCAAAGGCAGCAGGCGAGCAACCAGGCTTCTCCAATGCAATATGGCGAGATTGGTCTCGTCACATATAGATAGCACATATTTGTAGCCTGAATATTCTGGATAGTCTAGAGTCCCTCACAAAGGGCAGGCCATGTTGTAGATCAACAAAGTCTTCTCTGAGCCACTCACCCTGTCTGTAATTGCTTGCACTTTAGCTTTATTAACCGTCCTATCTGCCGCCAGCAGTTTCTGAATGTACACTAAGAGATTTTGGTGTTTTGCTTGGTGTCTGGGACTGTCCCATATGAAGTTCCTGAGGATGCTTGCACATAGCAGCCACCTTAGAAAGGGCCCCAATGTCTGTTGACTTGGTAGGTGTACTGGCAGGTGGTTTTTGGGACTGTCGCCCCATATCTGAGATTACTTCAGCTGATTTAGAGGAGGATGTGATGTCTGGTTCTGGTGCTCTGTTTGACAAGACGGAAGGTAGATTTTTGGCCCCCTGGGTTGTGTTTCTGCTGTTTATTCTTGGAGGTAAGAAATAATGTCATGAATCTAAGGGGAATGTCCAGAGTTGAGTATAATGCAGTCTCTGCTGGATGGATAGATTGGCCTATGATATTTATTGATTGGCAGATTTATGCTGGAACTGTAGAATATGGCATCTGCTCTGTCTCGATGTCAAGCTCCTCCCCCTGTCTTTGCCTCTTCCTGGATACACAAAATAAGGGCGCAGGTACAGAATCATCTAGCAGAACAAGCATACATTGTTCAAAAAGGAAAATAGGAAAAAAGGAAATGTCCTCTTCTACAACAGTTACCAGTTATCTTCACAATGAACAACTTCCTGCTAAAACTCAAAAATGAGTGTTTATAATCCATTTTACTCATTGTGATACAATAATAATCCTGTTAGTTGACTCATGCAACTCCACACTTTATTATGACGTATATTTCAAAGCTTGTTTGGTGACTGTTTATGTAAAGCGACAGTTTATGCTATTTTTACGAATCCCATGTGCTGTGCTTGCATTGTGCTATGCACTGATTAGCCAAAACATTAAAACTGCCTGCCTAATAACAAGTAGGTCCCCCTCATGCTGCTAAAACAGCTGTGATGCACTTCACAAGACCTCTGAACATGGTACCTGGCACCAAGACAGCAGAAGATCATTTAAATCCTGCAAGTTACAAGGTGGGGATTGGATTTGTTTGTGAGGTGGGGATTGGATTTGTTTTCCAGCACATCCCACAGATGCTCAATAGGAATGAGATATGGGGAAATTGGAGGCCAAGACAGCACCTTGAACTCTTCTGTCATGTTCCTCAAACCATTCCTGAACAATTTTGCAGTGTAGCAGGGTGCATTATCATGCTGAAACAGGTCACTGGCATCAAGGAATACCCTTGCCATGAAGTGGTGTATGTGGCCTGCAGGAATCTCTAGGTATGTGGTACGTGTCATAGTAACATCCACATGAATGCTAGAACCCAAGGTTTCCTAGCAGAACACTGTCCAGAGCAAAACACTCCACCGGCCTGTCTTTTTCCCATAGTGCATTCTGCTGCTATCTCTTCTCTAGGTTAATGACACACACACACCCTGCCATTCATCTGATCTAAAAGAAAACATGATCCATCAGACCAGGCAACCTACTTCCATTGCTCCATAGTCCAGTTCTGATGCTCATATCAGAAGATTTCAATAGTGGGTAGGGAGTATCATGGGCACTTTAACTGGTCTGCGGATACGCAGCCCAATATGCAGCAAACTGCGATACACTGTGTGTTCTGACACCTTTATATCATGGCCAGCATTAATTTTTGCATCAATATGAGCTACAGTAACTCTTATGTGTGACTGGTTCACCAGTTGTCCTTCCTTGTACCATTTTTGGTGAGTACAAACCACTGCATACCAGGAACACCCCACAAGACTTTCTGTTTTGGAGATGCTCTGATCCAGCCGTCTAGTCATCACTATTTGGTCCTTGTCAAAGTCACTCAGATCTTTTAGCTTACCCGTTTTTCCCTGCTTCCAACATATAAAATTCAAGAACTGACTTGCCTAATATATCCCACCCCTTGAATGGTGTCATTGTACTGAGATAATCAATGTTATTCACTTCACCTTTCAGTGACTTTAACCCTTTCCCGATGTTAGGGCGTTCTATGCCATCCTACAAAAGTAGCTTTAATACCATTAGCGTGGCATAGCACTCCCTAACGATAAGGTCCTCCCTGCAGGACAAATACTCTCCCTCCTCGCTTGATCTGATCACAGATCTGCTTTACATCCGAGGCAGGCCCCCTGCAGCCAGTCCCACCGATCTAAGTCATGTGATTGTAATGACACTGTGATCACATGACTCTGATTGGCTTGATTGATGGATTGCCTGCAAGGGACTGCCTGGGTTGTCAGGCAGATACCCTATGTAATTAATAAAATCACATAAATATGCAAAAATAAATATAGAGTTAGAATTAAATTATATCTACATAGATTTACACATTTAAATAATAGGTTTTTAAGTATCACTCCAATGGCCATTAAAGCATAAGTTAACCTGTCTCATCAAAGTAAACCTCTTGTTGTTAACTGTTAGTGTATGACTCGCCTAAGAGTTGCCTTGACAGGACATATGAGCTTGCACTTTAATGGCCTTTGAAGTTAAAATAAAAACCTATAGTTTTTCAAATGTGCATAGGGACTTGGATAGTGTGCAGGTAACTACTGTTTATTATTAACTTCTCTGAAAGCGTATATTATTTTAGGTGATTCACAACCCAGAAACTACATTGTTGATTTTTTTTTTTTTTTTTTAATAATCAGAAATCTCTTTTGTATTCTGAAATATTACAGTTAAAACTTGAATAACTTATGAGGATTTTTTTTTACCACAGTTGCGGTATGCCAAAGGCTGTTCTACCTCTGTGAAAGGCTGTCTAAAATTTTATTTTTTACAGTAAATGAGCAAATCAATAAACAATAGTCGCAGAATGTATGTAGAACAAGGAGATTGTACGTGTGTTTGAGTTTGAGCATATCCCTTTTATATAATTGTGAACTGCTTTGGAATGCTATGTAAATGCAATAATAATAATAATAGTAATACTGGGCTATTGTAATTTTAACAAAAAGTTGTACTGAAATTGCAAACAAATTATCAAACATATTGGGGCATTTCTTGGGTCAGGATGCAGATTCTCAGTCACATAACCTGAAGATGTCTTCATCATATTGTATGTTTTCTTCCAGCATACAATCATTTAAAAAAAAAAATGATCTACAGAATAAATGCATTCTTGAGTACAGTGGACCTAATCATTATAATTTAAATCCTAGTTTTCTAGGAGATTTTAGACTTCTCAGACCTTGTCAGGTTCTTTGGAATACATTTTTGCCAAACTAAGAAACCTTTTGATTAATTTAAAAACACCAGGGATGTCTATAAGATACATTGACGTGTGCACTACATTGAACTTATATTGACTATACTATAGTAAATAAATCCCCATTACTAAGGGCAGGAGGATATGTGTATTAGCATTTTAACAGTAGACATTAGATCATTGAGCTAATATATGTTTTGATAGGCTTTATTTTTTGTGGCATGTTTTTCCTCCGTGTATGCCTATAGCAGTACACAGAAAAACATTTATGTCCCAAAATTGTAAATGTACTTGACCACTTATGTGGAGCAAAGTTACGTTTTGCTTTGTTGGTGTTCTTGAAGGTTATAATTATGAAAATGACAAGATTGCAAGGTTTTTAAATAGCATGAGAGACTCATACTATCCACTGATATCTGGTTTGTGTCATTATGTATTTATATAGTGTCTCATGTTGTATATTGGACAAACTGTTTTTACTTCACCCGAAGTCAGCGGGTACATATGCATCTTTGTGATATTTAGGAGGTGGCCAAATCTATTTGTGCTGCTTGACGTAATAGAAATATGACTTGCACAAATAAAATTAGCATCTCTGAAACGCAACATAGGCACCTCTTTCTCTATTAATTATAGTTCGTTATTTCATGTATCCTTGACACCCTGGTATATTGATTTTGAAGGAGATTGATTTTCTTGTTGATTGATCTAAATTTTTATGCATAGTATAGTATCCACTGATAGTTTATGAAATATTCTTAGAGAGAGCATAACAAAATTAATTATTCCAGGAATGAAACTTTATAAACTAGTTTTCTGTAAGCCAACAAAAAAAAACCTCTAAATAATAATACTGCAAGAACAAAAATCCATACAATTGTTTGTTGTTTTGTAAAACCAAAATATAAATATTTGAAAAAACAAACAAAAATAATTTTAAAAAATGACCGTATTAAAAACGAGTTTGGTTATGTGAAAATATTAGTAGTCAGATTTGAGAAATTATAGCCTGGACACACACTAAAATAAACTTAGTAGAGCCTGTTCTATATCTAGTCCATTAGATCCTGCCCAATTCACTGCTAAGTCAAGCTCCTAAATTGTATCAGTATAGAATTTGTAGGGCTTCCCTTTTTTAAAACATATACTTGCCTAATGAATAATCCGTTTGCCAATCACTTTGACCAAAGCTGAATTTAGATTTTTTTTTTTTGTTCCAGACAGTTCCCTCGTGTTATACATCATATGTTTTAGGTAAATGTACTAAATATTTTAAACTGAAGATTACATTAAAATGAACCTTGGGATTTTTTTCAGATTTTAAAGAACATATTTGACCATTTTGGTATAATCTGTTAATTGTGTTATTTTCTAGAAAGGTTGATTTAGTAAACAATATATGGGTTTATGAATAAATGTTGATCTACTATGACTTTTGTAAAATAAAATTATGTCTATCAGTTGTTTCTTTCTTTTATAATTTATTAAATTTAAGTTGTTATTATTATAATAATTGTGTAAGTGTAAAGTGTACTTCCACTTTTTCGGAAGGCTCTTGCAATCTTAGACAGAATATCAATTAGCTTCTTGTGTTTAAGACCCCTCCACCCCCGATTCATACCTGACTGATAGATTGCAGGAGCCATCGATTAAGTTGCACAGCATTTCAACATTCTGATATTGCAAACAGGTAAAAGGCTCAAAAGAAATAAAAATCCTACGTTTAACAATACAAAATTAGAAATAAAGATACACAACAGTGTACAGATCAGTTTGTAGTCGTGTGAAAAACCACTAAACCCTAAAAACCAAATGTGACTCTACAGTAAAGATTTATTGGTAAATCACATATGATGTATTTTGCTTTGATTAAAAAAAAAAAAAAAATTGTAAGTTGTAAGTCTAACAGAGTTTTGTTGTTTTGGCAAGCACACCATATACATTCCAGACTGTCGTGCTTTGACTAGAATTAATGGCAGGGGTGAGCATTAGTTGAGTGGTTAATTTATTGATGACCTCATTTTTAATGTAGGCTTGATGCTTGAATGCTAAATGCCATTTGTCAGCAAAATGCGTCAGACCATTACTGTGATCCAATTCATAAGAAATGGTATAGAAATCATATTTCTCCATATAAACAATGTTTCAAATGTTTAATAGAGTATGGTAGGTGTAACATGATCTATGCATTGTGATAGCATAATTTCAAGCAAATGAAAAAATTGTTAATGGGCAAACAAGCTTTATAAAACAGACAACACCGAATTCCTTTTAAATGTAAGAAACAGGAGAAGAAAATAGCTATACCTGACATTTAAAGGATTAACCCATTGAGTTGCACACCCTTTTGACATACAAGGAGATAAGCTCTCAGTCCTTGGTGCATTGACACAAGTATTCATATCATCCAGTTAAATCACAGGCATGCTCTACCAGACTATATTCTGCACTTCTTTTGTTTCCTACTTGGTAGTTTATGAGTAATGTCTGAACTATTGTCCTCTGAACTGAATAAGAGACATTAAAGAATGCATTTACCACCCCTTTTTTAAATAAATGTATTATTGAGATAATGCAATGGAATTAAAAAAAGATGCTTTAGAATGCCTCTACTTTGTGGAAAATACCCACGATCTCTTATGCCTTGTATTCCACTGTCTCAGCCAATCTCGTTCCTCTCATCACATTTCCCCCCCCCATGATGTACGATCATATGAATTCTTCTATCCATCAATGTGGGCATCATTATCCATTCTCTGGTCAAATTGTACCAATCACAGAGACTTAACCAATAATACCCAGTCATATGTTTTGTTAGAGTGAATATCTCATTCAATTCATCGATCCTTGTCATCCCATTGCTTTCAGAATGTGCATGTATGATCACTTATCCCACATAGAAATTATTGACTGGCTGCACAGACATGCTCAAGGCAGCAAAAAAAAAAAAAGTGAAAACTCCTAGCAGGTTACATCAACTTGCAAATGCTCCGCTTTAATTAGTTATTACACTCCCCTTTAATAAGTTATCACTCGCTGCAGCCTTCAGCATGTTAAAATGACTCCATTATTTTCTTTATGAAAACAAAACTAAATGCAGCATAAAAGTCCATTAGAAACATGTATAGGTTTCCATCAGGAACTTAAAGGGATACTAAAGTGCCAGGAATACAAAGCTGTGTTAAAAACCCTTTATTTACTTACCTGATCCCAGCGCTATTGTCCCTCGGTTCTAGGTCGATGCTGTGCCATCTCTGATGGCGCTAATGTACATGCGCGGAAAATGACGCTCACGCATTAGATCTCGCCATAGGAAAGCATTGAATCAACGTCCCTCTGGGGACAAATCTGACACTAGATGTCCTCAAGCAGAGAGTGAGGATGTCCAGTGTCAGATACTGACAGAATGCAGGGAGATTGCAATGTCTGGAACTGCAATGTTTAACATTGCAGCACTAAGTGCAATAGAGACACTGCACCCAGACCACTTCAATGAGTTGAAGTGGTTTGGGTGCCTATAGTGTCCCTTTAATATGCTAAGTGGGGACGTGAATGTTTTTTATTTTATTGCAGCAAATTGAGTGAAACACATGATATTTTGCATGGCCGCCATTCATATGTCTGAATTGTGCCTTTAAATAGTCCCTTATAGAATAGAAGGACGTCATCATCTGAACTCAGACCTTCTAACCATGGGACCATCATGATTATGCAAATTAGGCCCCCGCGGGCCTTGTGATCGCTCTGAAAGAGCAATAGGCGTCCATAGTGCTGCCTGCAGGGGGACTGCCTGAACTGACAGGCAGTCTCCCTGCTTCTGTTAAAATAAAATAAAATGTCAATAAATTAAAAATTAAAATAAATATATATATATATATATATTATATATATCATACTAAGTGTATTTTTTATTACTATATACATATATTAATATAAAAATACACTTAGAGTAAAATTAATATATATAATATATATATATATATATATATATTATAACTATATATATTGTGGATATATATAGTCTAAAAAATAAATAATTAAAAATAATTTAATAAAAAAAATATATATAACAGGGTTGATGTTCCAGGAGGGATAAGCCAAATGGCAAATGATTTAGGTAAACTAGAAAAATGGTCAGAATTGTGGCAACTGACATTTAATGTGGATAAGTGCAAGATAATGCATCTTGGACGTAAAAACCCAAGGGCAGAGTACAGAATATTTGATAGAGTCCTAACCTCAACAATTGAGGAAAGGGTTTTAGGGGTGATTATTTCTGATGACTTAAAGGTAGGCAGACAATGTAATAGAGCAGCAGGAAATGCTAGCAGAATGCTTGGTTGTATAGAGAGAGGTATTAGCAGTAGAAAGAGGGAAGTGCTCATGCCATTGTACAGAACACTGGTGAGACCTCACTTGGAGTATTGTACACAGTACTGGAGACCGTATCTTCAGAAGGATATTGATACCTTAGAGAGGGTTCAGAGAAGGGCTACTAAACTGGTTCATGGATTGCGGGATAAAACTTACCAGGAAAGGTTAAAGGATCTTAACATGTATAGCTTGGAGGAAAGACGAGACAGGGGGGATATGATAGAAACATTTAAATATATAAAGGGAATCAACACAGTAAAGGAGGAGACTATATTTAAAAGAAGAAAAACTACCACAACAAGAGGACATAGTCTTAAATTAGAGGGGCAAAGGTTTAAAAATAATATCAGGAAGTATTACTTTACTGAGAGGATAGTGGATGCATGGAATAGCCTTTCAGCTGAAGTGGTAGAGGTTAACACAGTAAAGGAGTTTAAGCATGCGTGGGATAGGCATAAGGCTATCCTAACTATAAGATAAGGCTAGGGACTAATGCAAGTTTTTAGAAAATTGGGCAGACTAGATGGGCCGAATGGTTCTTATCTGCCGTAACATTCTATGTTTCTATGTTTCAAATGTTATTCTAACTGTATTTTGATATTAATTGTGACGGATCGCCTGGCACCCCGACTGGATACCTCCATTAATCGCTGCTTTCTAGTACTTGCGAGCACCATAAGCACTGTACTGGAACACCATAACCACCATAAATGCTATGAACCACCGCAGCTTGGTTGGGGTCTCGCCATCCACCACCCACCCTGCACCCAAGACCAGAATCCAGCTTCCAGTGGGTAGACCTCTCCTAGTCCATAGAGCGTAGCAGGAACAGCTCTTAAGAGCTAGTGATTACACTCAGGGGAGTATTGTGATATAGCAATCCCCAGAATGAATGTAGTTCTCCAATCCCCCAAACATGAGCCAAGACTTCATGAAGGGGTAAACAAATCTCAGTTGAATGGGAGCCACACTTGGCCTTATATGACAATCCCCATGCAAGGTATACGCCCATATGGACCTGATGGCAGACTGATTTGCAACTTCACAGACCAATAACAATAAGGTTACAAGGCACGACACTCCCACACACAGCACACAATCCCTCCCCTCTGCCTGGGAGATAATTGGATCAGTAACTGTACTAATCTAATCCAATTATCTCCCAGCACAGAAAAAAAACACATGTTTTTAAAACACCCCAAAGTACCCTAAAAATACATAAAACCCCAAAAATGTCACATCCCCTGATGGCCCTGATCTGGGAGTCTTATTTTTGACTGACCGTGCACATGGTCCTATGCCCAAAACAGTTCAAGGGAATCAGGGCTTACAGTTCGTCTCTCTGTCTGGAGTACAGAAGTACATAACTCACATGAACTGAGCCTTTTCAAGTGCATTGGGCAAGGTAAGAGGCAAGAGGCTTGCCAGCAGGGCCCTCCAAGACTAGGTTAGTTCATCACATTAATATATATATATTCATATCAAAATACACTTAGAATGAAATTATATATAAATATATGTGTATATATAAATATAAATAATACGATATATATATATATATATATATATGTATATATATATCCATATACATAATTACATAAATATACACGTAGACTTCAAATTTATAAATATGTATATATATTTCAATTCTACATGCATATTTATGTAATATTTTTACATAAGTAATTTTATTGATTGTAATTTGAGGGACCTGCCTATCAACCCATGCCGAAAGTCCAGAGAATTACATTTGCTAGCACTGTATTGACACCCTAAAACCTGTATATGGGGGGTACTGTTTTACTCCGGAGACTTTGCCGAACACAAATATTAGTGTTTCAAAACAATAAAACGTTTCACAGCGATGATATTGTCAGTGAAAGTGATGTGTTTTACATTTTTCACACACAAACAGCAATTTAACTGATGAGATCATTGTTGTGATACTACGTTTTACTGTTTTGAAACACTAATATTTGGGTTCAGCAAAGTCTCCCAGGTATAACAGTACCCCCCATGTACAGGTTTTATAGTGGGTTTTTTTAAAGTTACATGGTCAAATATAAAGCTTGATTTTCCATTTTTTTCACATTGAAATTTGCCAGATTGGTTACGTTGCTTTTGAGAGCATATGGTATGAGCCCAGGAATGAGAACTACCCCAGTGATGGCATACCATTTGCAAAAGAAGACAACCCAAGGTATTGCAAATGGGGTATGTGCAGTCATTTTTAGTAGCCACTTAGTCACAAACACTCGCCAAAGTTAGCATTCATAATTGTTTTTTACATTTTTAATCCACAAATATAAATGCTAACTTTGGCCAGTGTTTATGACTAAATGGCTACTAAAAAAGACTGCAAATACCCAATATTGAATACCCTGGGTTGTCTACTTATAACATGTGAGGCGTGATTCAGAGATTTATAACAGACAACAGTGTTACAATGTTACAATTGATAAATTTTAAAAATATATATTTTGAAACAGCAATGTCCTACTTGTACTTATAGCCCTATAACTTGCACACAAAAAAGAAAAAGTTAAGCATGGGTGTTTATTTGGTGGTTGTAGATGCTTAACAGATTTTGGGGTGTCAAAATTAGAAAAAGTGTTTATTTTTTATTTTTCATCATGTTTTATAATTTTTTGTTATAGTAAATTATATAATATGAAAATAATGGTATGTTTAGAAAGACCATTTAATGGCAAGGTAAACTGTATATAATATGTGTGGGTACAGTAAATGAGTAAGAGGAAAGTTACAGCTAAACAGAAACACTGCAGAAATGTAAAAACAGCCCTGGTCCTTAAGAAAATTGAAAAACGGTCTACTCACTAAGGGGTTAGAGTAAAGACAAACATACAACTGCATTATGGGGCTACATATAAGACATGATTAACTTGTAGTTAAATAGACACGATAAACACCGATACCACTGTAGTTTAATGAAGCAGTTTTGGTTTATAGATCATGTCTCTGCAGGCTCGCCACTCATTTGCACAGAAGAGGCTGTTGCAGGCTGTTAACAACACAGGAGATCCGAAAGTCTAAATTAAAGTCACTTTGCAATAAGGGGAAAGTAAAAATTGTGACTCTGTTTTCAGGAAGTGTTTAAAGGGACTCTCCAGTGCCAGGAAAACAATCTGTTTTCCTAGCACTGCAGGTCCCCTCTCCCTCCCACCCCTCATCCCCGGTTGCTGAAGGGGTGAAAACCCCTTCAGTCACTTACCTGAGACCCCCGCCGATGTCCCTCGGCGGTGGTTTCGAGTCGCCACTGCTCCTCCTCTTCATTACGTCAGCCGGCGGGGGAGAATGATCCCGCCCACTGGCTGAGGAGATCTAATGCGCATGCACGGCATGTGCATTAGAGCTCTTCATAGGAAAGCATTGAAAATGCTTTTCAATGCTTTCCTATGGGGAATTGAGCTACCTGTGCTATAGACCAGGAAGTGCCCTCTAGTGGCTGTCTAGTAGACAGCCACTAGGGGAGGACTTAACCCTGCAATGTAATTATTGCAGTTTATGAAAACTGCAATAATTACAGCTGCAGGGTTAAGGGTAGTGGGAGTTGGCACCCAGACCACTTCAATGGGCAGAAGTCATCTGGATAACTGGAGTGTCCCTTTAAGGAGGCTGTGTAAGTCTTAGCCAGGGGAGGTGTGGCTAGGGCTGCATAAACAATGTCATTTAAATGGTAAAGAATTGATCATTGAATTTCAGAAGCATACTACTTTATATGCTAAAACCACTTCACTGAGCTAAAATTTGTGTTGGTGCTTTGAGTGTCCCTTTAACGTTACATAATTCTACATATGGCCACTATCAGGTATACAGTAACAACGCCAATGTGCTTTGTCTTCAGAACAAGTGAACTTCAGAACAAAGTTTTATTCCTAGCACGATCGCTCCCTCGCACCACCCCTTCCTCAATGAGCTCAAGTGTTCTGGGTGCCTATAGTTCCCTTTAACAGCTTATTGTGGTTAAAAGAGTAAAGTACACTTTATAACAAGTTGCCATAGTCTGTCATTTTGGGGGTTAATGATTTACACATGTAGCATGACAAAGTTAGTGTGTATGCAAAATTTAATAATTACATTTACAAAGGAAGCTAAAATAACATATATATATATTTCATTTGTCAAGTTGCAAGCAGGATTTTGGAAATGTGCCTAATATTTGTCAGGAAGTGAGCAAACTGGTAGCAGACGTGGAATATTATTCGAGACATGAGAAAGAACAAGTAAGATAACTGGAGTGATTTTGAGGAAGGGGAATCTTATGATAAAGTAGTGGACATTTGTAACTGTTGGCAGCTCATGCCAAGGTCTTCTGGCATTATCACAACCACTCAGAATAGCTTTTTAATTACACAAATGTCACAGCTCTGAATAGGTTTGTTTGTGCATGTGTTTGCCTAAAGAATATGTTCACTTTTTATGGTTATTTGCCAATAGTTGGTTTTAACTGTTCAGATTTTTAAAGTGAATGATAGACCACAACAGATGGAATCCCAAAATGTAGTTATAAATATGAACATCCTCATCTCAGTAACTTAAAGGGACACCATAGTGCCAGGAACACAAACATGTATTCCTGACATAGTTCTAAAACCATCATTAAGGTGGTCACCCCCCTTACCTCAGTTTCAAAAGGTGATTTACTCACTTTTTTCCCAGTTCCACATGAGGTTCCTCACATCTGGCCTTGCCCCTGATCAGCCTTCTTGGCTGACATCATCAGAATCAATGATCTCTGTCAATAGGAAAGCATTGGATTGGCTGAGCTTATCAATTCTGGTGATCTCAGCTAACAAGGTAGGCTGAAAGGGCAGAGCCAGACACTGCCCTGGCCAACCAGTATCTCCTCATAGAGATGCACTGAATCAATTAATCTCTATGGGGAAAGTTCAATGTCTCCAGCAGTGCCCCAGGAAGCTCCTCTAGTTGGTGTCTGAGGCGTGGCCACTAGAGGTGTTTCTAGGCTGTAATGTAAATACTGCCTTTTCTCTGCCCTTTGCAGTGTTTACTGCAAAAGGCCTACAGGGACTGACTATACTTACCAAAACAACTACATTAAGCTGCAGTTGTTCTGGTGACTATAGTGTCCCTTTAAGAAATAATGACAATTTATTGTCATTCTGTATAAATTTCAGCAATTTGATAAGTGTCAGATTAATTGTAACATAGTTGTTCAATTCACACATTGTGAGAAACAAACCTTAATATTCTGTAATCTGGACATGTTATTTATTGAACACAAAACAAAGGTAACATATTTCTAATTTCAAATCAACCTTATAATTAAACAAAGAGATTAGAAGGGAGATAAAGGAAGTGAAAGGTGGGAGGTCATCTTGGGGTATAATTATAGTTACTCCAGGGGTGGTGGGGCTAGGAGGGAGGAGCAGCTGAGGGGAGGGGATTAGCCCACAGACTTTCTGATCAGATTTGCAATATGGCACCTATAAATTGCAGTGAGTACAAATACAAACATAAAAAATTGTTCAGATATCAAATAAGAGGCATACTAGTTTGTGCATCGAACTATGAATTATTGGGAATTTACTATTGAATTGCAAAGTTTAGGAAATATTCGTTAAGTGAGTCAGTAAACATCAAATTGTTATGTATTCAAATGCAAATGTCAAAATGTAGACAAAATAGCTTATCTGGAAAGAAATGCTAACTATTGTCACAGCTGGGATACTTTAGCCTACATTTTAACATTTGCATTCTAACTTTCAGCAACTTTATGTTTAGCAAATAACTCTCTATGTTTAATGGCCCAGCTGTTTTGGAGAAAAAGTTGCAATTGCCTGGTGATTCCTCAACTACTCACACTTTAGTTATAATCTTGGATATATTTTTCAGATTTGCTGTTTTGGCCTAACATTAATATTGTTCTACATTCATATTGCACCTGCTCAGGCAAATTGTGTAGCAATAGAAGTCATTTTCTAGTACAAATGTTAGCTTAACATGCATAAACTGATTTATTACTTTGTGTGGACCCTGTCATAAGGCTTACAGTTTAAACAAGTGCTTCATATAACTGCATTAAATATATATATATATACACATATAATAAACATCAGTATTGACCACAAATAGTCTAAGAAATGTCACACAGGCATGATATTTATTAACACTGTGAATGGTTCTGTAAAACAAGTCATGCAACCTGACTAAATATATACAATTTTGGAAAAAATAAATCCTATTTTGGCCTAAATTCTGTTGAAAACTAATTTGCAAAAGGCAATATTGAATAGTCACCCTGTCGCTATAACTTAATTGCAGACTTTCCCCTTCTCAGCAACTTTAAACTAAATTATGCAGTTTTTGGTTAAATACAAGTCACAGTTACAGTACACACCTCCATTTATTTTAAAATAAAGTCTTTATCCTTGTGGCTTATCCTCTACACGTCTGTTCTATTTACTTAACTCAGGGTTATTGAGTAAAATAAGAATTCAAAGTGTATTTTAAATGTCAGTTAAATATAGTACAACTGTGAAAAAACCCTAAATAAGCTAAGCTTTCATTGTGAGGGGCATAAGGGGTGGTGGTGGTGGTGGTGTTGTTGCTGCTTTTATACAAATTAGTTGTAATTATTGATAAACTAAGCTTTGTTTATGCTGACCTTAAATTTGTAATTCAAAAATTCACTTTGAATTCTCACTTTACTAAATCACAACTAATATATACCCCACCCGTCCTGTCCTTTTATTTATTTGCTTAGATTTTTATTAAATAATCATTCTATGTTAAATAATCACTACTTTTTTTTTTTTAATATAATTATTTAAATCAAGCCCTGGTGTTAAATTTTCATCTGGCAAAGCAGCAGCAAACTAGAATATTTAACAGTAATTCTCTCATATCCTTATTGATATATTATAAATTCAAGGTTATTCACCAAAGCGAGAAACTAAAAAACAACAGACTATAGTTGGCAAAATGGGGGAAATTTTTTTTTTTTTAAACTTACCTATTCTGACTTTTTAATGTGAAATTTCCCTGTTTTTTTTCCTCAACAATACCCTGTTTTGAAACTAGCCCAGTAAAAAAAAAAAAAAATAACAATTATTTTAAAATAAATACATCATTCTCATTTTAAATGGTCTAATTTCTCTCTGGCAGAAAGTGGGTATCTCAAAGTGATGTGATGTCAGCAATGAATTAAATTTAAATTTTACAACAGGTACATGAAATTGTGATTTTTATATATAATGTGTGTATATATGTATGATTCTGGTTTGAGACGTGCTGCAGATCTTCCTTTATCTGTAGCCAGAGGACAGGGAGACTGTGCAGTGTGTTAGGGATCCTTGTCTCTGCTCCACACCAGGGTTTCCTTCCCTCCCCCATAGCAAGTCTCCAGGTTTTGGTTTTGGTTCAAAGAAAGCAGCAGGCAGGCTCCCTGATCTGGCTGGTGATGAGCCTGCCACATTGAAGTCTGGGCTCTGACTGGATTCTCCCCTGAAGACGCAGCAGCCCCAGTTAAGGAGTCCCTTGACTTTTTTTTTATTTTTTTTCTCCCCTTAATCCATGTGAAGCTATGGTTCGCATTGTGCTTCAGGGCAGAGGAGAGGAGGAGACAGGAAACGTGCTCATCAGAATGGCCAGCTGATTCATGTTAATAACCAGCCCAGGCTCACATGCTGGAAGCTGCAGGCAGGATAAGGAAGAACAGGGAATTTAATCATCAATTCACTGTCTGCAGAATAAACATTGTATCACTCATGCACGGGGTCCAGGCTATGTCTGGCTAATGGGATTTCCTAGCATATGTTGGATCGGAGCCTGTGACCCACCAAGTGGACTGCTATAACAAGGCACCCCTGGGCTGTGACTGGAGCCTTTTTTCTCTCCAGGGTGTCTTTTTTAACATTATGAAGGATCCCTCATGTATGAGCCGTGGTCATCCGAGCATGGAAATGTATGGCAGGATGGACCCTTTAGAGTTTGAGGTTAGCCCTGTCAAACGTTTGAAAACTCAGCATCCTTTTCCCTATCTCTTCGCAGAGGAGGCCTATCAAAAGCTGGCCAGCGAGACCCTGGAGGAGCTGGACTGGTGCTTGGACCAGCTGGAGACTTTACAGACCAGGCACTCTGTCAGTGAGATGGCCTCCAATAAGGTAAGGACCACCTCTGTTGCTTTAGAACGTCTGGGGGTTCTGTTGTATTGATATTGATACATGTATCCCATGCAGGTAATAATGAATAATTACTGTACTGATATGGAAACACGTATCCCATGCAGAAAATAAACAATAATTCATTATAATCCTTGCAAAAGCTGTAACCTGTGGCTGGTGATCTAAGGGTTAACGGTGTCTTTCTGCAGGCTGTGTAGTAGTAGGCTGCAAAACTGGACTGCAATGAAAATTCAGCCCCAAGTGCAGTGAAAGGTTAACACATTCTCAGCCAATGTCACAGTTAAAATCTGAAAAAAATAATCTAATGTAGCATGGTATTGCACCCACATTTTACTCCCAGAGTGGTGAAAAGTTCTTGGCACTGTTGATTTAACCCTATATCGTAAAATGCAATAAAGTGTTAAAGTAGTGTGGAACTATTATTCAGATTTTTTTTTATTATAGGCTTCTCGAAATTGTATTTTTATTTCCCAATGCTTGACATGCAGAGGATACTGGGATTTATAATGTACATTATTCCCAGCTGTTGATTAAAGCAGGAAGATGCTATTTAGTGATTTCAAATATATAATTTTTTTTTTTTTTAAATTCCCATCACAACCACACAATTTCTGATCTGATTAAAATGCATTCATATTTGGGTACCGGATACTGGCAATAAATGCACAGCTATGTTGACAATCTATTACACACATATGTATTTTTCTCCCTGCTTCTTCCTTTTGGTTGAACCTCTTCCTCCTCTAAATCCCGTAACAGGCCTGTTTTGTATTCTGGTTGTATTTCCCCATCACCAGAGTGTGACGTTGGTTGCATGCTGGGACATGGTTGCTTGTTTTTATATTAAGCTTCGATTATTCACAAGCAATGAATCATGGTTAGTGAAATGGTTAAACGCATTGTGCGCATAACTGATTTATAATTTCACTTGTTTTTAACAAGTATGTGTTTTAGTAATTTATCATTTTTTTATTATTTTTTTTATTTATGAACTTTTGTTTCACACTTCATTGGCACATGGCACTAAAGGTGCAAATTAAGCCTTTACATGACCATTTAACCTTTCGTCTTCCATCTTTTGTGAATAATGTATCATAAAAGTATAGGTTCTAGTGTGTATGTGTGCATTTATGTAAATATACACTCATGCAATGCATATAATATTTAGTTTTATTGATGGTAATATAGATGTAATTCACAAATGTACATCTTATAGCTGTGTTCTCATACGAACATTCCAAAAGAGGGAGAAATTCGTATTTAAGCACTGTTTGTTTTATTTATTTATTTATATTTTTTTTTTACCTTTTCTAATAAAGATCAATTTTGGTTTTAAGATCTAACTTTTTTTTTTTTTTTTTTTAAATTCAAGATTACATTAAACATTTCACTTTGCATTTCTAGTTTGACTAAAGCTTTGATTTCCACAGGTGCAGGCCCCTATAATAATAATAATAATAGGGATTCTGCTTACAGAGCAGTTAAAAAAAACAGTAAACGGTTGGTTGAAATTCTAACAGCGACTCTTGGTCAGATCAGCCGTATTGTAATTTCTCAGGCCAAGAGGACACACTCCTGACTTGTTTATATAACCCACTTAACTCAAGTTTACATTCAGCGAAAGTAAACTTGCCTTTCCAGATGTATGTGTATGGAAGTCATCAAACACTATGTGTATGTCGTTAAGATGGCATTATAAGATGCATGGTGTCCTCCTTGTCTGACTGCTGTAAAAATTGCTGCAGAATTGTAATAATGCAGTAGTTAAGCCAAGAAAATCATATTAACCTGCAGTGTTTTCCATTATGGTCATTTTGAATTTAAAAAAATAAAAAATAAGTGTTGAGCTCTTATTTTTATTTATTTATTTATTTTTAAACAATTTAGCCATTTCCACCGTTTTGAGTGCCCCTCATTGGCAATGCTTTGCTGTTGCTGTGGCTCTATTTTTTTTATTTTTTATTACAGCTGTATGTTTGTGTGTTGTATCGAAGGTACTGCACCTGGTTGTCTGCTGCTTATTCTACAGTTAAGCAGATTAGTAATTCTCCCATCATGGCATTTAAAAGGAGAGTCTTGCATATGCTTTTGGCAATGGCAGCAGCTGATTCAGTAAAGGTTTTCTACGTATATGGATTTTAATACCATTGTTTATCGGGAACCTCCTTGCAAAAGGGTTGTTGTGGGGGAAATATGTGTGCAAGCAGTCTGTGTAACCGACATGTACGTTAGAGATGCTTCTAGTTTTTACTCCCTCCCCCCCCATCTTGGGCTTGTGTTTCATCATATTAAAGCACGTTACTAAAAGTTAGACATCATCTCTTAGTGTTAGGTTATGGTTCTAGCTTCTAAATGGCTAATTGCTTTAAATACCAATTTTTTTTTTTTCTTAAATAAATGATAAAAAATTGCCAACCAGTAATGCCGTCAAGAAAAACACTTTCGCCTGTTTGGTTCTGCTCTGCTCATTTGCAAATATTTACTTTGGTTTTATATATGTTTCGGTTCTGTAGTGTAAACTGCATTTTTCTATATTGTTTTCAAACCAAAATGTTTTCCATCAAAATCATGTTCTTGAATTTTACGATGTTTGGTTTCCAAAAGAATTATGTCTCCTATGATGCTCAGCCATTGTAAAGACAAAGCCTGGCTGGATCACGGGACATTCACTGCCATGTGAATTTCAGAACCATTTGGGATACAAAGGTTAGCCAACTTTGCCCCAGAATTTCAGTGCATTGCTTGACAGTCTTGTTACTGCTAGAGTGAAGGTCACACATTGGAACTCCACACCCACGGTTACATCAGAATATTGATATCACAGTGACATATTGTGCTTCTGTCAGGTTGTGATGGTGTCCCCAGGCCTGTTTTCATTTTGCGATGTTGCACACACGTGTGACTTGTGGAATAGTGCATCATGTTTGCATAGTTTTACTGTTGCTAAATGCTGCTTCATAAATTTCGGGTACTGATTGGTTTGCTGTGATCTCTCAAGGTTTGTGTTTGAGGGAATTTAAGATCATCTTTAATCCCATGACATACTGTGTGCGCTCAGTGTTAATGCCATAGTGGCTTGCTTTCCTGCTTCTGTTAATAGCTGATGCATTCAAACAACTGCTCAGGTTCACAAACTTTCCATAAAGAGGGAAAAATACAATGATTATTTAGTGTCTGTGTTCTCTTCAGATTAGGCTGAATTTCACCTCTGACCTAAACACTGTATGTGTCTGTATTATGGCTAATTAGTGGTCAGATTGTGGGATGTCGTTAAGGCCTCTTAAATACCTTACTTTCCTCCTAGGTTACAACAAGATTTTCGTCTTTTTGTATGTTTTGCACTTTTTATTTTCCTTCAGCCTTTCTTATATAATTTTTTTTAAACCTTTTTGTTAAATTTTTATTTTCGTATCTCTGGTAGTTCTTCATTCCAGGACCAGTGTCACATAGAACCTGATGTATCCCTAGTTCTATATTCCATATTCACGTCCCTTACACTGCTGCCACAAACATGCAAGATTATTTGCTAAAGTGAGAATTGTTAGGAATTTATTTTAAATTCAAAGTGAATTTAAAATGTGACGGTCAAATTAGCCAAACTGGAAGCATAGCTGAATGGAAGACCTTTTGCAGTTCGGCTTCTTTGGGCTTAATTTATATTTCGTTTTGAATCCCCAACAATTCTCTCTTTATTAATTAAGCCCACTTTGTGTAAAAACCTTTTTTTCAGCCTCATGCAGAGTTATTATATATTTTTTTTTGTAACAGCAATGCCACTTGTATAGGTTTAATAGTGCATAGCTTGAGTTGGATATTCAAAGAATGAAAGGGGATGTTAAACACAAGGTAACCAAGGTTTCATTCACTCATGCAGAACATCACCTTCTAGATATTTAAATATTTGTACTGGACCCCAAAAGTTATGCCACGCAGGCTGCTACTAGTTCAGTGAGTGAGCCTTGGTCGAACTATAACATTAGTGGAAGTAGGGCTTCCAAAACATTAAGAGAAGAACTTGCTAGGCATACACATCTTGCATATGTTGGTTACCAGAGCACCCACAGGTCTTTTAGTTAATATTATTAAATACTGATTGGTGTAAAAAATGTACACAGATTTTTTTTTATTTTTTTTTTTAGCTTCCACAGTTGAAATAGGATTTAAGTCAATCAGGTAATATGACCGCTAAGGAATCCTATGTTTCCTCTTTTAGCACATTCACTAAGATGGGCATACACTTTTTTTTTTCCCGAAAAACTTGGCCTATATAAAGTCTCAATTACTTTTTCTTCTTTGGTCAAATATTGAAGTTCAAAACTTATCTAGCAAAACTAATGGAACACTCCAACAAATAATTGTATTTATAATGCTGGAGTGTTTGAACTATTATCTATATTCAGGGACTTCCCCATTTATATACATATTTCTGAGATTTTAAAAAAATTTTTTTTTTTTTTTTTATGCCTTCAGGGGATTATGACTGGTAATCTTCTGGCAATGGAATGCAGGGTGCATCTTTCACATCTGAGAGGTATTCTCACAGTTTATTTATTTTTTAAACTAAAATAAGGGCGCTGTGATACTCTGTTAACCACTAAAGCACTGCAGCAAGCCGAACATTCTTTAGTTCTGTACATATATTTGTAAGGAAACTGGAAATGGCATGTTCCTTATCCCTCATCCTATGCTGTAAGCGAGATTGAATTAGAAACTTCTATTCATTCTAATTGTGGCGGAGCTCCAAAACCCGACAAGTGTATCTCCGCCAAAGCCTCTCTCCTTTTCCCGCATAGTATTCAGTGATGTACAGAAGCCCACCCAAACATCAGTCGAGACTTGATAAAGGGTGAAAACAGGAATACTTTATTAGGTTTTAATGCACATATTTATAGACAGACCACCAAGGGGTCTTTAACTAGAACAATGGAGATCCCACCCAGGTTTTCTGTGTCTAGGAGACAACCAGATCAAGTACCGCTAATCTAATTTGCTTCCAGACAACAGGTCACCTCAACAGAATAACCCCCCAAAAACATACATTTATATATTTGTAAACTCCACACACATGGTATCCCCAGATAGCGTGACTCTGACTTTCTACTTTTGTAGTTATAGCATATTGCCAACCTCTGTATCGTACCATAATCTGCCTAATCTTACGACTGTGCTTATACCCACATGTTAGATTGCTACACAGCCCATCGGGTTCCTTTCAAATACAATATGCAGGGTGTTTATTTTTATATATCAATGCCACACCTACTCTGTTTAATAATACATGGTATTTGTGCTTGAATGCTGATATTTCAGAACCAGTATGAAAAAAGGATTACTACAAAACTTGTTAAAAAAAAAAAATAATAAAATAAAATAACAATCCCTAAGGATTAAAACACATTAAAATTTTAATTTGTGTATCTCTGAAAACAAGTGTATACACAGTTATCATTTTCTGTTTTACCCTTATGCTTATGTGCCAGCTTTGCATCCCATCTTTCAAATAAATGCTGTTACTATTTTTCACAGCCTCTAGATGTCATTTTGGTATGTGTGAAACTGTTTTGGTAACGTCAATCCACCACATTGTCAGTGAGTACTTTTTGGCCAGGTCCCAACAATGTAACAAGTTGTTTGTTCTCTGTTCTGTCCACACTACATTTTCATAAATGTGTGCTTATTGATTAAACAATGGTTAAACTACGCTTTTTAACGCAACTTCTGCCACCAAAGGATCTCTTTCTCTTCATCCATACATTGCATGTAGGGCTATGCTGATTTCATAAGCATTCTAAAAATCTGAAGCCACTATGCCACGACTCAGCAGTAGTGGGCAAAGTTTGTGAAGCAACATACGTTAGTACCGCAAATAAGGTACTAATGTGACCTACACAGTCAGTCTTCCTACACATTTACTGTAAAGAGAGATCTAATGTTTAAACTTCCTTATCTCCTGCTCTGTTAAAAAAACCAAAAAAACATATTGTTAGGAATTCTAAACTGTATTCCTAACATTATACTGCACTCTGCTTCCCCCTTAGCAGCAAATACAAAGCTAAATAAAATGTTTTTCCCACTTACCTGATTCCAGCACCATTGCCCCTCTGCGCTGGGTCTGGATCCTCCCCCGATGAAGTCATTGTGATTTGGGAAACTAATGCATATGCACAGCGCTTGCCATGCCCACTATAGCTGGAACAGCTATATGAGGTTCTAGATATCATCTTTACTTCTGATCATACATCAGTTTTATTTTATTTTCATTTATTTTTTAACTACACCACTTTTTGTCATTTTCTCCAAGGTGCAGTCTGTAACAAGTACTTAATAATATCATTGCATTTTGAGTTTTTTTGTAAATAGAATAAAAGGCCAACATAGAAATGAGAACACAAGACATGACTACAAAACCAAATTCAAGCTAAACGGTAAAATACAATTTTGTGTTTAACTGTGTACCTTTTCATTTTTATTTATTATACAAATCACTTTTATTGTAGGTTAGCAGGTTTGAATCTCTGTTTCATATTTCTTTTTCTGCTTGGTCCCCAATAAGCCATGGCGGTATTGACCTTTGTTCTGCAGTTGGATTGCCAGATACCATCCGTGAGTGCGCATTGCAAGTGTGTTACCTAGCAACATAACCATTGCAAAGTCACAACACATTCCATGGAAGACCTTTGCTGCCATGTGCACCACTGTACAGTTTGTAAAGAGCTGTCACCTCTGAGATTTTTGTTTTCACAACACAGTAGCTAACTATGGGTCATGCTCCTTTTTATTTTTTCTTGTTCTCTTTTTTTCTTTTTTATTTAATTTTTTCAAATGTATTCTTTAGATTAACATTAAATGAGAATCTGCCAAGGCATAGCTTGGCAAAAAATGTAAATATGTGGAATCCATCAATATTGTGCACATGGAGCTGTGACTGTGTATTTCCATAAATGATGATGTGAAGATTCTTAAATGCCTAACCCCAGTTAACACAACTGATGAGTGAAAATGGAACAGTCACCAACATACATGTTGTGCTATATTGCCTATTCTATTTTAAACCCTAAATGTCAAGAAAGAGCATGAAAGTGGATCTGTCAACAGAGAAACCTGTTACTCAACAGAGCATGCCATGTTAAATGATTTTTAAATATTTCATTTTAACCCCATCCCTACTGAGTTTGTGTTTGCAAAATTAACTAAAACAGAACATTTACTTTGCATAGCCAACACACTTGTGTACACTAAAACAGTAATTTCTTACATACAGTTCTGGTCAAAGATGCCCAGAAAATTGACATTTTGTGAATTTACCGAGTTTTAATATGGCCACTCCCCCATGCTTTTACAGACATCATTATGGGAGTATAATATGTGATGTTCCTTGTATATAATATGGTTAGATTTTCGTTTTGTGGGTATTTTGATTTCCAGAAAGCCAGCCGATTTGACAATTTCCCTAGTTGGCTCCAGAATATAGACATTTTAACTCTATGTAGGAAAATATTCATGTGATTTACCTAAGGTATTGCAGGCTGGTTTTGCTTCTGCTAATATTCCCTGTGTAACCCCCAGCCCCCCCCCCCACCCAGCACTGTCCATTGTAGCCTCTCTGACTCCAGTACCATTTGGATGGTGCAGGTTCGTTTCTCACTCTATTATGCAAGCCCTAGACACTATTTTCTTGCAGCAGCAAAAATTTTAATACTGATTTTCTTTTTTTTTTTCATAAAAAAATATTGCAGCAAGGCCGACCCAAGACATTGTGCTGCCTGGGTCCAATACTTAAATGTTGCCCTTTTTTGCTGACGCCATCAACGGTCATTATATATGTACACCTACATTTAATTAGCTTTCCCTTACCTTGGTTTACTCCGACCCCTCTGTTCCTCTTAACCTCATGTTCTCTCCTCCTCTTTCACTTTTACTGCCCTTTTCCACAGCACTTTCCACATCACTAGGTATTGCACCCAATGCACCAGACAGCATCCTTCCTTCCATGTCTCTCCTCGCCCCCCTTCTCCCTACTTCCATGTCTCTCTTCCAAGCACCAATCAGCTGCTGCCCTCACAGAACCAGCTCTGATCACACACAGATTTGTGTCACCCTCCTTGCTCTTATACATGTCAGGGCAGGTGAGGGGGGCTTTCAGATGGCCGGCGTGCTGCCTGTAGTTTCAGGTGCCTCCCTGTGCAGTTCCCTTACGGAGCCGGAAGCCACCTGTAAAAAAAAAAAAAAAAAATAAAAAAAAAAAAAAAAATTGGTCCAGACACCTTGAGTGCAGCAAATTGCTACCCCCTTAGAGTGCCACCTTGGGCCAAGGCCCCGACAGGACCCATTGTAGGGCCTGCTGCTCTGTGTACAGTCTTTTACCAATTCTCCTCTTCTATCACTTCCTTGCAAGCCGTGTTTTAATTTTCCACCTTAATTAAACAGTCAATACTAACCATACCCCAATACAGATGGGAGCACCTCCTCTGCAGCTCTATTGGCCACAGTATGTTTTATGCACACTGTTTTCAGATGAGAACATGATTAGTTACACACCTCCGAATATACAAAGCAGTGATGGGCCAGCGCCTAGGGGTGTCTAACAGGGTGTACTCTATATTTCCACAGTGTGTTTGTGTTCATTTATCCTCTGATAAAGGTGCAGCACTACAGTGCCGTAATACACGTCGGGCTCTCTATACTTTGTTAAAACACTTTGCAAGAGTTGCACTTATGCCTTATCTATATTTTTAGCCATATTTATTTATTTTTTTATTCCAGACCTTTGTTATACTCTGCAGAAATTCCCTGGCGCCTGGGATTTGTCGAGCCCTGTGTTATGACACTAATTAATGAAACCTGCATGATGAATCTTGGGTCCATAACAACACTGCCTACACCTGTAGTGCTAATGGTGCGCTGAGTGCTCCTTTTAATCATAAATACTTAGAACTATGGGCATCTGTGTATTTCAAATGTCTCAATTTTTTTTTTTTTTTTAATTCTTTATTTTTGATTCGACACAGAATGCAGCATAGCAAAATACAGTGGCTCACGCAGGGGCCGATCACAAAACAGTGTTACTTAGCTTTCAACAGTGGTTAAGTGTTTAATCAGTTAGGAGACATTGGTTTTTGCCGCTCTGTGTCGGTTTTTGGGGGGCAGTGTTTGCCCGTATAGAAAATACAAAATATACAAAAAGTACAAACAACACAAAAAAAAACAAAGAAAAAAGAAAACGAGGAGCACAACGGTGCCACATAAGAAGGCTGGATACAATAATCTCTGGGTATTTACTAAGGGTTTCGCAACGCTTTCAAACCGACTCACATTGAGTATATTAAGTCTTTTTTCCGCTGTTCTGCGTGCGGCGGTACTGATTGTTGTGTTGTCGGTTAGGTGCTCTGAGCTATGTCATGTGACCGTCTGCGTCGTGTCATGGTGGTTGTGCTGTCGGTTTGGAGTTGCGTCCGTTGGTTATACTCAATATCGGTCCGTCCTATGAGCCATCCCAAGTCGGGGTCTATTGTGGGCGCGGATGGCGGTGCCTTGTCATCGTTTCTTGTGGCTGTGGGTGGCTGCATGGAGGGCCCCTAGTGACGGGTCGTGCTTTGTCAGTGGTCATTGTGCTGTGCTTTGTAACCGTAATACTAGTTTGTAGGTGCGGTGTAACTGGTTGGTTTGGGATTTGTGTGGGCTCTGCCTGGTGCCTCTTCCCCTTATTCCCCTGTCTAAAGGTGGGACGGGGGGGAGGGAAGGGGAGCGCTGTTCGCTGGGGCGTGCGGCGGATCTAGGCCTTTCCGAGGCCTCTGTCCTTATCCTGCTTCTGTAGGATTTAGTCGTCGAGAAAGTCTTCCCAAGGTTGCCATATTTTATGAAATGTTTTCTCCGTGTTCCTAATTTGGGCTGTGAGTTTGTCCATCAAGTGTGTGTCTTTAACTTTAGCTATCACGTCGTCGTCTGTAGGTAATGTGGGTTTAAGCCACGCCTGGGCTAGAGCCCTTCTGGCCGCTAGAGTGATTTTATTGTAGAGCTGTTGTTCTTTTCTAGGGAGGCCGTCTATGGGTTTGGACAGTAGAACCGTCCATGGGTCTAGATCTATACTGTGCTTTAGCACGTCAGTTAGTAGTGTCTGTATGCGCTTCCAGTATTTGTTTAGTTCTGGGCATTCCCACCACATGTGCACAAAGGTGCCTTTACCACCACAGCCCTTCCAACAAGTGTCAGTCGTGGTTTTCCCCATTCTGTGTAGCTGCACTGGTGTTGTGTACCATCTCATGAGCATTTTATATGACTGTTCTTGGTGCAATACACAGACTGAGGTTTTAGCTGTCGCCTCCCAGATGTCCTCTCCTTCCAGTGTCGCCCCCAGGTCCGCCTCCCATTGGTCAATATAACGTGGGGCTCTAGTGTCTTTACTTGGGGCGCTGAGTTGTGCGTATATAGTGGTTATTAAGCCTTTTTGTACGGTTTCGGCATTGCATAGTTGTTCATAAAACGTCATTGGGGTGTGGGCAGCTTTTCTGACTTCTGGGGATTTGGCAAAGTCTCGTAGTTGGATATGGCGAAATACATCTTTTGTGGTCAGGGGCGCTAAGGTTTTCAGGCTATCGAACGTTCTGAAGGAGTCTCCTTCGTACATATGGCCATATCTCTGCATCCCCGTACTCTTTATGCCCCTAAAGTCGCGTGCGCTCAGCCCGGGTTCAAACGCTTTATTCCTCAGATACGGGGTTAGTGGTGAAGGTGTGTGTTTAAGTGCATATTTGGTAGCTGTATTGTCCCATATTCGAATGGAATTTAGGATTGCCGGGCAGGTGGTCCGCAGGGCCGGTCTGTCTTGTCTGGGTACCAATATCCAGAATTGTGGGAGATCGGTACTCATCAATTTCGTTTCCAGGTCGACCCATCGATGTGAGCCCTCTGGTGCGTGCCAAGCCACTATTTGGGCTAATTGAGCCGCCAAGTAGTATTGATACAGGTTTGGGAGTCCTAGTCCTCCCTTTGATTTCGGTCGGTATAACACTTGCCTAGCTACTCTATGTCGTTTCTGTGCCCATATAAAGTTATCTATGTGTCTTTGCAGCGTCGTTAGGTCCCGTTTAGTGACTTTGATCGGCAGGGCTTGGAATAGGAACAGCAGGCGAGGTAGCAGTGTCATTTTTATCGCGTGTAGTCTCCCTATCCATGAGATTGGCTTGTCTTGCCATTTCTCTAAGTCCTGTCGTAGTTTTTGTAATGTGGGTGTGTAATTTGCTTCATACAGTCTCTCCGGGTCTGCCGTTAGTTTAATCCCTAAGTATTTGATGTCAGTTCTTATAAAGTTGAGGGAGTGGTTAGCTTTTATGGCATTGATCTCTGCTGTCTCCATTTCTAGTGGCATGGCCATTGACTTATCTAGATTAATTTTATAGCCCGATACCCGTCCGTAGTCTTCGAGGAGGTCGAGGAGGCGTGGCAGGGAACCCCTAGGGTTGGCAAGTGTGACCATGATGTCGTCCGCATATGCAGAGACTTTGTATTCCTCCCCTCCTGCCCTAATGCCCTTAATGTTCCTATCCTCCCTTATCCTCAGTAGAAGAGGCTCCAGTGCTAGGACAAACAGCAGGGGGGAGAGGGGGCAGCCCTGTCTGGTGCCGTTGGCAGTCTTGAACGGAGTCGGTGCTGTCCCCGGTACCGCTGTTTGGGCTTGTGGTTCTGTGTAAAGTGCTTTTATTCCCTGTATGAATGTTTCTGGCATACGTAGGTGCCCTAACAGTGAGAAGAGGTAGTGCCACTGGACCCTGTCGAACGCCTTCTCCGCATCCAGGGATAGGATCAGAGAAGGCGTCCGGGTCCTCACCGCCCACCATATGACATTCGCCCCCCTCCTGGTGTTTTCGTATAGTTGTCGCGATGGTACAAAGCCGACTTGGTCTGGGTGGACCAGTGTGCCTAGGAGGGGATTGAGGCGTGTCGCTAGGATTTTTGCAAACACCTTAACATCAAAATTAATCAGTGAGATAGGCCTATAGTTCCCGGCCTCAGTAGGATCTTTACCTGGTTTAGGGATGAGGGTGATATCTGCTGTGAGAGTTTCTGGGTTAGGGTGTCCCCCGTCCATCCATTCCCCGTATACCTTCACCAACCTTGGGGTCAACGTGTCTCTAAGGAGTTTATAGTAGGAACCATCGTAGCCGTCTGGGCCCGGAGCCTTGTTCCCTTTGAGTGCTGTGATTGCCCTATCTACCTCGTCCCCCTCTATCGGTGCGCCCAGGGCAAGTATGGCTTCCTGCGTCAGGCTCTTCATGTGGGTATTAGATACGTAGTCTGCGACCGTTCGTTTGTGGGACTCATTGTTGCTGTTCAGTTCTGGGGAGTGGTTATATATGTTTACTAGGAGCTCCGAGAAGATTTGATTAAATTCCTTGGGGTTATGTGTCATCTGTCCCGATTTGTCCCTAATCGCCGTTATGGCCTTGAATTGTTGTTTGGGGTTTAGGGCCCTGGCTAAGAGGGTGTCCATCTTATTAGTGCGTTCGTAAAAAAGGCGTTTTTTACGGACAAGATCCTTTCCCAGGTCTTCGATCGCCAAGGTTCGGATCGTATGTCGGAGTGCCCGAAGGTCTTGCAAACCCCGTGTCGAGGGAGTTTGCTTATGCTTGGCTTCTGCCCTCCTAAGCGCCTTTTGGAGCTCGAAGAGGGTTTCCGCCTTCTGTTTTTTCCGCCGAGTCGCTAATTTGATAAGGGTGCCTCGGATGACCGCCTTGTGGGCGGCCCAGATCGTAGTTTGGGTCACCTCCGGCCTGTCGTTCTCATTAAAGTAGGTTGTTATTTCGTCCCGGATTAGTTTTGTCACCTCAGGGTCTTTGATAAGTGTGCTGTTCAATCTCCATTTCCATGGTGGCCTGGGCCCCGGGAGTCGTAAAATAAGCTCGATGTCGGCGTGATCCGACCACGTGATGAGGTTAATTCGTGCAGATTGGATCCATGGGATCCCTCTCTGGTTGACCAGGAATATGTCTATGCGGGAGTATGTGGAATGTGCCGCCGAGAAGAATGTATAGTCTCTCTGTCCTGGGTGCCGCAACCTCCAGGGGTCGAGCAATTTCGTTTTGTGTATGAACTGGGATAGTAGTTTGTCCTGTCCCCCGGCCCTAGGTGTTCTCTGGCCCCCTGTCGGTGAGCTACGGTCGACTGGCGGGCTGGGAGTTGCGTTCATGTCGCCCCCCAGGACTATTATTCCGTATGGCAGCGCGTGTATCCGGTTGTGTAGGTCGTCCCAGAAGTCTGGGTCTGGGTGGTTGGGTGCGTAGATGTTAATTAGATGGTATGTGGTGGTGTATACCGTCCCGGTGAGGATGATGTACCGACCCATCGTGTCAACTTGTGTCGTTTGGGTGACAAAGGGGCATTTTTTGTGCAGGAGTATTTCTACTCCGTTTTTCTTCACCAATACTCTGGAGGAGTATGCCCTGGTGTAGAGGTGGTCAGTTAGCTGAATCCGGGCTGAGCGCAGTATATGTGATTCTTGTATGAAGGCTATGTTTTTTTTTTGCCGTTTTAGTTCTCTCATTAATAGACGCCGTTTGGTTGGAGTGTTAAGGCCGTTAACGTTTAGGGAGGTTAGTTTAAGCGTGGCCATAGTCTGCCCAGGTCCCGCCCGAAGTGCGGTTGGTGGGGTCAGGTTTATCCGCCGCACGCCCCCGCGAGGAGCGATGCGTGAGGGTCAGCAAGCGAGGGAGAGTTATCTCTCCTAGTCTCTAAGAGGATGGGGGAGGGTAGGGGAGGGGATCCTCCCCGGGGAGGTTTTGAGGGTTAAGGAAGAAGGGGAGGGGGTTGTGACTATCCCCGGGGGAACGCGAGCTCTCGGTTCCCTCAAGGATCCGTGGGTTCTGGGAGGCCCGTGTAGTGGGGGGGGGGGTGCAGGGTGTGGTGGGGGTTATCCCCGGTCTTAGTCGCGCCGGGTGTATCGGGGGGTGGCTATCCGCCCCGCGGGTACTTTGTGTAGCACGGAGGGGACAATCAGCCGTTGAGCACCCTGTCGCCGACCCAAGTGAGAGTTTCCATGTACATATACGTCAGTTCCCTATTAGGTTGTGGGGTCTGTGTGTCCTCTCATGTCAAGTCACGTGTGTACAGAGATAACAGCATTATATTATACGTTCAATCATTACATTACTTTGAACAATCGCAGATGTGCAACATTAAAGAGATAGAACATAGAGGTTGTATCTCTCCCTCCCGTCCATTATCATTTTCTAGTTATGTTGGAGATTAGGACATGAGCAAGAGAGAAGAGCAGGGGGGAAGCATAGTGCCAAAGAAATAGAGAGGGAAAGAGAAAAAAGAAAAAGGGGGGGGGGAGGAGAAGGGATGTACACTTGCGTGGCAGGTGGTGTCAGTGATGTTCCCGATCATCCGGTTCGTTGCCTATTGGGTTGGGGCAACACTGTGGTTCCAAGTCCCTTTCCCTGGTTGTCACCGGTGCTGTCCTGGTTATAGACGTGCCTTGGTAAGGTTAGAGTCCGTAATGCTGCGTTGAGTACTCTTTAGTCCAGTATTACACCGCATCCCGGTGTGTTAAGTCCTCTTACTACTTGGTCCGTCGTCTCCGGTTCAGTATTCCGATCGAAGTGTGCGTGTTAAGGTTTTTTTTTTTTATTTATTTATTTATTTTTGTATTGTTGTGTTCCCATTTTCTCCCCCCTCCATCCCTCCCACCCTCGTAATTATAGGTGTGCGTTTATATTTTTTTTTTCCTCCCCTTCCCACCTCTTCTCGCCCCCCCCATCCCCCTCACGCCCCTACAGCTCCTCTCAGTCCAGGGCTCTGCGACTGTTCAAGTTCCCAGTTGGCATCTATGTTAATTCTTTTCCTTCGTTCATTCTTTTTGTTGATTGTCGTTTTCCATTTGAGGTGTATTCTCTGTATCAGCGTTGTTCTATGTCGTTGTGTTTTGTTGTATTATCGTCCGTGACTTGGGTTTATGTCTTAGTTTTAGGGGCAGTTTGGGGGAAGGATTAGGGCGGTCTAGGTCTGTCTAGGTCTGTGTTTAGGAATGCCTTTTGGGGAGGAGGCCTCTGAGGGCCCCTCAATTTACACCGCCGTCCTGTGCCGCTTCTTCTCTGGGTAGTTGTCCCAATGCTTGTGTACCTCTGTGGGGGAGTCGGAAATCCTCTGGGATTTCTATTCCCAAATTGCGGAGGAAGGCTTTAGGGTCCGCTGAGGGTAGAAGTACGTCCGGTCTCGGTCCGTTGAATACTAGCATTTTGAAGGGGTGGCCCCATGCGAAGTTGAGGCCTTTGGCCCTGACTAGGTCGGCTATGGGTTTCCATTCCCTTCTCCTGGCTAGTGTGGCGGGTGCTATATCCTGGTATAGGTGTATTGTGGAGCCATCCAGTGAGTAAGTGTGGCGGCGGGCGCTTTTTATAATGGCTTCCTTGGTAGAGAAGAAATGCCACCGCATTATTACATCTCTGGGGGGGCTGTCAGGAGGGCCTCTTGCTCTTAGTGCCCTGTGTGCCCTGTCTATGGTCCACAGGTGTTCTGGTATGGTTGGTAGTTGCTCTTTAAATAGCCCCAGGAGCACCTTCTGTATGTCAGCATCTTTTATTCTTTCCGGTAGGCCTTTAACCCTTAAGTTATTTCTGCGGGACCTATTTGAGGCATCCTCAATTTCTGCTTCTAGTTCAGCCACCCTTGTGATGAGGTGGTTAGTGGTGGAGGCTGCTTCATTGTGTGCCGCTACCACCTGGTCCATCCTCCATTCTAAGGCCTCTGTGCGTTGCCCCACTGACTGAATCTCCTCCTTGACCTCCCTTGCAGATCTCTCTATTTCCCCTGCCAGGTAGTGTCTTACCTCTGCCAGGGATTGAAGAATCTCTGCGTTGGACGTCTGTGGGGGTTGGTGCCTGTGCTCTCCGGTGCTCGGGGAGTCTGGGGAGCCCGCGCTTATCTGGCCGCCGCCATCTTTGCTTACATGCGGTCTAGGCGTTGCGAGGAGGTCGGCCACTGACAGGGTACCTTCCTTCGGTTTTTTGCCGCTTTTTTTGTGCGTCGCCATCTCCCGGTATGTCCCTCTTGTGGTGAGAGGAGTTTGGGAACGTCGGCAGGGATGTAAGTGCTTCTTGCGTGGCGTTTTGGGTCGTGCAGGGCGCAGAGCTCTGAGCTTAAGCAGCCATTACTCTCGGTGGTCAGGCCACGCCCCCCCAAATGTCTCAATTTTACATGCTCATCTTACATGGCTTTGCCCCAGAATGGCTCTTTGCATAACTCCTAATACATAGAAATCCCAGGTGTCAGGAAGCCAGACATATTACTACAGGCTCCTAATTTTGGGTGTTTTTAGATAAAATGTCTCTTGCTTTGTTTCTCTAAAATTCTACTACATTTTTTGTGCTGGTCTCTTTTCTCCTATAAACATTTCTCCGCTACTTTTAAAGTGGATCTTGCTATTTCGGGAATCTTTGCATATTTTGCAAAACACCTGAAGGGGACATCACCATTTAGGTTGCAGTGGAAATTAGTTCTACATACCTGAAGCTGTTCATCACTGGTGGGTCATCTTCTTCTTGTAGATCTTCATTCGGCTCCTGACATTTCACCTGCCAGGAGCCGTGTCTCTGGTGCATGTGTGTGAGTACAATACTGAGGTGTATGGAGAATTCTATGAGACTGAGAGCTTCCATAGATGGCATTCTTCTTGCAATGAGCGAGGCGGCTGCTGTAGTTTTAATAAAAATAATGTTGAAACTCCACCTTTTGTCAAAGTCCCTAATTCGGCTTATGGTATTTTTGGATTTTGATAGAATTTCTATTAAATTCCTATACAGTCTGTCTGAGTATTTATTAAATATGCCTTTTGTGAAATACTAAAAAGTAAAAATGTGTTAAAATGATGTACTATATTTTGTGTGTGTGTGTGTGTGTGTGTGTGTGTGTGTGAATTATAGCTATAACCTTCTTCTTCTTTTTTTTTTTTTATTTTTTTATTACCAATTATCTTTAAAAAGTGAAATATAGTTTAGAGTGCAATTGCAGGGAGCCGGGGTATAAAACTGGGCCTGTAACATTTGCTTTCTATATGTCCTAAAGTGACTGCCAGTAATTCTGTGATAAACGCTTACATAATCTTCAACAATGTAGTTAATCATGTCTAGATGACATCACTGCTTAATTGGTTTTGTATCCTAGTGTGAACCTTCCAGGAACTGTTACGGTGATTGTCAACAGAATGGTGCAAGATGGGAGCCAAAAGCCTTATAGGGTTTGTAAGCGGGCAGAGATATTATTGCTTATTGCCTTGGAACCTCATGAAAAATCTAATGTATTATGTGAAATTCCCATCATGCTTTGTTGAATTGCTGGCTTTAGGGATAATAAATAAGACTTGGTTAAAACATACTTATCTATTAACCCACAATGTCCTATAGAAAAATAATTTGGTAATTTGAAGGCAAAGGCAACACCTTGAACTATTTATCATCTTTCTTAAACCATTCCTGAACCATTTGTCCAGTGTGACAGGGTGAATTATCCTGCTGAAAGAGGCCCCCTGCCATCTGGCAACACCATTGCCATGAAGGGGTCTACATGGTCTGCAACAATCTCTAGGTTAGTGGTATGTGTCAAAGTAACATCAACATGAATGCCAGTACTCAAGGTTTCCCAGCAGAACATGGCCCAGTGCATCCTGCTGCCATCTCTTCCTCCAGTAAACGAGGCACCCCTGCATCCACCTAATCTAACAGAAAACTTGATTCACAGGCAACCTTCTTCCATTGCACCATGGTCCAGTTCTGACTCTCATGTCTAAATTGAAGGTGCTTTTGGCAGTGGAAAGTTGGCATCACAGGCACTCTGACTGGCAGCTACACAGCCCCAGACCATCAGGTGCACTGTGTGTACTGAAGCCTTTCTATCAAGGCCAGCATCATGTGTTTTTTTTTTTTTTTTTTAATCAATTTGAGCTACTGTAGCTCTTCTGTGTGATCGGACCTGACCGGCTAGCCTTCTATCCTCCCACACATCAATGAGTCTTTGGTGCCCATGACCCTGATTCTGGTTTACCAGTTGTCCTTTTTTGCACCACTTTTGGTAGGTACTAACCACTGCATACAAGGAACACCCCACAAGACTTTCCATTTTTTTTTTTTTAGATGCTCTGACCCAGTTGTCCAGTCATCACTATTTGGCCCTTGTCAAAGTCACTCAGATCTTTTTGTTTGCCCATTTTTCCTGTTTCCAACAATTGAAAATAACTTCACCTGTCAGTGGTTTTAGCTGTGTGTGTGTGTGTGTGTGTGTGTGTGTGTATGTATGTATTTATGTATGTGTATATGTATATGTATGTATATATATATATATGTGTGTGTGTGTGTGTGTGTATAATGTATGTATGTAAAAAAAAAAAACGTTAAAAATTCGAATCTTGTAATACCTTTTTTTTATTGGACTAACAGAATTTTTTAATGACCAGCTTTCGGGAGAACCTCCCTTTCTCAAATCTGAAGCATTTCTGAGCAAGACGACGCTGGACTAATACGGCTACAATCTCTACTTGAACACCATATATATATTCAGTGAAGTGTGAATCCATGTGAATTTTGAAGAAAAGCTCACATGTTGGTCTAAAATAGCTGCACTTTTAAATTATTTTCATTCAGAAAAGTTAAAAAATTGAAGAGTATTCAAAAAAACAGAAATTATCTTGAGTAAACTGAAAGCCTGTTGGCATAGAGCACAGATGCTCAGTATCCCAGTGAGTCATGAGACTTTACTTTTTAAACACCCTTTAGAGAAATTCATGCCTGACATGTAAATATACTACAAATATTCTGTACCATTAAGACGGAGGTGAAACTAGATTAATACACTTTAACTAATTCTACAGACCTTAATATTGCCTGTAGGTGCAAACAATAGTTCCCATGAGTATTTCATTCATTCTTGTTGTTGATGTTCATACAACCTTGTATTAAGCGGCTGCCTATAACCCCTACAGTCCTGGTAGTGTTCCCCTTCATAATGCAACCAGTTTATCAACATGGACCGCCTGAGTGTTAAATGTGATACTCCTGGAAGTCAACATGGACATGTTTCCCTGTATTAGAATGTTATCTGCTGTCATTGTCAGGAAGTGTTCACGAAGACTTGCTGACAATGCTGTAAAAGTCTCTGACTTTGGATTTAGTAAAGTTATCAGTTCAACACACAGATTTTGATATGGATATTCAAAGCGGTGTGTGTATATATAATGGTGTTTATTCTCTAAAAAAAAAAAAGAAGAATTTATAATGAATTGAAAACTACACTGCAAAATTTAATCTAAAACCGAAAAGCTGTGACTATATAGTCGTGCTGGATACATTTTCCAAATGCACTGATTTTGCCTTAATTTAGCAGTTTTTAGAACGCTACAGTTTGGTGTTTAGCGTATAAATCACAATATTTATGTGTATAAACTACATAATCTGCCTGATAATTTAAAGAGCAGACTGTTTGGTTTTTAAACCTTTCACAAGATGCCGTCAGACTGTGAATCAAAATGTAACTTCATTGTTCCTAAAGGCACCTTTTCTCAAACTGTCTGAGATTGATGGACGTTCCACTCCTGGGCAGTGGCTCTGAGCAAGCTGCACTTTTTTTTTGCCTGCCTTTGGCAGGTATCATCATTTCAACGTCCCATTACTCACACGTGGGTGAAGTGGTGGGGATAGCAGACACTGAATGTGCGTGTAAATGTGATGCATTCCACAGCACTTAAGATAACTGGGAACAAACAATCTCAGGCACTTCAACTGCTGTGGAGCTAAACGTTTAAAAAAAAAATGTTTAATGGAGAAAAAAAAAAAAGTACTATAATAAATATATATGCAACCACGAGGTCAACACACATTTTATATCTCCATGGATGAATTTATTTTTAAACAGTATGAATGTTTCTGTTGGTGCAGTTTTTATTTTGCCAGTTGCACAATGCTGCTTTGAGGACGTTGTGGTTAGAGCTTTTGATAACGTTCTACCTAATAGAATCCTTATTTGTGTTCTGTGATGGCATTGAGACTGTCCTTCCTATGCAGGCATTCAGAGAGTTTGCTTGGGCTCCACAGCATTACTTCCTCTGCTGCATGCTGATTACCTAACCAACTGCCGCTGGCACTCTGTATTGGAGGGCTGATGCAGGCACAGTAACAAACACCTAGACCTGTCGTAAACAAACAGGTCTTAAGGCAGGATAGACCGTGCAGGCCTGACACAGATGTGACCATAGCAACAAGCAGTATGGAGGATGCCATTTTGGAAGCATCACATCCTTTTCTGGTTTAACCAGTAAAGGGACCAATTATCTGGATTTAAACTGCCTTAACATGTTTTGTTAGATCACAGTATAGCAATGTAAAGTGTTCCTGGAGTACAAATGTATTTTAAAAAATCCTGTTTACAAATATATCCATGTACATGTTTATAGCCTAGTATTTGTAAAAATTCTTCAACTCATTAATGCCATAGAACTGGGACATCTAGAGTCAGATCACCTCACCAGTAAGACTCCTAATGATATATATGCACCTACCTCATAGATTGTAAGCTTGGTTGAGCAATGCCTTCTTTAACTCTATAATTGTAAAGCACTGCAGAATATGGCCCTATTTACCTTATTGCATTGATCTGTGGATATTGTACTTTCCCCCCAATTTGTACAGCACTGTGGATGTGGAATATGTTGGCTCTTTTTAAATGCCAGTAATAATAATTATATTTTGGCACTTATGAATGCTAATAATTAGAATAGTATATGTAGTATTTTTAATACACCAGTTAATGGCAGACTGTAATAACAATGATTTTTAGCACATTTGTAACTTTGGAAATGTATACCTGACCTGTGTATCAAGCAGATATTATTACCTTTTGACTGCCTGCGGTTATGCGAACTAGAAGGAGCACCTCTGGAATTGAAACGGTTAATGTGCATCTATCATGCAAGAAATTGTCATGGTGACACTTCTAGGCAAATCAAAAGCTAGACAAAACTTTCTAAAAAGTATACAAGCAAGAGTGGAACGTATTCGGCATGCCTGGTCATTTTTAAATCTTAGCTTTAAGTGTTTGAATCTGGTGTAGAAATCAAGAGGAGAGGAGGGTGAAGAGGTAAAAAGTATCACTGGAAATCTATTAAACACTTTATCCTATTTGTTAAGTGTTTTCTTAGAATGTAGTTTGTAGGGGGGAAACAGTGTAATTAGGATCGACAAAGCAAATCTGTGCATTTTTTTTTACAGCAACAGATATATAGGTTGTTCTAAAAGCATTAAAGGGCAGCTATAGGATGAAACAAAGTGCTTTGATTTAGTTAATCCATTTAGCCTCACTAAACACAAGTTATGTTCATGATAATTACCTGATTTCAATAAAATTAGAAATGCATACACATTATTTGAATTCCCTCCCGAGTACCAAATGGGTTAATTATAATTTTCTGTCTATCTTGATACAACATCAATTCAAAGGTTGAATGCAGAGCTCTATAGTATATTGGGGCAGTGCGACCTCCAGTGGATATTGCAAGGAATGGCATGCACGGGAACTTGGAAACTAGCAGGTATCTAAATAAGTGCTCTGAGTCAGAGCCTGTCTACTTAATTCAGAACATATGTTTTAATAACACCCATTATATAGATGTTGCTGTACATCATACATATAAAATAAGAGATTATATATAATCTATTATGTGTGTGATATAAAGGACATCTTGGGTTAACTTTTTTTTTTTTTTTTTATCTGCATACCTAGTATTGGTGCTTAAGTACTGTGTGTTTTTATAATGGGTAGCATTACCCATCTTACAACTTCAAATGCGGCTTCTTTGGGATAAAATGTAAAAAGTAAATTTCCCAGTTTCTTTTGTATTCAAATATACGGTAATTTTTCCAGATAGACAAAATATCCATTCTATTATTTTAGTTATGGATACAGTTTAGTATTATAATAACTTTTATATGCAGGAGAGATACCTAAAGTTAATTATTTTGAATTTATGTAATTTCAATTATTCAAGGCAGAACAAGGCTTTTTCAAAGTGACTTTTTAAAATTATTTAAAATAAAATGAATACATTACAATAACCATAAGTTTACAGTGAGGGCAAAAAGTATTTGAATCCCTGCTGATTTTGAACATTTGCCCACTGAAAAAGAAATGATCAGTCCATAATTTTAATGGTAGGTGTATTTTAACATGTTAATGAGTGAAATAAGTATTTGATCCCCTATCAATCAGCCATATTTCTGGCTCCCAGGTGTCTTTTACACAGGTAATCTCAGCTCGTTACCTGTATAAGAGACACCTGTCAACAGAAGCAATCAGATTCCAAGCTCTTCACCATGGCCAAGACCGAAGAGCTGTCCAAAGATGTCAAGGACAATATTGTAGACCTACACAAGGCTGGAATGGGCTACCAGACCATCGCCAAGCAGCTTGACGAGAAGGTGACAACTGTTGGTGTGAATATTCGCAAATGGAAGAAACACAAAATAACTGTCAGTCTCCCTCAGTTTGGTGCTCCATGCCAGATTTCACCTCGCGGAGTTTCCATGATCATGAGAACGGTGAGGAATTAGCCCAAAACTTCATGGGAGGATCCTGTTAATGATCTCAACGCAGCTAGGACCATAGTCACAAGAAAACAATTGGTAACAAACTTTGCTGTGAAGGACTGAAATCGTGGTGGCCCCTGAAGTGTGCCAATGAACATCTGAATGATTCAGAGGAGAACTGGGTGAAATTGTTGTGGTCAGATGAGACCAAAATCGAGCTCTTTGGCATCAACTCAACTCGCCGTGTTTTGGAGGAGGAGGAATGCGGTCTGTGACCCCAAGAACACCATCCCTCCATCAAACATGGAGGTGAAAACATTATGCTTTGGAGCTGTTTTTCTGCTAATGGGACAGGACAACTGCACCACATCAAAGGGACAATGTAAGGAGCCCTGTACCATCAAATCTTGGGTGAGAACCTACTTCCCTCAGCCAGGGCATTGAAAATGGGTCGTGGATGGGTATTCCCGCATGACAATGATCCAAAACACACAGCCAAGGCAACAAAACAGTGCCTCAAGAAGAAACACATTAAGGTACTGGAGTGGCCTAGCCAGTCTCCAAACCTTAATCCCATATAAAATCTGTGGAGAGAGCTGAAGGTTCGAGTTGCCAGGCAGCCTCAAAACCTTAATGACTTGGAGAGGATCTGCAAAGAGGAGTGGGATAAAATCCCTCCTGAGGTCAGGCGAACTACAAGATACGTCTGACCTCTGATTGCCAACAAGGGTTTTGTCACCAAGTGCTAAGTCGAAGGGGTCAAATACTTATTTCACTCATTGACATGCAAATCAATTTATAACTTTTTTTACATGGTTTTTTTTCTGGATTTTTTTTTTTTTTTTGGTATTCTGTCTCTCACTGTTAAAATACACCTACCATTACAATTATAGAATTTGTCAGTGGGCAAACGTTCAAAATCAGCAGGGGATCAATACTTTTTCCCCTGAATCATACCCATAGGAAAGCATTGGCGGACTAGTCCGCATGCTTGGCAATACTCCTCTAGGAACCTATAACCAAGTTTGACTCCATTATAGCTGATAAAGTGCCTATAGTGGCTGTGTTCCTGACACAATGCCAATGTTTTATGGGCAGGCATAATGAGAGAGGAACTCTGCACCCAGACCACTTCATTCAGGTGAAGTGGTCTGAGTGATGTTTAGTGTCCCTTTCAGCCCTGGTGAGTAGATCTTTACCCCTGAGCCCACAATGGTTCCTCCAAGATTGCAGTAGCAAGTGAATTTAAGCCTGTCTAGAAGTGTAAGATTTTACATTTTAGGCTCTGTTTACATTCCTAACAAAACGACCACTTAGCCACCATCTTAAAATGCTATAAAAAAAAATGTATATTTGAATAGATATGTGGGGTGTGTCAATGGCCCATTGGTGTCCTGGATACCCCCAGCACCTTTTTGTGCAAATTTTTAATACCATACTCTCTCCTCGCTGACAATCTGGCATTTGACCGAGGCCTGACATCTTGTACTGGTTTAACTCTGACAAACTATTTAATTTATGCAACATGTTGCTGCAGCAATGTGAAGCATGTCAGATGGAAAGTTGGAGCGGATTCACTGTGGCAGGTGTTTGACATAATTTCACTTTGTCCTCTGGGAGCCTCGATGAAGTGCAGATTATTCTGTTACAGATTAAGGCTGAGCCATGTGCGCAATTCCGATGGTAAACTAAACGGATTTTGTAAATTAAATTTAAATAGGTCTTTTGAAGCAATGAATTAGATTTTTGTTTTCAAATGAAAATGGGTCCAGTTACTGATTTGTTTCAGGGAATCTAACCCACACAAATAAATGAGATTTATACATTTTTCGAATCAAGTGGATGGTGTGAGTGCTAGAATGAAAATGGACTAAACGGAGGAGTTTCTTGTTTATGGTTATGACATATTATGTTTTGCTTTTGAATTAATTTGTTGCATGAAAGCAAAATGCTCAGCTCTTTACAAGACACCACAAAGCTTGGGATCCTATATAAGTTATGTGGTCCTGTCTCTTTTAAATACTTATTTTATTGTAACCGTAATGCATACAGCAATGGATAAAAACAATTTAATTGTTAAAAGCTGTATAATATCCTCATAGCTTGTTCAGCATTTTGTAACAGAGTTTGAATTTAGAAAAGCGCACTTGGGTACCATATTTAGGTTTTTGGCTGACCTAAGTCAATCCAGGACTATTACCCACCCCCCTCCCCACCCGGGTGTCTAGTGGTAGGGAAACAGGGACTCCTTCCTGTAGCACAGTTAAAGGGACGTTCTAAGCATCAAAACAACTTTATCTTAATGTAGCAGTTTTGATGTATAGACAGGGGCACCTATCTGATGCTCTAAGCCAGGGTTGCCCAAAAGGTAGATCCCCAGATGTTTTAAAACGACAACTTCCATGATGCCTTGTCATTCTAAAGGCATGCAAAGCATCGTGGCAGTTGAAGTTCTACAACTTCTCAAGCTGGTTACAAATGGGAAGGTACTGATTCTGAGAGAAGCGGAAGGACAGGGCAGCACTAAATGGCTCCTAAGAGAAGACTTTGGGGTAACCATCATTCTGATTAAATTGTTATGGTGCCCAGAGATTCCCTTGAAACTGGTTCATTAAGCTGTAGCTGTGATTTATTTAATTCTTTCTTTTTGTGATTAGTGTTCCTTTCTGAGTATGCTGTCATGTTACTCTGTTTATTCTGCTTGTGTCACTGCATCCTAACTAGCTGAACGGACACTATAACATAAAAAATGCATGCTTGTATTCCCAACACTATAATGTTCCTTTAATTTTGTACTTGGGTTCAACAGGTGGAAAGTGTGTTTAATGAAGTTAAAAGTCACTCACAGAACTTCTCTTGACAGCCACTAATAGAAATTATCATTCATAGGACCCTTGTTATAGAATACAAAACCATGGTCTTTGGAAGATCTTTTCAGATGGTTGAAAACTTGACATTACCAAAACATTCTATTTCATGCTCATAGGATTTTCATCAGATATCAGTCTCCAGCAAATGACTGCTGATTACACTGGGGAGAACTTGGTCTACATTTGTTTCAATGTTCAATAGTTGACAAGTTGAGGTTCCAAACAGACTTTAAAGGAACACTATAGGTTCAAGAACACAAGCATGTATTCCTGACCCTATTGTATAAAAACCACCATCTAGCTCCCCTTTCCCCCTCTTGCCTCCCTAAATATAGTAAAATCGTACTTGTATTCAAGTCTGCAGCTGCTGGCTCTGCCCTGGCTGCCCTCTACCTGTCTGCTGACATCATCAGAAGTGGTGGTCTGAGCCAATCACTATGTTTTCCCATAAGATTGGCTGAGGATGTCAAGGAGGCAGATCAGGGGCAGAGCCAGAACAAGTCAAACACAGCCCTGGCCAATCAGCATCTCCTCATAAAGATGAATTGAATCAATGCATCTCTATGAGGACAGTTCAGTGTCTGCATGCAGAGGGCGGAGACACTAAATGGCAGTGCTGCTCACTGTGCAGCACTGCTCCAGGAAGCACCTCTAGCAGCCACCTGAAGAGTGGCGAGTGGAGTTATCACTAGGCAGTAATGTAAACACTGCCTTTTCTCTGAAAGGCAGTGTTTACAGCAAAAAGCCTGAAAGGAATTATTCTACTCACCAGAACAAATACAATAAGCTGTAGTTGTTCTGGTGACTAGAGTGTCCCTTTAATTAATTAAAACTTTACTTTTAACAGATACATTTTATTAAAAAAAAAAAAGGTATAATTTTCTGTTGCTATACCAACAATAAAAACAAACAAAAATAGTTTCTAGTCTCTAAGGCATTAAAAATATCAAGTATCCCTGGCACTCATCCAGAAGTGCATCTAGTTTGAGGGAATTTCCAAAGCCCAAAATTAAAACATACAAAGCATCATTAGAAGAACCATGCACACTCAAGAACGAAGTACGAATAAAATAAACGTTTGCTTAAAGTTTCATTTAAAGGGATTCTATAGTAATAATCTGTATTCCTAACACAATAGTACCCTTGTGCCACTCCCCACCCCTAGCAGATAAAGTGTTAATAAAAAAACTTTAGTCATTCGATTCCAGCGCAGAGTCTGCACTCTGCCTTCTCTGACATCATCTGACAGGGGCTCTGATGCGTAGTGCTTTTTTACTATGGTGATTTTACTGACACTGTATTTCCTCAGGCAGAGCTTGAGCATGTCTAGCGTCGTTTAAGGGACTCTGAGGTTGTTTGAATCCCAGAAGCGCCTCTAGCCACTAGAGGTTGTCCTTGTACTACAACGTAAATGCTAGGACTAAGGGGGGCAGGGACATTGCACCCAGACCACTTCAATAAATGGAAGTGGCCTGGATAACTATAGTGTCCTTTTAATTGCAAAAGGAAACTCAGAGTATGCACATATTCACAGGGGAAAACCCTGTTTTGTAGTTTTACAAAATAATTCCCAAAAATATCAAATACAGAAAAATTGGACTCAATTTGTCACGAACGCATCCTAATTCAAGAGTGTGCGTGATGTAGCTGTGGCGATGAAAGGGTTAAAGTTTACTATTTGTCTGCACTAGACCGGAAATAATGGAAAACTCCCCCTTAACACCACCCACACTTAAAGGAACACTATAGTCACCTAAATTACTTTAGCTAAATAAAGCCGTTTTAGTGTATAGATCATTCCCCTGCAATTTCACTGCTCAATTCACTGTCATTTAGGAGTTAAATCACTTTGTTTCTGTTTATGCAGCCCTAGCCACACCTCCCCTGGCTATGATTGACAGAGCCTGCATGAAAAAAAAACTGGTTTCACTTTCAAACAGATGTAATTTACCTTAAATAATTGTATCTCAATCTCTAAATTGAACTTTAATCACATACAGGAGGCTCTTGCAGGGTCTAGCAAGCTATTAACATAGCAGGGGATAAGAAAATCTTAATTAAACAGAACTTGCAATAAAGAAAGCCTAAATAGGGCTCTCTTTACAGGAAGTGTTTATGGAAGGCTGTGCAAGTCACATGCAGGGAGGTGTGACTAGGGTTCATAAACAAAGGGATTTAACTCCTAAATGGCAGAGGATTGAGCAGTGAGGCTGCAGGGGCATGTTCTATACACCAAAACTGCATCATTAAGCTAAAGTTGTTCAGGTGACTATAGTGTCCCTTTAAGCATAATAATAGAACTATTACTATTTTAACGCTGCTACCACCAAGACAATTTAGAAATAGGGTAAAATCAATAATAAAAAAATTAAAAAAACACCAAATACAACTTTTAAGCCCAATATTTAAGGAATTGCTAAAATACTACTTAGTCTCTTCAGGTAACGTAATTCTTTACCAGACAAAGGTAGAAATAAATTGTTACAGGGCATACAAAAATATATATGACAATCAAAATTATTTATACCAACAAAAGGGATAAAATACCAAAGTCCTAATTACTTACTCGGCTCTTGGTGGCCCGCTTAGAATTAGTTTCTGCCCCCAAGCAAGTACCATGCACCCTTAAGTATCATTAGAGATATACCCTGTGGATTACCACGCCCCACCCAGAAGTGGAGTTAAGGCTTTTCTATAGACACTAAGTGACCACCCCCGCATCTATCCAAATGGAAACATTTGGTTCTATCTTCTCTTATGTACCTGCCACTGAAATAGTAATTGCATCTTCAAATTTATTATTTTTCCATTCCATAGATATGTCATACACCTTACTTGCGACCCGATATAGCAAACATAAAAATCCTTTCCCCTATGGTTAAATTATGCCAAACATGTTTGGGCTTGTTTAGAAGATGGCGCTTGTCACATTCCAAATCTAAGAAATATGAGGCTTAATTATTATTCTGTGGGTAAATATTGTTTTTTTATTTTGGATATGATACTGGAACAAGGCTAATGGCCATTAACATATTAAAGAGATTGATTTAGTTAATTAAGAAGTACAGGCCATGTGACTGAAACCAGGCATTCAGGCTTTTGAAGTGTAGAATCTCACACCTTGCAGAGCCTTTGATTAATTCACAGGATCCACCCATATGGTAAAACCCTTTTAACATACCTATGCAATTTACATTACCCCTTCTGTCATCTGACCATTCATACAATCAAATTAACCCCTTTTGACATTGACAATATTCCATCTCTACCAGGCAGGCACTACACAAATTACATTAAAGGATAATATTCCATAGTGCAATAGCGAATTATGCACCCTTGCTGTGGCACCAAATGTTTCAGGAGATCCTCCTCATATAAAGACAAAAAGTGACCCTATATAAGATTCTCTCAAGATAGTTGTTAATTATACTATTACTGTGAGTATACATTAACATCTAGTCCATATGACGTAGTGAATACAGTCCATAATGTTAGGTCAAAATCCACTAAAGAAGTAAAAAAAACAAAAAACAAAAGTGAAAGATGCTTAACCTGTATCAAGGAACTGAGGGCACGAGCCTTTCCAGGGACTGAGAGGATGCCAAATAAAGATGACCACGCTGTCCATTGCTCCTCAACCTACACCAGCCTTGCTGAGAGCGTTTCGATATTGGAGCACAATACATTTTTTTTGTTTGTTTGTTTTTTTGTGGCAAACTTACTTAATAATAAAAAGTAACTTATATAGCTAAAATTTTAAATAGTTCCCTCATCTAGGGATACTAGACCAATAGTACACCGTCAAGATCCTAGTAATAATAGTAATATTCAAGTGGGGGAAAAAAATTAACCATAAAACAAGTTGGTTGCTCCTAAGGTAAATGCTGCATATATAGGAGTGAACAAAAATAGAGGGGGGTGGGAAGGGGTTTGGAAGTTGATGATATTAACAGAAACCCTTGTCGGGGCTCACTTAGCCTGACACCTCCAACCACCGATAACGATACCTTTTTACCTTTATACCTTTAAGTTATCATCCAGTTGAATTTATTTCACTAAAACTTCGGGTGGCTGAGGTCTCTGGCATACTAGCCTCCTGCAAACTATGGCAGGTATATACTCCTAGTAGCAAATATAATTATGCTGATCTTGGGTTAGTTAGCAGGCGGTCTTTGTTAGGCAGTTAGATTAGCTTTAATTATTGATAAGGTGCCCTTAAAGGCACAGATTTATTATTCCGACTTTATTTGTGTGGAATTTTTACCTGACAGTATGGACTCTTTTCTATATCGTGGGGACTTAATGTTAATTGCTATTCGTATATTTAAGCTGAGTTTTTGTAATTCCTGCCTTGCAAATTAAAAAAGGGGTTGGAGTATACTATTACTGCACCGTTATCTCTTAGGATTCTGGGATAGGGTGCAAGAAAGGAAATATTATATATATTTTTTTTTGGGGGGGGGAGAGATCTCCTCTGTTTTAATGTTTTTATTTTTTTGTTTGTTTTTGTGTTTGAAGTTTATTTTGTAAAAGTATACAGCAGGGTTTTCCCTTCAAGTATGTGTGCATATCCTTACTTTCCTTTTGCAAATAAATAAACTTTTTTTTGGTTCGTACTTGAGTGTGCATTGTTCTTTTAATGACGTATTCAAACTGGGAACCTATTGTGTGTTAATTAAGTAAAGCTGTGATGCAGTTTGCCAGTTGGCCTGCAAGGTATCTAAATGTGACACCGCAACGTAATTATAGAGTGATGGAGTAATAATTAGTTATGTAATCACCTACTGCATCTGATGTCCTTGTTTAGGTTTATCTGTGAGATGTCATAATCTGGGATTAGTGACGTTCTTGTGGCTGTTGCTGTTTCGTATAAGACTGTTTGTTTTTCAGATGTGTTCTCTGGACTTAACCAATAGCCGGTAATGAGGTGCTCTATTTTCTAGCTCTCACATTTCTTAATGAAAATAACTAGGTCAGTGCGTGATTTACCTTAAGGCAGGATTAAAGAACATCCATATATGCCATGGATGCAGTACCTTCCACAAAAGGTGAAAATAGCAGAAAATGTCAAAAATATTTTCAGATTTTTTTTTTTCTATTTCTAAAAGAACACTCCAAAGTTCCTTATCAACTACAGCTCACAGTAGTTATGGTGCCAGGCGTATCCTGGCATCCGCACATGATAAGTAGTCAAACTGTTTGAGAATAGTTTGACAACTTACCTGGGATCTGCTGGGTACCCAGCACCTTGTTTCCAGCTGGAAGCTTCTGCGCTAAGTTAAACTGTGCAGTGAGACACTCATTAGCTGAGAGTGCTCAGATGTTAAGCTGGCACATAGTGGTCATGGTGTTCTGATTTAAAAGAATCTTTAGTGCCTCATTTTATTGGATGCAGTGTATTTATTGCTTGTTATTGTCTCGTTTTTGAACACTAGAGGGCACACCATACCAACAGCAAAGGAGCAAAAACCTGTACGTCATCTAGAAAGCTCTTGCTTCTCCCTGGAAGGAAATAGTGACTGCCCAGACTTGTTTTTGATTTAAGGTTGCAGTTTCATAGCAAGAATATGTGATCTTGTCACTGTGGTTATGTGAATTAGCTGTTGGTAATTGGTATCAAAAGCAATTGATATTTTTACTGCTTAAAGTATATTTTTAGTGTAAAAAAAGTTTGTAACATGCAGAGAGATGAGATATCGATCCACCCACACACTGTGTGTGTTTTTAATACAATGTTAAACAAAAATCTGCACACCAGTCAAGCCATAAGACTTGCTTTTCCCACAGAAATCACAAATCTGCAGTGATGTTACTACCACAAAGGATTCTGGGTGGGCATATGCAAATTAGTTTAACAAAGAATCACACGTTTCAAAGCTGTTGCATACAGCAAACACAGACTCAAAGGAACCCATGTTTAAAATGGAATGAGGCAAAATTGTGATTCTTTGTTAAACTAGTTTGTATATGCCCACCCAGAATCCTTTGCGGTAGGAACAGCAGATTTGTGATTTCTGTGTGAATAGCAAGTCTTATGGTTTTACCAGTGTGCAGATTTTTGTTTAACATTGTATTAACTATCCACAGACTTCAGGTGGAAGGGGTTTTCACAATTTATTCCCCACCATAACCTTTGGGGTTTTTTTTTTTTGTTTTTTGTTTTTTATTGAGAGCTCTCTCTCTCCATCTCCCTCCTCCCCAAGATCCAGCGCACTCACCTATCCACTAAACAGCAACTTCAATGTTGACAGATTTTATTAGGGGTTTTTTTTTTTTTTTTTTTTTAACTCCTTGACGACCGATGACAGTTCAGGACCGTCATCGGAAAAATCCCCTTGAGGACTGATGACGGTCCTGAACCGTCATAAAGGTCTAGGGCTACTTACCTGATCGCCGGCGGCGATCAGCGCTCCTCCCAGTCTGCCCGGGCAGTCTCCCCTCGGCAGATCAGGACCCCACGTGATCACTCACGCTTGTAGACAGTTGTAAGCCGGGTGCTTGTAATCCAGGGAAAAATTGCATATGGTAAAGTAGTGATCAGCACTCTCGGACTTTTGTTGAGTTTAAAACTTACAGTTTATTGAAATTCCATTTAAAAGATCAACGTTTCAGTTCCTATCTGGAACTTTCATCAGGATCCTGATGAAAGTTCCAGATAGGAACTGAAACGTTGATCTTTTAAATGGAATATATATATATAATATATATTATAGTGTGTATTTTTATATTTATATATACGTATATTAATATAAAAATACACTTTTAATTTACATTACACACGTGTGTGTGTATATATATATACGGGGATTTATGACCGATAACGGTGTTACAATGTCACTATTGATAAATTTAAAATATATATATAATTATAGAAACAGCAATTTCCTACTTGTATTTATAGGCCTATAACTTGCAAAAAATAAAATCAATAAAGCATGTAAACACTGGGTGTTATTTAAACTCGGGACAAAATTTTAAATCTATTTAGCAGTTTTTTTTCATTAGCTTTTGTAGATAAGTAAAAGATTTTTCAAGTAAAAGTCCAAAAACATGTTTTTGTTTTTTTAAATTTTTCACCATTTAAAAAAAAAATAAAAAAAAATGACTTGATACAAATAATGGTATGTAAAGAAAGCCCTTCTTGTCCTGAAAAAAACAATATATAACTTGTATGGGAACCGTAAATGAGAGAGCGGAAAATTACAGCTAAACACAAACACCACAAAAGTGTCAAAACTGCTCTGGTCCTTAACGTACAACATTGCAAAAACAGGCCGGTCTTTAAGGGGTTAAACACCTAATCTAGGCAAAAGTAATGGTGGTTTAGTAACATTATATGATCATACATTGCAAAAGCCTGCCACAACATCTATGCACCCCATCTTTGGCAGGTCCTACACTAACAGCCTAATGTCTGCTCTTATGAGATTAACCCACTTACTTGGGGGGAAAAAAATCCATCTGGGGCTCTCTGCAGTACAAGGCTAAATAGGACCCTCGGATGAGGCACCTGTGACAGGGAGGGGTGCAAAACTAAGGGGTTGCTAGACTCCCAAATATAAATATATATTTTTTATATATTATATTATTTCTTCCTAATACACGCTTCTCTTTGTGTTTTATATTACGTGATATTTTTAAGCTAGGATCATTGGGGCAACGAGGTATTTTAATAATGCGACGGAACCAGGACATAACTGATGGCGAGATGTTGCGAAAAGTAGAATTCCACAGGCGTCACAATGTGACATGACTAAGGCCTCTAGGCTGAAGCGTTGTATCTATTTTTTTTTTTTTATCCTCTTTGATCTCCAATAAATACATTTTTGCCTTCACCCTTCATTGTGATGCCTGTGGAACTCTACTTCGTGTTGTTTCTGGTGGGCTGTGGACCCCCCTCCACAGAGCTCCTATGTAAACTTACTGGTGTGCAGCACTCCGTTGACTTTATCCATTAATAGTGTAGCAACTTCAGCTGCTGCGATTAATTCACCTTGATAGAGACCTGGATTAAAATGGTGCCAGCTGCCACTCATGGGTGCAGTCTCCCTCATCTCTGAAACACTTGGACATGCACTGCAAGGACCTTTATCTCAAGGGTCCTTCCAGTGCACAGTGTTGACCACTATGTTTACCATTGTGGAAAATAATCGCATGTGTGTTGTCACTATCTGTGCCTTTATAGGGATAGACAATGTAGTCTGGCTAGTGACATGAATAGCAGATCATATTTTAGATCCCATATTGCACAGTGGGTGATGTCATCAGTCTTCATAATGTGTGATTTTGGCAGACACTGTGTCGTGCAAGGGTTGCCCTTATATCGGGTAGTATTTGGACAGTGACACGTGTTTTGTTTTGTCCATATTCTCTAGCTCTTTGGACTTGACAATTTCCAAACTGATAAAATGCAGATCACCTCCATATTTAGGTTCTCTTACTTGTTTAATATTTTGTTAATCTTGAGAAACTATGCATATCATGTTTAATTTCTGCAGATTTCTCTTAAAATAAATACACTCACAAACTCTCAAGCTGACAGTTTGCATTTTTTTAATTCCATATTTTTAAGGCTATTCACACATATCAACAACAACAACAACAACAACAAAAAAAAACAGACCATTCTTTATCAAACCATATTTTTCTTTTTGGGTTGTTTTTGTGTTTAGTTAGCATACAATTGCATTTAGTATAATTCACCACTATCCTCATCCTACACGATTTTATTAATAAATTTGCTTACACACATACTCTAAACTTTAGCTTAATGAAGTAGCTTTGGAGTACAGATCAGGTCTCACTGCTAGACTCTATGCCATTTAGTGGTTAAACCACTTTGTTTATGCAGCCGTAGCTAGACCATCCCTAGCTGTGACTCACACAGCCTCCATGAAAAAATAGGTTTTATTTTCAAACTGAATTTACAGCACAGCATATTTAGTCAAGTTCTTATCTTCTGCTTAGTAAACTGAACTTGAATCACCCACAAAAGACTTCCTTTGGCTGTATCAGGCAATTGACAGCAGAAGATAAGAAATTATAATGCTCTTTTTTTCAGGAAGTGTGTAGTGAGGCAGTGTCACAAATAGATGAGGTGTGGCCAGGTCTACATAAACAAAAGTGATTTAACTCCTAAATGGCACAGAAATCGGCAGTGAGACTACAGGGACATGATCTATACAACACAGCCAATTAATTAAGCTAAAGTTGTTTTAATGCTTTGTTTTCCCTTAAACTATGAAAATTTCAAGAATGCCTATTATTAAATCTTTTGTCAGTAAACAGACTTTACTTTAAATTATTTTAATACTATGAAAACCTTCTTCTCTGACTAAGATTCATTTTCTCAGTAGTGCCTTCTTTTCATCAAATGCTATAATAGGCCATTATTTCCCCGAAAAAGAAAACCAAAGTGTGGAAAATGGCATTTTCGTTTAAATTTAACAATTTTTTTTTTTTTTTTTTTGGTATTTTCTACGAACAGAAATAGAATGATCACTGACCATACTTTTACCTTGGATAATGAGGAGTCATTTGGATGGAACTATCTCCTTTCAATCCAATTGCATAGTCCTTTCTTCCAGGCCTTTTTTTTTTTTTAAATCTGTTTAAAAATTGGGTCAAATCATCTAAAAAAATGTCTTAACTTCAGGCTTACATTTTGTCACTCGGTAACAAGACAGAAATTCAAAAGTTCTTTCGGACTAGATGTTAGTCGGCTACAAAACTAGGTCCGTCGTGAGGTGTGTGAAGTATATTGATAACAAGGATTCTATAATCGTAATAATACAATTAATATTATCTCAGAAATGTATCAATTATAATTATAAGATCATTTCTAAAAAAACAGACAGGGTAGAATCACACTGCTCATTAGACCTCAGCAGAAACCATAAATAAATATTAAGTGCATATTATTTAGTTAGCAATTAGATCCATTTGAAAATTGCAGGATTCCAGTGTGCTCAATTTGGTCAGCATTCTGTTGTCAGTGAGTACAGTGAACCACTTTTAAGGTTCTTCATTAAATGGAGAATTGCTTAGGATTCAAAGTGAATTTTATTTTTAGACCAAACTAGAAATATTCTCCAAGTTTGCCAATTTTTATGTTTGGCTACTTTGGTAAAAGATGTAAATTAAAAAGGGTGGGACTGAACATTTTGGAGCAGCTATATGGTCTCCAAACTATATTTTTAATATTTTGTCCCACAATTCACCTTATATTGTATTTTATTATTTATGCGTTGTTTTTGCAAAATTATTTCATCTTTCAATATAAACATTACCGCAGTTAGAAATGTCACTTTGGAACCTGCCAATGACACTAGAATTCAGGCCGTATAAATACAAAATATTGGTAATACATAGAATAAGTCGCCTCTGTGCAGAGTTCGTAAATCAGTATGGCAGCTCTTAAGTCTTGGGAATCGAAGTGGTTTTGTTCTAGTCAATCAATAACCTGCATAGTGGCAACAATATAGCAATGGAGTACCATCCCACGTTTCACACCTGTCTTCTGTACTTGGTCATAGTCCATGTGAAGGTCTGGAGGTGAAACAATATATGTATAGTGTGTGTGTGTAAGAAATGCATGATTCAACAGAATTTGTAACTTGAGCTGAATGGAATGATGGCGGCATGAGCCCTAGAAAATATCAGAATGAACTGCAATCAAATTTCAACAGAGGAGGGCAAAACATATTCTATCCAATTGTCTAAAATTATACTGTAAATCTCTCGCTTAAGAGAATGTTTAGCCTGTCTTTTTTGTGTGCTGCTGATTAATTCCAAATAGAAAAATAGGGGCAATCGCCAACAAACATGTTGAACAGTAGTGTACAGGAGAGTAAGAGGTTTTGTAAGGGATATTCTCATGCCGTACAAATATCTGGATCGATAAAGAGGAAGGAAAACTTGCTTATTGTTATGTCCAAAACCGAGGGGTGGGTGTTGGGTGCCGGGTAGCCCGGTTCAGTGGAAACCAGAAGGACTGTACCTTCTCCTTGCACAGTCACCACACCATAAACTGTAGTGGTTATGGTGTTTGAAGTGCCTTTTATAAGCAAAAAGATTGATAGAATGAAACATACCATAGGCCCTGCACACAACTACAATATTTCTATAATGCTAATGCTCTTAGGAGTGCTGATTCTTCCCATGACTTTATTGGCCTGTGCAGAATTGAGGAGAATTCTGTAATCTTGTGTTTTGGTTTGTATTTGAGTTGGCAATGTAAATCGGGTTTCTGTCTTCTTATCAGAACTATTCTCAGTTAGGTGTGCAGTATCGTTCCTGCTAGTCCATTATTTGTAATATATTTTTGATATGTTTGATCATCTTTACATTCTATAACCATTCTGCAAATTTGCTATTGCAAACCATACATAGAGCTATCAAGTTTACATATAAACACCTTTTATATTTTTTTTTTGTTTATTTATTTTTTTTAAAGGGAAAAGTCATGATTTAGTTCAATTTATTCATGATGTTTATCATACTTAACCTGAAACTGCATCACAGTTTTCTAGTGTTAGATTCAACTTGATTAAATTAGTTTGTTAGACTAATTGCTAAACCCCCCCCAGGAATTAATCTTTATATTGAAACTTTCCAGCTATATATAGTCTTCTATTATTTCTATTTTATTTCTTTCATTAATCAAACGTCTGCTCTAGTTCTATATTTGATTGGTTTGTCCCTCTTTTGTTTTTGTTTTTTTTACCTGCTAGAGCTTGGTAATACATATATATTGAATTAAAGGTACTTTCCAATCACCATGACATCTCTTTTTTTTTTTTTTTAATTATGGTACACCGAGATTCCCTGTCACTGTCTACCTACAATCATTTGATTTATAATTGCAGAGACTAGCTGCTGTCTCTTGCAAGCACTGTGCACTAAACCATAATTGGGACCGTCCATAAACTGATGGCAACCCCAGCATGAACAGATATTAGTCCACAGAGTCCAGGCTGAGAGGCTCCTGATTGGTAGAGCCTCTTCCTGCTCCATGCAGAGCTCACTTCTGCCTGTCTACACAAGTACTACTACTGCAAACACTTTTTCATTTTTAATGTATTATGAAATGGAGTCTCTTCCATCCTAAAGTATGCTTTGGAAGGGTTAAGATGGCCCTGTGCCGCTGCTGTCAGCCTTCAGTTTGGGCCCATGTTCAGTTGTTCCTTGACCATAGCTGCAAGCTTCCTCAAGGCACCTGTCAAGTGTGTACAGCTGATTGGCGTGCTTGACAGAAATCATGACTCAAATTCTTGGTGTTTCCCTACAGTGAGCAAATATGGCCACAGTATTTGACATAGAAAGGGATACAGATCATCCATCTTGTGTTATCAGGTTATTAATTATATCATCAATCTGTCTCTCTGTTCTTTGATACATCTCTTTATAGGCCTATTTCCATCAGTGCGAAAATCTACCTCAATCTACTTTTCTATATACGGATAGATCTACATCTATCTAGTTATAGACCCATATTTGTTTATCAACCTTTTTGTGTATTGATCAACCTACATACCTATTTTAGGATCAAGTAACAAGTATAGTTTATTAAGAATTACTGTTTATTCTTCCAGTGGAGGTAGAAATGGCTGTTAACATCACAGTATTAATGGACACCTGGATTGTGTATACTGTAGTCCTGAAAAGCAAACCCACAAAGTCAGTCAATTTTCTAAATGGCAGAATAGATGTTCTCGTTGCTTCCCCGATGCTTTATATGACTATAATATGTACCATAAAGGCCCAATAAACATTTGTGTAAACCGGCGTTTAAATCTGTACCATGGTTATTAATATACAGAAAAAAAATACAACCGGTTACAAATATTGTTAAAGGCTCTGTTCTACTTTCTTGTCTGACACTGTAACCTTTCTCTTTATTGTATCTCAGCATCCACAAGTGCAGCTCTGCGTTGCACAGTTATTATCATTAATTGAAATAATCTCCTACAAACCCAAGATCAGATTTTTTTTTTTTTTTTTGCACTGAAGTCAGATAATTGGCTTAATAAAATGAGGTCCTGTTACCGACTGTTCCATCTTTGCTCAACTGCTTCCTTATTATAATGTGCAGCTGTTTCTAATTTATTCTATTATTTTTATTAACCCTAGGAAATCCATCCTGTGCAATGAATAAAATTGTACTTTAAGATAAGGAAAAATGGCAGTGTAAAAGGCACTATTTTAACCCTTTGAATGCAAGGAAGCACAGAGCAATTTGTCTGTCACCCTTTCCTGAACAACCCTGTTTGTTTATATGTTTGTCTGTTATATAAGGGCTGCTTATTAACCATAGGTTCACCATGGTTGGAGTTTGACACTTTTGAGGGCAGTCTTTCCTGTTTGGCTTGCTGTGCATCATGGTAAATGTAGTCCACTAGCTGCATGCCAGTTGGTTAGCCATCACTGCCATAGACCATGCAGCATGCTGTTTTTCACAGCTCAGCAATCTTCCAGGCTGTGTTTTCCTTTGTCCTTGCTTATACATAGTATCCATTGAAAAGTGAAACCCAGCAAATCACTGAAAGGTCTGTGACAGCAGGAGCCCAGGGCTGGCTCATCGTACAGCTTTGAGGCAATTCAGCAACGAGCAAGAATGGAGACAGATAAAGTTGTGCTAATTAATCTTCTGTGTGCAAGGCTGGTAGCACAGGGATTCCATTACTAAATGCAATTTACAAAACAAAGCTCTGTACCTAGGAGATTTACTATCTGTAGCGAATCAGAAAATCCCTTACATAATGTTTTAACTCTCAGACGTTCACTGCCTTGGCACTGGCATTTTGATTGGCTTTCTGATAAGATTTGTGGGCCGGCCTTCCAAACACTGTATGGCTTTCCTTGAAGGTGTCTGTGTGATTGCTGTTGGCAGTGCAGGTTTTCTCCAGTAGCTGAGCATCGTGGTGTACATTGTTCATTGCATCCTGGGGCTCAGGACAAAATGCAGATCCCCAGCATTCAGGATTTTTATTCATCTTCTGGAGTTTCTTCATTCTTGCTTACTGTGGGCTATCCCATTCCCTTGGATTTTTACAAATGGTACTCATACAGTCTGAATGCACCCCATGGGATTTTCATTCCAGAATACTTCATGTGCACCTAAAGCCATTTATTGTAGAAAAATAACAGGAATTTCTGAAACAAACTGAGATATTTATTTTTAATTATTATTTATTTTAATTTACATTTTATTTGCACATCACTGGGTGATTTGAGATCAATTATCTGTCAAGATGCCTGAAGCAAATTATTTACTTTCTGTGTCCTGGGGCTATATAAAGGTAAACAATATTTCTCTGCAGTTGTGTGTATGTACAGTGTAAATGCTGTGTCTCTGATGTATGTGGAACCTGCGTTGTGCAACGTTTCATTAAACCATTGCAGATCTGAATAATGGCTTCTATTGTAACAGTTTTTTTTTTTATTTTTTTTATTCATTGGATCAGTGCTTACATTGTAATCATGGAGACATTTGAAAACTGTTATGTGAAAAATCTAAATATAATATATAATTACTTGGTGCTGCATGAGATGGTCCCTGAAAACTGGCAGATTGCATGTTTACATTCATATACCGTATATGTCAGACTGTTTATGGCTTCTGGATTTCCTCCTGGTTTATAAGTGATGTGCTTTTAAGTCGTGAGCTGGGCGTATTTGTTATCAGGTGCCCTGTGTGCTTGATGCCTACAGTATTGACAAAGGCTATATAGGTTAGGATGCAGCTCCGTTCCAACGACTCTTGGTATCATTAACACACATTGATTACACCTTCTATTCTTGGAAACATTGTAGATGCTCTGGATTGAAGTAGAAATACAATTTTCATCTGCTGTGGAAAAAATACTGGTTACATAAGATTACAAAAGACATATGTTCCCAATCTATAAACATTGTGGTTTTTTTAATATTTTTATTGCAGGATTCTGATGTCACTTTTGCAGAAATGTTCCAATTTTAAGGTGTAGATTGTTAAACATGGGCGTCTGTGTGTGCGTGTATTTTGTTTAGATTTTTGATTTGTGTTTTTATTTTTATTCCCCTTTTTGACTCAGAAAGCCCACGGAATTAATTAGGGTTTGGTCCACTGCATGGAAAATGGCTGCACAGTTGCTCATTAGGAAACAACTGGAGAATGGCATAGATAAGGCTATATACACCCAGAGTAATTTGGAACCCCATTTAATTGATTTAACTCTTTGTAAAGTCCTGCTCTATCCACCTATTGGAACCTAAATTAACATTTCTCTTGGTCCATATATTATCCTCGGCTACAGTTGAAATGCACATCTTTTCTGCAAGAAGTATTATTTTTGTATAACTGAGAAGGCCTTTATTTCTTTCCCACCATATTCCTGTCTAACATCCTTTTCACGATTACTCTTGATGCCCCATTTTTATTCTGGCAAATACCTTCTATATTTGCCATATTAAAAATATAGCCTCAAGAGTAGTCACGACAAGAGTGTTAGAAGGCCTTTATTATTTAATCCCCACTATTTCCAGCTAAGTTGTACAAAAATATATATGATCTTGCAGTACCGTATACAGTGAGGGAATTCTTTGTAGCCCTGTGATATGAGCTTGAAAAATGAGATAAGTAGCCCGTCACAATGTAAGATTGATAACCATCTCGCTTCTCCTGCACTGTAACCTGCAATTTGCACATGTTCATTTCAAGCCTTAATAGGGGTTACTATATGACTGAGAGTGAATGCTTAGAAGGAGAATAACATAATTGCATAATAGGATTTGTTTGTCTATTATAATATTCGTGCAACAATTGAAGCAGAACGTGGCATCTCTATCATTAGATGCACTCTTGCACAATAGGCACTTGGAGTGTTACTGTATTTATTTTTTAATAGGGGTTTATTTATTTATATTGTGTGAATCATGCCTGAAAGCTTAATAGTAAAACCAGTGGGGAAAAAGTCGAGGGATATACATCAATATTATGTTTACATAGTAATCTAAAAATCATACGAACTGACATTTTTTGAGGATGACTTTTTTTTTACTGTGTATGAATGTACCTTCTCTAATTTATCAGCAGTGTTTGGTTATTGTTGGTTGTTTTACATGTGTAAATGCACACATGCGTGTTGTATGTTTGTTTGTTTTTTATCATGTCACTGAGACCAGCACTAGTTGGTCGGATCTGGTTACACGTATTACAGATGAGGAATGCCTGTCTGCTATGATGTAATCACATCTCTCACCTGTCACTGTGGCAAAGGGTGCCATAAATTGCTCCCCCCACCCCCAATAAATATAAGCAAAGAGAATTCAAAATCTATTATGTGTTAGCTTTTTATTGCTTTCCTTATGAAATCACAAACGCATTATGGAAAATTAATCCCAGCAAATGCATTTTCTTTCTTGGTGTCAGGATTTGCAAATTGCATTCTATCTAGATTTGCTGTAGTCTCTGATTTTAATGCACTCCAAGCTTTTGTCATCACCACTCTCAGCCTGCTCTATTGATTATGATGGTATAAGAGTACCCTGGTCCTGTTTCCCCATTTTAGCAATTGTCTGCCCCCTAACCTGGGTCCGCACTGGACTCCGAGGCTCCCTGTTTGTCTGGTGACGCGAATCCTGAAGCAGTGGTGGTTGACATTCATTGGCTGAAAGTGTGAGCTGACTGCGCTCATCCAATGACTGTCATTCTGTGCAATGAAAATTGCACAGAATTGACATTAGCTGGTCCGGGACTCTAATTCCGCATTGGCTTATGACACCCCAGTGATGCTGCCAGAGATAGAGGTAGAGGTACAGCATTTCAGTGCGAAAAGCTGCACATACAGACTGCAGGTATCATTTCAAATCACTCAAGTGGTCGTGATGACCACTGTTGGGGCTGCAGCAAAAAAAAAGATACAATATTTATTGGGGCAAAATACCAAAACTGTAAATATGTTTACTAGAGTTAGAAATGTATAAAAGGCAAAACAAAAAATCAAATGTGATGGGAATGGTCAAAAGTGGTGATTTTATTGTTTGTATTTCAGTGTCGTTTTTGCTGCCCTTTAGGGGTTGTTAAAAGCACCTTGCCATATCCAAGTGGGAATACATTCTCTTCCTCCTTTGTGCATTTAGCAGCCCCTATAGAGAATACAGGTCAGGCTGGTAAAATCATCTCCACGGCAGGATTGGAAATATGTCATGGAAATGGAAGGGAATATTACAATGCTATACAGAGGATGGGGGTGACTGAGTCAATTTCTTTCATTATGACTACACTGATTGCAAGCTAAAGATATTGTTTTATGTACCCTCACCACAGTAGCATCACAGAACTTGGTATTTAGGAGCGGTGAATGGTAAAATAACCAAATCACTGTTAAAGGGTCACTCCAAGCACAGTGGGCTGTAGTGGTAATGATACCAGGTGTACCCTGGCATGGTTCCCGGGTAAAGGAGCAAACCTAGTAATGGTTTGCCTTCTTACGCGGGTCCACGCAGGTCCTTGCTGCTGTAGTGACATACTTCTCTATTCTGCAGAAGCTGGAAGCCAATCCATTCGCCATTCATGGCTGAGAGTCTCAGCTAATCCAGTCAGCCAATTAATTGCACACTAAGCAAAATAAAAATGCACAGAATTGACATTAGTTAGCCTGTAACACCCGTATAACTCTGGCAGAGTTTGAGTTACACATTCAGCATCCAATGGATGAAACTCTGTATGTTAAGGATTTCACAGCGAGACTCTAGGTGAGTGATAGCGAACCTATGGCACGCGTGGCACGCCGGGCCCTTTCTGTGGGCATGCGGCCATAGGTTCGCCATCAATGCAGAGTAGGCACCTGCCTGCCCAAAACAGCCCAGCATCCTTCCCCACCTCTACCCCCCATACACAGCACCCCTACCCCCCACACACAGCAGCCCTACCCCCCCACACAGCACCCCCACAACACACACAGCAGCCCTACCCCCCACAGCACAGCAGCCTTACCCCCACACAACACCCCTCATACACACACACAGCACCCCTCATACACACACACACACACACCCCTCATACACACACACACACCCCTCATACACACACACAGCACCCCCTCATACACACACACACACACACACCCCCACACACACACACACACACACAGCCCCTCATACACACACACACACACACACACAGCACCCTCATACACACACACACACACACACACACACAGCACCCTCATACACACACACACACACACAGCACCCCTCATACACACACACACACACACAGCACCCCTCATACACACACACACACACACACACACAGCACCACACACAGCACCCCTCATACACACACACACACACACACACACACACAGCACCCCTCATACACACACACACACACACACACACACACACACACACAGCACCCCTCATACACACACACACAGCACCCCTCAATGCAGTATGTGTGTGTATTCAGCAGTCTGTGTGTGTGTGTATTCAGCAGTCTGTGTGTGTGTGTATTCAGCAGTCTGTGTGTGTGTGTGCGTGTAATCAGCAGTGTGTGTATTCAGCGGACTGTGTGTGTGTATTCAGCGGACTGTGTGTGTGTATTCAGCGGACTGTGTGTGTGTATTCAGCGGTGTGTGTGTGTGTGTGTGTACTCAGCAGTGTCTGTGTGTGTGTACTCAGCAGTCTGTCTGTATGTGTATTCAGCAGTGTCTGTGTGTGTGTGTATTCATCAGTCTCTGTATTCAGCAGTCTTGTGTGTATGTATTGCATTTGTTGGAGATACTAATAAATATAAACTTAATTTTATCGATTTATATCATTATTTAAAATTTGTATCATTGAACTCTCTGTTGTTGTGATCTTTTAAAACAAAAGTTGTTAATTAGTTCGGACAACAGTACAAGTTGTTTTTTCTAAACTTAAACCTCAGTATTGAGGTTTAATTGCCGTGTTGGCACTTTAAGGGAAAAAAAAGTTGCCATGTATTGCGGTTTTTGCACTCGGGCTCAAAAAGGCTCGCCATCACTGCTCTAGGTACAATGACCACTTCATATCACTGAACTAGCCATGGTGCTTGGATATCCCTTTAATGCCTTTTTTCAGTTAAGGCATAATTAGACAACAGTAGCAGTGTGACCATATTCAGCAGTTTTCCTCATCCCAGTGGTTTCATTAAAGTAATTTCAGGGCTCCATTAGTGTTAATCTCTACAGCCTTTTGAGATAAGTCTTGGACCCTGGGGCGTTAAATGGCTTTTTAGTTGACGGAAATTGCAATATGACAAACCTATTTACTAAAACACCTAGTAATTGTGAGGAGTGGAGGTGACGGTGAATATTGAGTATTTTGTTCAATGAAAAATTGTAAATAGTATGATCAACACTGCAACATGTATAAGCTAACTTCTGCCCTGCCATTGTTCATTCTGTTTATTATAGCTGAAGCAATATTCAGCGTTGTACTATTTATTAGTTTTAGTAGTTATATTTATTATTTTTCATGAATGAGACTGCTCACTCACCTCGCATCCCAGAAACTCTACTGGCTAAGACATTTCAGCTACCTACTGGTCCCTATATATATATTTCTTTATACAACTCCAATATGATGTGAGGATTGGAGACCATAACAGAGTAACTGAAAAGGGTAAATAGTGTAAACTCCGTACAGGGATTCTTCTGGAATAACCTTCATACACTTTTCTAGTAAACAGAATTCTGATCAATTCCAAGTTCTGCAATGTTAAGGTGTTCAGTGAGTTACATTGACATGACATGGACAGTAGGGGGTTGGAAGAATGTGATTAAAGACCTATCCTATGCTCCAAAACAAGGTTTTAATTTCCCTCAGATCTTGCAGTACAGCGTGTTTCTATCTCCGGCTATGTTAACTGAACTTTAATCACACACAAGGCTCTTGCGGGCTCTAGCAGATAATTACCAGAGCAAGAGATACAAAATGTAAAAATAAACAGAATTTAAACTGATTACAGAATTAAACGGACACAAATTTTTGTCCCATTTTTTTACTGGGGGTGTGGGGGTGAAGGAAGGTGGGTTTCAACCCCCCCTCCAGAAAAACAATCTTAGTGTTTCTAAACTACTGCAAATAAATGTCCCAAGTGCCTCATTGGACGTGTCACTGCCTGCAATGCTTTGGTCTTTTTATTGTTGATACAGAACAAAGTGCTCTATTTGAACCCGTTTTAAAAATCGAAATTTGTTTTTCTGATAGTCTTCTCACTGTTGCCCATCACTCCGTTTCATTCTTTCTTTCTCCTCAATATTTTATCCCTGCATGAAAGTCAGCACAAACTGTGAATTTTATAATGACGACATTCATATTCACAGCTACTGCCAACTTTATATTAATTTGGGTGATACTTTCATCGTATTGTGAAGTGACAGTTAAAGGGGCAATCCACATACCTAAAACACAATTGGCTCTCAGAATGCTATATGTGTGAAGAGTGTCTTTTTTTTATTTATTTTATTTTTTTCATTTTACAAAATTGCAGATTTTAATAGAAATTTTCATTTTTATAAATTAACCTTATTATAACCCCATGGCAGACATCTAAGTCTGCATGCATGCTCTGGGTGTGCCCCTAGTCCTTTTTGTTTGAACTATTCCTACTGCTTCTGGGTTGTTTAGCTCAGAAGAGTTAAACTCATTAGGCTGCAGTTGCCCAGTGCATTGAGCTGCATTTGGGAAGCCTGTGATTGGACAGCCATTCATTTGAGCTCTTGAGTGTTCTTTTAAAGCTACAATGCCGAGGTTTGGTTAAAAATATGTTGTGATTAATAAAAGCACAGTTTTGCAGCAATGAGATGGATGATTCCAAAATGAGGGCATTAGAAATTTGTCCAAGAATGTAATATGGGCTCCTTAAAGGACCAATATAGTGCCAGGAAAACATACTCATTTTCCTGGCACTATAGTGCCCTGAGGGTGCCCCCACCCTCAGAGACCCCCTCCCGCCCTGCTCTGGCAGGGGGAAAGGGGGAAAAACTTACCTTTTTCCAGCGCTGGGCGGGGAGCTCTCCTCTGATCCTCTTTCTCTCCTCCCTGTCGGCTGAATGCGCACGCGCGGCAAGAGCTGCGCGCGCATTCAGCCGGTCGCATAGGAAAGCATTATCAATGCTTTCCTATGGACGCTGGCGTGCTCTCGCTGTGATTTTCACAGTGAGAAGCACGCAAGCGCCTCTAGCGGCTGTCAATGAGACAGCAACTAGAGGGAATGGGGGAAGGCTTAACCCATTCCTAAACATAGCAGTTTCTCTGAAACTGCTATGTTTATAAAAAAAATGGGTTAACCCTAGCTGGACTTGGCACCCAGACCACTTCATTAAGCTGAAGTGGTCTGGGTGCCTAGAGTGGTCCTTTAAGATTTCATTTACAAACCATTGGTGGATCAGAGAGGCCAAAACAGTGCAGTATTTCAAGGCAGGAACTTGCTTAATATATAAAATTATCAAAATCTTGTAAAAATAAACAAAAAATATATGTATTCTGTACTATACTGTGTGTGTGTGTAATATCCATTAGTCTTTGGTATACTTATTTATGTGTGTGTATTTCTTTTACAGTTCAAAAGAATGCTCAACCGAGAGCTGACCCACTTATCAGAAATGAGCCGATCTGGCAATCAGGTCTCGGAATACATCTCCAACACCTTTTTAGGTAAGGATCTGTCTTTTTGTCAAATGAACCCTACCTGCTCATTGTGTAAAGGATCACGTGGTGGTAAGCTTGGACAATTTAGCCTCCCACATGTCAGCTTGTTACATAAGCTGAGCTGGGACGTAGTCACTGAAGACACATGTAGGTGATTATTCAGACTATTTCGAAGCTCATTCTGTTTTGCCTAATTGGCCTCACAGTTATCCCCAATGTATTGCTGTGTTTGCAGGTTGCTGTGCAGAGCCTTCATAACCAGGACACTAGATCCTTGTCACCAATTAACTGTTCCAGGTCCACAGGGATTTTTGAAAGCAGCTAACCACATTAGCTCAGTTCATCTTGATTGTATTTAGGAAGCAATTCATTATTCTCTTTGCTGTAATACTTTTAAAATAATTTAGTGTAGACAAATCTAAAAATTTAAAAATTTAAATCTGCCTTCTAAAGCGTCACAGAACGGGTTTCACATGTAGATTAACTTTTCCCAGTGATCCTTTGCTTTGCAAAAATTCTACTGTTTCTTTTGGTTTTGTCATTTTGGCAAAACCGATTTTAATCTTTGACTCTAGGGAATCACAACTTGGACATCTGGCGTGTGGAAATCCTGGAGAAGAGCAGACCAAGTATATTCATGCAGCATCCCTGTATCAGAGCTGTGGAATATTAGTGTTAATAGATCCGCATGAAATAATAGTCACATGTTAATGAAGTGGTGTGTCCAAATTTCCCACATTTCAGTAAAACACTCCAGCACACACTTGCAATGGATGCACGGTTTATCGGTGTCAGAAACAGGGCCCAAAACCAGCACAACAAAATTTAAGTCCACAGATCTTCCTTTAGCTTGGCTGAATGCAGCACTGTTCTGCTTTTTCTGGATCTCGTGCAAAAATTGTGAACTGTGTATCCCTTGTAGAGTCTGTTTGCTGGCATTTTTAGACTTTAAGGGGTGATTACAGTATATTAAGAATACATGCGTAATTTACTATGACCACAAACAAATCAACGTTCCCTCCAAAAAGAAAAACTGCAACTCTAGAATTAGAGACTTTATCATATTTTTCTTTTATGAGCCTTTGTACTACTTTAAAAACATATGGTACACTCTAGGTGTGTTTATGTAGTAGACACTCAAGCATTTGTCCTGATAATACGTGAAAACTTGCATGTATCCTGACTCAGGATTCCCAATTGGCTCCTATATTATTTTAGTGGCTGTCTAGTAGTTGGAACAGGTATCAACTATCCATTAGAACCCTATCTAACTACACACAATGCAATTCTTACTGTAGCAGCCTTGCCTGATTCTACAGAGACCCTTCTGACACTGGGAAAAGCCTGATGAAGGTGTTTTGAAGAATGTACTTGTTATATATTCTATTTGAAGAGTGGGTCACTGATCTAATTTTAGAACTATTGAACGAGTTGCTCTTCTGATGCCATGCACATAATCTGAATCCATCTCCAAAATGATTAAGAACCACTGGTCTAGAGAATGCACTGTATAACTATGAACAATGAATTGCTGACTTTCTAAATGAATTCTAAAGTATGAAGTATTAATACCCTGCCCTGTACACCTAGCTCAGTATGGATTGTATTCCCACAAACCACCCAAAATGCAATGCAAAATCTGAAAAAGAGGACAAGTGGCATTGCCTCAGATATTTGTGTAAGCAACATGCTACACATAAATATATATATGTATATGTATGTATGTTGATTCTTCAGCCAAAAGCTCAGGTTAGTGTATGTATGTATATGTATGTATACATGTCCTGATGACTGTAAGTATCACGTTGACTGTGATTTTTATTGAAGGTAAATAAAAGTTAAATTTTAGATAAGTCCTTGGAGTGCTATCTTTTGCAACTTTTGTATATATATATCACCCCATCAGGGATGACATATTTGTATGTCTAAACTGTTGCTTTTAAGGGAAATTAATATATGCAAGTCTATATTTTCCATTATCCAAATGGAAGGCCGAGCCCAAGGCGATTATTATCCACACATTCTGTGGTGTCAGCCGCGATTTAGATCCTAGATTGTATGGTAATTATTTATACCAAGTATGTAATTACCGTATATACTCGAGTATAAGTCGAGACCCCTAATTTTACCCCAAAAGACTGGGAAAACATATTGAGTCGAGTATAAGACTAGGGTGGGAAATGCAACAGCTACTGGTAAATTTCTAAATAAAATTAGATCCCCCAAAAATTATATTAATTGAATATTTATTTACAGTGTGTGTTTATAATGCATGCAGTGTGTGTGTGTTTGTATGAATGCAGTGTGTGTGTATATATAATGCGAAGTGTGTGTGTGTATGAATGCGGTGTGTATGAATGCGGTGTGTGTGTGTGTGTGTATGAATGCGGTGTGTGTGTGTGTGTGTGTGTGTGTGTATGAATGGGGTGTGTGTGTGTGTGTGTGTGTATGAATCTTGGGTGTGTGTGTGTATGAATCACGGTGTGTGTGTGTGTGTCTTGTGGTCGGTGTGTGTGTGTGTGTGTGCGTGAATGCGATTGTGTGTGTGTGTCGTGGTCGCGGTGTGTGTGTGTGTGTGTGAATGCGGTGTGTGTGCATGAATCTTGGTGTGTGTGCATGAATGCGGTGGGTGTGTGTGCATGAATGCGGTGGGTGTGTGTATGAATGCGGTGGGTGTGTGTGTGTGATGCAGAGCTTGGTGGGGGGGTGGGCATTTTTATTGATTTTTTTTAATAATTGTTATTTTTAATATTATTTTGTTATATTATTATTTTATTTGTATTTTATTATTTTTTTAATATTAATATTTTATTTGTATTTTGATTTTGATACATGGGGGCTCTCATTCCCTGGTGGTCCAGTGGATGGGCTGTGTAGGAGGGGGGCTGGCAGAGAGCTGTAACTTAACTTTCCTGCAGCTCCCTTCTCTCTCCTCCGGTCCGGTCAGCTCCCCTGTAAGTCTCGTGGTGTGACTGCCGCTCGGAGCGTTGACACGGTAACCCGTGGCAATGCTCTGACCCCGCGACTCTCGCGAGACTTACAGTGGAGCTGACAGGGGAGCTGACTAGACCGGAGGAAAGAGACGGGAACTGACAGGAGCTGCAGGAAAGGTAAGTTACAGCTCGCTGCCAGCCCCCAACAAGACCGCCGGCCTTGTAATGAGCCCGGCGGTCCTGGTCTGTATTATGGCAATGTAAGTTGCCATAATACAGACAGTTAAAACAGTAAAGAATGGTGAGAGCACAGAGAAACAGTAATTACCCTTATATCCAATATAAAACCTGTAAAAAACCAATGGGAAAAACAGGCATAGGGTAATAACGTACAAATAATATATGTATGAGTAAATACTTGAATAAACTCACATATTCATGAGCCACTTAATATGGAAGCTGGCTCAGACTAGGAACATTGAATGGATTAGTGAGGTGGTCGTTGTAATCCAACTGCTTAATTGCTTGCTCCTTCTTGCTTTACAAAATCCAGGATGCAGGATCTTTAATGAAAACCTTTATTCGGTATAGCATCAAAAAAAGACAGCAGCAGTAAAAGTTAAAATTCAGCAATTCCACCTCTGCACACTAACGCGTTTCAGCCAAAGCCTTTATCAAAGTGTGAGTCCATTCAGTCTGTTCCGTGTTTAAATAGGAAACTTTTTGTGCCTTTCTTCCGTTCAGAAATAAGCCCCCCCCCCCCCCGGTTTTTTTTTATACGCAACTTTATTGGGCATCCTAGCGTCCTTAACGATCTCAATTTACTTCCGTGTTCATTGAAGAAAAGAACAGCGAACTATTCCATTCACTTAGTCTTTCATGTTGCAATGATCAGAGTCCTATTAGCAACATACTTCATGCATATTGTCAATAACATTGAAACCAATATTATAGTCAGATATTATTATTCCAATACGTGGAATATTAGCAACAGTTAAACTCTCTCTTTCTCAGAAAAAGGATTAAAAAAGGTAAAAGAGAGGCAAAAGAAGAGGGAATAAATTTAAAAGGGAAATAAAAGATCGAAGCAAGCTAAAAAAGAAGGACTAGAAACTATCCCATTCATTTTTTATTTTAATTCTAACAACCGCGCTTTACGTAAAATTATTGATAAAAATTGGCATGTTTTAAAGTTAGATGATGAGTTACGCCCACTAATAGGGGAAAAAGCAAAATTAATTTTTAGAGGAGCTAGAAATTTCAAGCAAATTTTAACTAGCAGCTTCCAAGAGAAAGAAAAGAATGAATGTTCCAATAACTTATAAAAAGAACAGAAAGGATTCTTCTATTGTGGAAATTGTAGAGGGTGTAAAGTAAGAGCTGGGAAAAATAGAAGAATTTTTAAATTCATTTCTTTTAATAATAAAACAGAATATGAAATCAAACACGTGCAATACTGCTGATGTTATTTATATGATAACATGCCCCTGCGGGTTACAATATGTAGGGAAAACGTCTCGTTCGTTAAAAATACGAATTAGGGAGCATATATACAACATCAGGAGAAGATTCTCTAACCATTGTTTATCTAAACATTTTTTGGAATATCATGATGGAGACCCAGCAGGCCTGGATTTTTTTGAAATAGATCATATTAAAATACACTGGAGAGGGGGTGATAAGGATAATCTTTTAAGTAAAAATGAGATGAAATGGATTTTTAATTTGGATACACTTACACCGGGGGGATTAAACGTAGATTTTGAAATTAATACTTATATTTAACCATAATTATTTATTAAATCTATTAGAGATCATTTTAGGTTGTTTTATATTAATAAGATATGTTTTAATTCCAATTTTAGTAATACTGATTAATATTTTATAAATATTGATTATAATAAGTGTATTTTAAGTATAATGCATTCTCCCGATATACCTTTAAATGTAAATAAGATTTTTTTCTATTTCGATCTTTTATTTCCCTTTTAAATTTATTCCCTCTTCTTTTGCCTCTCTCTTACCTTTTTTAATCCTTTTTTTGAGAAAGAGAGAGTTTAACTGTTGCTAATATTCCACGTATTGGAATAATAATATCTGACTATAATATTGGCTTCAATGTTATTGACAATATGTATGAAGTATGTTGCTAATAGGACTCTGATCATTGCAACATGAAAGACTGTGTAAATGAATGGACTAGTTCGCTGTTCTTTTCTTCAATGAACACGGAAGTAAATTGAGATTGTTAAGGACGCTAGGATGCCCAATAAAGTTGCGTATATAAAAAAAAAAATTAAAAAGGGGGAGGAGTTTATTTCTGAACGGAAGAAAGGCGCGAAAAGTTTCCTATTTAAACACGGAACAGACTGAATGGACTCACACTTTGATAAAGGCTTTGGCTGAAACGCGTTAGTGTGCAGAGGTGGAATTGCTGAATTTTAACTTTTACTGCTGCTGTCTTTTTTTTGCTGCTATACCGAATAAAGGTTTTCATTAAAGATCCTGCATCCTGGATTTTGTAAAGCAAGAAGGAGCAAGCAATTAAGCAGTTGGATTACAACGACCACCTCACTAATCCATTCAATGTTCCTAGTCTGAGCCAGCTTCCATATTAAGTGGCTCATGAATATGTGAGTTTATTCAAGTATTTACTCATACATATATTATTTGTACGTTATTACCCTATGCCTGTTTTTCCCATTGTGTTTTTACAGGTTTTATATTGGATATAAGGGTAATTACTGTTTATCTGTGCTCTCACCATTCTTTACTATTATAACCATTTATTTATGTGAGGTGGAGTGACCCACATTGCTGGTGATTGTAGCACTTTGTTTTATATTGGTTTTTTTCACCATATATACACTTATTTCATTATAACACAGACAGGGACTCGAGTATAAGTCGAGTGGGGGTTTTTCAGCACAAAAAATGTGCTGAAAAACTTGTCTTCTACTTTAGTATATACGGTAGGTCTCCAACGCAGTACAGGTGTTTAGAATCTTCTCAAACTGACATATGTGGATTTTCTATAGCACGAAGAGCTATACCAATCTTTATAAGGGACCAACATATGAAATACCAAGAAGCTGACATATTAACTTATGTTTATGTGAGGAGTCACCTTTATTCACTAAATTGTAGGGAATTCAAAGTGAATTTTTGATTTTAGCCTAAAATAGTCAATTTGTAAGCATAGGATACTCCCTTACAAATTGACTATTTTAGGCTAAAATCGAAAATTCACTTTGAATTCCCTACAATTTAGTGAATAACATAAACGTATTATCAGTAACAATACTGAAATGTTGAGCTGCCTATTTTTCAAGATATACGGTTTATCGTGTTTACTCACTCAACCATGATTTGACAACATGATTGAGAAATGTAGAAATAAGTCTAATTTTACATTTTAAGTTTGCAGTTCCGTTAAGAATTCACCATTGTGTACTGGGTAGCTAGCAAACCTATTTTTGAGAGTATTGCGCTGTTTTTTTTGTTTTGTTTTGTTTTTGGGAAGATCCCTCCTATTGCATTCAGGATGTTTCCCCCATATAATAAATGTTTGATAAAATAACAATATTCTGTTATTATAAGAAAGATTCTTCCTTTTCTCTGCGTGAAGGTGACCCATTATTATTTATTTTTGCATGAATAGGCTTTGCTGTATAATCCCTTGTTCTTGTGCGTTGATGGCTAAAGTCTTTTTTTGTTCTTGGGAAACATGGGAAAAGCCCATGGAGCATAATGACCCAAGTGGAATCTGTCAGGCATTTTCCTGCCTCTGGCTGAGCTGCTCTGACAGTCCTGCTTAGGGTTTCCCATTCTGATTTGTCTGAAGTATTTGCGCCTGACTGAAAATGTAAATATCCAGAGGGGAACAGCAGCCTACATTCTCTATCCTGTCCAGATGTTGCACCCAAGGAAAGAGGCTTCCCCTCCCCTACCCTTTCTGCGCTTTCACTGTTTTGTGGTACAATGGGGTCTATTCACTAAATGCTTGATGTTTCCTTCAGGATATTCTTACGCACTGTTAGATTGATTTGGGAGCTAGAGGCTCCCATCTCCTAAATTGATCCTTTTTTTTTTTTTTTCATTAGGCCATACATTTACTTGGCAGTTTCTGTATATTTAAGGTGTAGTAAGTGAAAAATAAATGTGTGTGTGTGTGTATATCTATGCAAAATAACCAAAATTAGTATCTGGTTTTATTGGACTAACAACATTTTGGAATGACAAGCCTTTGAGAGATCCTCCCTTTATCAAGTTTTTCAAAATACTAATTTCATCTGTTCTTTTACGTCTCCATCACTGGGCGAATACAGCAAAGATTGTATCTCTTTCTCTCTCTCTCTCTCTCTCTCAATAAACACATTGTGTCTGTGTATATGTATTATAACTGTTACATATAACCAAATAATAAAAATATTTAATAAATTATACGGTACCTCCGTGCTCTGTCTTTCACACTGTGGACTAGATTCTGGTACAATAGCTAGACTTCGTTCTGGTAACTTAATAGCAGTTCTCTATAGGGGAATTGCTATTCATTTTCCAGCTAGATTTTTTTTTTTCTTTTTTCTTTTAACTGAATCTTACCCCTTTCCGTCTCTAGATAAGCAACATGAAGTGGAGATGCCAACACAGGCCCAGAAGGAAAAAGACAAGAAGAAGAGACCCATGTCTCAGATCAGTGGGGTAAAAAAACTAATGCACAGTTCCAGTTTGACAAATTCAAGTATCCCAAGGTTTGGAGTGAAAAGTGAAGAGGAGGACGCTTTAGCCAAGGTGAGAAACCAGTCTGTATAATTACCAGCCGAGATCCGTGTTCCCTCTAAACGTAGCACTGAAATAATTTTAAAGCCATATAAAAATATCCTACATTATTTTAGAAGCACTGTTAAATTTTAACGCTATCGTTTTATTGACTAGATTTTTTTTAAACCATCAAGTTTCATGGTGGTGCTATTTTTTTAATGTTTTTAAGTTGTCAACAAAATCAGGCTCATATTACTAATTGATAGTGCTAGCACAATCCCCTCTAAATGTATCTGTACTATGTCAACACGCTAAAAAAAATAGAAGTATGGCCTGAACCGTTACTTTCTAGTATTTGAAACGGATTCTTGGAACATTCAGTGAACGCTTAACCTGACATCTCATTGCTTCTCCTCTTGGTTTTTAATGCTGATGGTTTGTATCTCTGTGGAAATGTTTTCAATGACTGCTGAATAACCTCTTGGAACAGGAGTACCTGTTTTCTCCAGGCATTAGTCCAGCTTATAAAACAGTGCAATGTGCTATAATCATATACCCTCTACAAAAAACAATTTTTATTAAAGGTTTAAGTTTGCAGTAGTTACTTCTAGGCATTCATTTTCAAGTAATCTCCAGCCCAACCAAATGGATTAAGTGTTTTGTGTCTTATTACACATTTTATGATCTAACGCCATGATAACACATTACTATGATTTATAGTTATCTCTGTAAAACGCTAAGAATGTGCTTGTATTTCTATAGTCTAAAATAATTCGGCTTCTGCCAGGAAAATGTAATTTGGTTCATAAATTAAAAGGAAAATTCCTTTCTGTAAAGATTTCAAACTATGTGTACACTACACAGTGTATCCTAGAATGCGCAATACACCTACATGCCAGTCCGCTGAGCATGGTCTCATAACAAAAATGAGAACATATATCCAACGGCAGTAAATCCATAATCAGTATCTCAAGGCATTTTAACTTTGGCACCCTTAGTGGCAACTTGTAGAATTGAAGGTAAATTATTTATAAACACTGATTTACAGCTAGAGAGGGCTCTGACGAACAGCACGAGCTGAAGAAAGTATTTGCTTTTGTGAATTAACAGCTCCCTAAACCCATCCCCCATCCAGAATTTGTTAAAATTAAAATAAAATATTTAAAATAAAATATAACACTGGCCATTATGTTAGTGTTATATGGACTTGGGCATTTTCTCTTCGTTAATGATGCACACAGCTATAGGAAAGCACATCTATTTTTGTTAATATCTGTATTTTTGCCAAAGCAGCTTTCAGTAATTGCAGTACGGTAATTAATTCAAGGCATCCTCCCACACACCGTATGTGACTTGAAATACCAAGTTAGCAAGCAGTGATGATTTTATGTATGTATTGCTGTATAAAAAAGACAGAACTCTTGCTGTATCTTAGTGATGTTTTCTAAGCCTGTTGTGTGAATTTTCTTTTTTTATGAAACATTCTGAAACAATTTATTCTTTCTAGGAACTTGAAGATGTAAACAAATGGGGCCTTAATGTTTTTAAATTAGCCGAGTTTTCTGGAAACAGACCTCTCACAGTCGTCATGCACACTATATTTCAGGTTTGATTGCATTTTATGTATTCTCAATTTTGTGTGATTGTTTGTGCGAGTTCCTAGTTGGAGTACACATTTTAATGGACTCAACATAAATTGTCACTTGTGATTAAATTATGTGTAGTCATTCTTGGTTTAAGGAGGAAATTGCATACATCCTATTAATGGGGATCTTACCACCACTGCTGATCTCATTACCGTTTACCTTCAAACACTAGGAGACACAGCTGAATTAATTATCTAAATGTGATTTGATTTACCACAAAACTATACAACAGTAGCTTTGCGTTTAAACGTAAACAATCTTATTCTTGCTTGATATAAACCGTTAGTCTGATAATTTCTAATGGTTTTTAGTAAGTAAAAGCAGGCTTATTGAGTTGGCTGAGGTATGCCCTGTTATATCGTAGCCGCAGAGGTAATCAACTTTCGGCACTGCAGTTGTTGTGGACTCCTCCCATAATGCTCTTACAGCCATAATGCTGGCAGAGCATGAGAGGAGATTTAGTCCACAACATCTGGACTATACCTCCTGAAGGTTCGCTAAAGGTTGAGCCTTTTTGCTCCTAAATTAAGATTGGATACATATAGTTTGATATAAACTGGTATAGATAGATGTATAGACATTTAATCATATACAAGGTAAAGTCAAATGCCTAATCATTTATCAGCATGTAACGTAATATCGCGTGTAGCTGTCTAGGAGAGTTGACTGTGATGATACATGGATATGTTGCAGAGAAAAGTAAGATGATGACCTTTCGTCGTTGTTCCACCCCGATTTTTTGCTACTGTAGCATTCACTATGGCAAGGAGCTCAGTGTAGGTGTGCATGAGAAACAAAGGTTCCTCTATACTTAAAGTAGATTATCAATGGAATAGGAAAAAGTATCCTGTTAATCTAAAGTTGTACATGTTTTGTGTTTCACTTATCAATTTTCTTTATTTTAAATACAGGAACGAGATTTGTTGAAGACCTTTAAAATTCCAGTAGACACTTTAGTTACATATTTAATGACGCTAGAAGATCACTATCATGCAGATGTGGCTTATCATAATAATATACATGCCGCTGATGTTGCACAGTCTACCCATGTGTTGCTATCGACCCCAGCTTTGGAGGTAATGTATTAATAAAATGATAAATGTTATTCTTTGTTCATAGTGCTTATGTTATACTGTAATAACTGCAGAGAATGTAGACATGGTCATTCTGTTTTGGGTTAATCACATTTTGCAATCCTTGATAAATTTGCTTAGCTGACATATGATGGGTGATATGATTCATAGAATCCCCCTCCTATATGTAGCACAAGATGATCACAGTTCGTGGCAGTGATGTTAACCACAGTCGCAGTCTAATTTAAATGAGGGCTAACTGTCTTGTTACAGTAAATGGAATACTCTAAACTCTGAGTATATTACTTTGTATTGGTTGGCTATTGTTTGGGGTTGCCTTCCTGCCCTTGTTATTGTCCAAAATAATTAAGATTTTAGTATAAGGACACCTGATCAATTCAGTCTTGTCAACTGCTTTTTTTGGTGTGTGTGTGTGTGTGTGTTGCGTTTTAGTTTTCTGAAAAACCAAAACCGGTGGTAATGCAGTGATGATTAGTCAGACTCCTTCTACTCCCAAGTCCTTTACACATGATAGTACTTGGATTCAAATAGATGGGTTCTGGGAAAGGGTCTTTAACAGCATCTATTTCCATGTAATTTAATAAAATAGACCGTAATAAAGCCACTTACTAAGGTGGATGGGGGGAATTGGGATGTTTTTGGTTGTATTTATTTCTTTTTTTTAAATGTAATCTTTTATATGTATATAATATGTAATATAGCTTTTGAGGAATTGTTTTCTCTTTTTTATATTCATTTGACTTTAAATTAGTATATTGTTTTGCTAATGTAAATCTTAGCCCTTTTTTTCTTGGTAACAGAGAAGTCATAAAATTATGTTAAGTTGGTGTTGTCCTATAAAAGGGGCACGCCAAGTATCAGAACCGCTACAGTTTATTGCAAAGGTTATGATACAGTTCTGTTTCTAATGCAAATTGCATGGAGACAGAATTAACAAAACACGTAAGTTCTGATTGCTTTCTGTGTTACTCCCTTCCATGTGAGCTAATAACTTAATATTTTGTGTAATATTATTATACTCTTACAGGCAGTCTTCACCGATTTGGAAATTCTTGCTGCAATTTTTGCTAGTGCAATACACGATGTTGATCATCCGGGAGTTTCAAACCAGTTCCTTATCAACACAAGTAAGTGGTTACAACAAATACTGTTTATTTTATAAAAGAATGTATTTTCTGATTGAAATATTAACTAGTATATTAAGTATTTATCACTAAACCTGGAAGTGTGAGAAATTGACGAGGGTTTAAAATGTTTTTTTATTTTTTATTTTTTTATTCATGCCTTGAAGTTCATGCCTATCTGTTTACTTAAGAACCATCTCCGGTTTGGTGTGCATGAAATCAGGCGTTACCCTTCAATTGCTACTTTCTATTTTGGCATATGTTAATCTCCCAAAACATGACAAAAAATCAGAATTGGTAAAATCTATAAGCTTGTTACAGGATTACATATTACACATAAATGTACGGCATTTGTTATTTTGGTGACTTATGGCTCCCTTTCCTTTTAAAGGGACAATACATTGCTTATCTTAAATCTGGCAGCTATGGGCAAATTTCTCACCTCCTTGACATTTTTTATTTACCATATTAAAACTCTGGTCAAATAGTGCATGTGAACCAAATGGCTTTTAAAAAAATGTATGATGTAATTTAAGACATTTATGTAAGCTATTATTATTTTGTTGCTCTTTAAAATTGATGTATGACAAAAAAAAAACTACCTAAAAAAAACCCTGCATTTTTTTGAATTAACGTAGACCTCCTCTCCCTAAACACTGAAAAGGGATTGTTGACATATTCTACCATGCTGCCTATTTTCTATAGGCAACCATATACATGGATCTAGTTATTTCCGGTTCTGTTTGCAGAAAGTAAAGTGTGAGGAACAGTATATAGCACTGTAATTAGTTTGTGTTTCCTTTACACAAATAATGCTTCATTTTACCTGTATGCTTAGTAACCAGAGGGATACCCTAGAGTGCAAAATCAATGAGATGACTCATCTCCCAGCAAATGGGTGGAGAATGTCAAGGAGACAGATAATGTGCTCTGAATGATACATTATTAAAGACGTGCGTGATTTAACTAGGGAATCAACCTGATTCATACTTTTATTTTGTTTATCTTGACATTTTCAATGATAAATCAGTAGTACCTCTATTTTTACAGTTTAAAGCGGCACTGTCAAGGCCGAATCCCGTTTGGTTTTTTTTGGGGGGGGTGTTTAACCCCACTCACGACTCCATTTAATTGTCCACCTAGTTGCTCTCAAATGCCCCTAAGCACCCAATCTTATCTTTATTTTCTGCCTGGACCTAGGTCCTGGGCACCGCCATCTTTGTGTGGGTAGATGAAGTCCCTGTGGGACAAGTCATCTGCCCACACTAGATAGCGCTGTGAAATTCCCGCGCATGCCCAGTTAAACACTTGGGCATGTGAACGGGAATTTCATCTATTCATTAATTCATCAGAAAGACGAATAAATAAATAGAACAAATGAACAAAGACCTCTTCGTTCGTTTGGTTTACTACAAGAGGGGAGCTAACGCCACACAGCTCCCTCACTGTAATATGTAAAAATAGAAGTGGCAGGGAGAAGTGCTCCCAGCCACTTCCTAAGCCCTCCCATGTACTCCCTCACTCTATTGGGGTCAATATGACCCCATAATAGCATAATGCTGCTAGTAGGGTCATGTCTAATAAACAGTGAACAGCCAGTGTCCTCCCTCCCGGCCCCCACCCATTGGCGGCGGGTGGGGGCTAGCCCCTAGTCACCCCCCGACCCCCCCCAAAAAATTAATAAATTCCTACCTACCCCTTCTCACCCTAAAATTAGTGAAGGGGGAACAATAAATACCCGTAAATAAAACTTACCATTTGATGTCTTCTTTTTTTCTAAAAACCTTTTTTCATCCCCAAAGAAAGGCCAAATAAAAATCCATAATACCCGTCGAACTTTGAAAATAAAATAAACCCGAGATTTAAAAATATATATAAATAAATAAATACAATTGCATACAAATATATAATCTTGTCAGTTGCATTCAGTCTCAAGAATAGGTTTAAGTGGTTCAATTTCTGGTCTGGGTAATAGTTTCTGGTCTGGTTGCCACAAAGGGGCTAAGGGGCTACATAGCTCACAGCATAAAAGAATTGTATTCGTATAATTCTATATGGATTACTTTGTGGCCTAACAGGTGGTTATTACATTTATGGACAACCACCGACTTGAAGATCCCTCTTAAACCACTTTAGGAGACTGTGGGAGTTGTCTGTGACCTCAGTGATCTCCTTCAACCTTAACTCAAATGCAAATGGCTTTTTGGAAGCCTTTCAACAATGTATCACATTAGAAAGCCGACATTACTGATTGGTATATGTAAAGTGGTTCTCTGGCACGTTTTTGAAAAGTGATGCGATTTACCATGGTAACCAACATTCTGATTGCTCCGTCTTAGCCAATTTTTCCCCACAGTTGTTTTATACACAACCTCCATTATTTTGTTTCTTTTTTTAGATCTTTGAGAGCGGCTTCAGTCCTACCATAGTGTGTAGGATCTTGATCTGCTTTCTCCTGTAAAACAGTAATAGCCTCCCATCACCCTCAGGGTAAATCAGAGTTGCTTTGAAATAGTCTTTGTGCGCATTTTCTTGATGTTTAAAGGCAGAGCATTTATTTGAAATATCACCTATTACACTAAATATGTTCCTGATTGTATCTGAGTCAGAATGCTCCAAAGCCTTTCTAGTTCAGACTCGTATTACATTTTCTTAATTTTTGAAAATTTAGAAGACACAAGAGGCTGTTATGCAATGTGCAATCCACAGTTTGGAAAGCATCATGTGCCTCGTGCTTTGATTCGGTTAAAAATAAATGTGCTTGATGATAAGTGAATGTAATGTCACACTGACTCATTCCTGAGTCCTTCGACAAAGATCTATTACTAGTACCTTCAATATCCTATGTAAATTTTCAGAGATGGACTGTTTTTCTGCTCTTCCTAAACCCTTCACTGAAGCAACTAGACCTATACAGTAACTAGACCTATACAGCAGTGTTGGGGTATGAAAGCGTGTGAGCCAGTCAGTTTAAATTAAATCATTTTCTGCATAAATGTAATCACAAGATGTGCTATTTAGACACTATTCCCAGAAGCAATTGTTAGAACATCTTCATCTTCCAATATCAGTAGTCAAAACTGCTCTAGAATTGACCTTTTTTGCCTCAATGTGATGTTTATGTAGTAACACAAGTTTAATAATAAAATTAAGGGGCAAGGGGTATATATAAGTTCATACAAAAGCAGTGAAGTCATTCTATTTTTCTATATTTGATTCCAGGAGGTTCTAGATGAGAAAGCATATGATGTAATCATCTTATGGTTGTAGCCTGATCTACAGTAGTTGGGAGTTGGTTACTTAAAATATTTGCCAGGAGGAAAAGTTTATTGGTTTTTGAAGAGTTGAAATGTTTTTGACATGGTAGCAGATTGTTGTTACAAGTCCCTTCTTGGCTGATTAGATGTATTTTGCCACCACAGAACAGGCAATGTCCATAACTTTGTGTCCCTCTTTTTTGAGAGCAATGGGCAAGAGTAGCACGGGGGTAGAAATAGATTGACTGGCTTTGAATCGATTGGTGGTTCTCACAAGTTGTGGTTCTCCGCACCAGAAATGTCAGAAATTGCTGTCTCTATTACTGTATCACTGTATTTTCATGAAAATACATAGCTGTGCATCTTACTGTTCAACTTTGAGTAGAATTCTGTGAAAAAGGACAGAATATGCCACATGTAGTTTAACTGACAGTCTGTAGCAAACGTTATTGGTTGAGTTCATTCAAAGCACCTGAAATTAGAGATTTATCTAGATCTACATACAATCAATGCAGATCTATGAGGGCTTCTTGCCTTGGCCTATATTAATCATTAACTCCCAGTCTACCAATCAGAGTCTGTGTGATTTGGACTGTGCTGCAAATAATAATGGTAGAAGATCTTTTGTTGCATTACTGTAGATGGGCACCGATTTCTCCAGCTCACCTAGTGTCTTGGAGGCCTTCCCCAATTAATTGCATCAAGGTGTTGTTTATACAGACTTGTCCAACACAATGGCAATTTAGCAATCAAGTAATTGTATTCTATCATAACATCTGCAACATATCTTTTTGGTGCTTAGATTTGTAAAAACATGTTTACTAATCAATATCTCTATTTACTTTAAGGGAAAGTCCCATGTTTGGTATATGCTAAACTGCTCTCTCTCTTTTTTTTTTTTCCTACTAGATTCAGAATTGGCCTTGATGTACAATGACTCATCTGTGCTGGAAAACCATCATCTAGCCGTAGGATTCAAGTTGTTGCAAGAGGAGAACTGTGACATTTTCCAGAACTTGACCAAAAAGCAAAGACAATCACTAAGGAAAATGGTTATTGACATTGTGAGTGAATTTACAGAAATATTTTTTTTTAGTTTTTTTTAGTTTTGCAAAATAAGTATCATATACATATTTTGTACTGCATTATTGATGATTGGTAAACAAACAAAAAATAGACTAAAATCGCTTTACTCAATATTTTATTTAATAAATCCTTTATATTTCTCCTCCTACTGTTTTTAAAGTGGATTTTATCCACCCATCTGAGAGTCATTGACAAGGTAATAACAAACTAGAGTGCAAACTAGCCATATGGAATAATTCTGCATCTCCAAAAGTCACAATTCAGTGCAAAACCCAAAGTATCCATGCAAGGAGCTTCCTTTTAGCTCCACTGAGCCAAGTCCTGCCGTGTTGAGCCGGCTAATTGGCTGAGTTCTCTTAGCCCAGCACCACTCTTAAACTGGTTTTAAACAGGTAATTACCCAACCTAGGTCAGGCTGTAGTGGTTATGGTACTTGGAATGTTCCTTTAACCGACCTTAGAAATGGGATATTTGCAGTTTGCATTCGTATTCAGCCCATTCTTAATCCTAAATATAATTGCAAGTTATTGCCAAACATTTACTATGTCAGCTCAGATTAGCTGTGGCTGTGCTCTACAGCTTTCTCACAGGAAGGTGTGACAAATTAAAAGGGAAAATAGAAGCTGTTCGCCTTCACAGGAACCTTTTCTTATGTTTTCAGAGCTCTAATTAGTTAACACTTTATCAGCTAGCTGATAACTTTCCCTCACTTTATTTGTTAACTCTTTACTGTACTGTAGAACAGGGGTTACCAACCCAGTCCTCAAGTACCCCATAACAGTCCAGGACTTAGAGATTACCCTGTTGTGTCTAAAGAGATTATTATTATTTTTTTCTAAAAGCACCTTAGACACAACAGGTAATCCCTAAATCCTGAACTGGTATGGGGTACTTGAGGACTGGGTTGGGAAGCCCTGCTGTAGAAGACCAAAGGTTTATTGACCGCAACTAATCCATTTTGCAGTGATGTGTTTTCATGGGTAATGTTTTTTGGTACTTTGGTGCAGAAGATGATCTTTACCTCTTCCAGTAGCCATGTGTGCCTCTTGTATTGCAGATATTTGTTGATGACCTCTTATTTTAACAAACTCAACTGTACATTTTGGATTTTTTGTTTTCTTTACTGTTTTGTGCGTGTGACTAAAACGTCTTTCTTTGACCTACTTGTCATTTATGGCTTGATTCTTGGTGTCATATTGTTTTAACGGCTGCTGTCTCCGAAACTGTTAATGCATGGCTGTATTTTCTACAATCCTGCCAGTCCTTTCTAACACACTGCACAGGATCTGACAATGCAGGAAAGCAGAATATCTGCCCTTAGGAGATTGCAGTCTAATTTTGGTATTTTTACTGCAGGCCCAAAAGAAAAGGAACCAAACGTTTCGGGTGCCTAACTGTTAAGGCAATTTTGTTTGCAACTCACATTTGTGAAATGAACATTCAGAGCATTGTTGGTTATGGTGCCGGGAGTTACCTGGTGGCCCTACTATTGAAAGTAATCAAAACATTTTTAGACCTGTTTACTTCTAAACTTAGGTCTGCCTCTACTACTTTAATCGGAGTGCCGTAAACTGTTACGCAATAGCCGCTATTAGCTCTCCTGAGGTAAGCCTTGCAAGCTAGTTTATTGGCCGATAACATCAATTAATCGCTTTTAACCATGAGCTAAGCCCTGCACCATGGGTTAAACTCAGACTGAGCCAGAAGCTCTCTCTGTCTGACGTAGTGGAGTTGGGGGAGTGGAGTTAAAATAATCAGAAAGAGGGGAAAAAAGTTAAAATCGTTATTCTAAAATTTGTTTATTTATAAAATATTTTACCAGGATGGGTACATTGAGATTTTTCTCCTTTTCAAGTATTTCCTGGGTCCACAAAACATTGCATTGTTACAATAGGATACAATATTAAAAAAAAAATACTATATATATATATATATATATATATATACATATACATTACACACAAAATATAGGTATTAATATATAGGTATTAAATATATTCAAGGTATATTGCCATAGATCTTTTAAAAGATTTTAGACTGAATGAAGATTTATATTTGTTCCCGAGGTTATTCCATAATTGCGGTGCTCTGTAGGAAAATGAGTATCGAGACACTTTATTTTTGTATTGCGGCATGCTAAATATCGTGCTAGTACTGGATCTGAGGTTATAGGACGTAGGAACAGCTGGGAAGAGCATTCTACTCAGGTAGGGTGGGAGCTTCCCAGAAATGCTCTTATGCACAAGGCTGGAAAGATGAAGAGTGCGTCGGGGTTCCAGCGACAGCCAGTTTAGGTCTTTTAACATGTCACAATGGTGGGTAAAGTAATTGCATTCTAGTACAAAACAGTAGAATGAATTATATAACGTATAAAGTTTATTAAGGTGGATTTGCGATGCAAGTGAATAAACGAAATCCCCATAATCAATGACCTGCTATTTGAATTTGTTCTGATACACAGTTGTTGATTTTGTAGTTTACATCATTTAGGTACAGTTCCAAAGATCATCGTAACAGTTTTGTCAGTGTTTAGGAAAAGTTTGTTAAAAGGGTATTACTCTTCACGTTTGGGTTCACCAGGACCGTCCTGGCACTATAATCACTATACCATGCTCAGTGGTTATTGTGCTTCGTGTTCCTTTATAACATTTTTAACTTGTTTTTCCTTTAGAATACATTAATATGAATGATTAAGCAAATGACATCACAATCCAATTCAGTCAAGGCACACCCAGGGCACATAACATCTACTCGAAGGAAAGAAGATATATATACATAATATGAAAATCCTGTAGAATAACTGTTCCTCTTTTAGCACACTTATGTCATAAACACTTATTCCTGAATATTCACTTAGGATTAGTATGGAGTGCTGTACACAGTCCTTTTGTTGATCAGTTCAGGTTATAAGTGTGCCATTTGCATTGAGGTGTGGTGACTGCAGTGAGAGCTTACTTATTACGCTCTGTAAATGCTGATCTTCATGTTGGGAGAGCATAGTGATGCATTGGCAGTTTACAGCAGAGATTCAGACCAAACCTTCGATTTGTCCATGACATTTAAACTATATCTTGCTGGTGAATTTTCTATCACAATATAGAGGGTATATTCTATCGTTTACCTTAAGTGGAACTGGTCTCCCATGCATCTTTGAGTGATTGCTCTATTTTAAGAATGAATGCAGGTTCTTATTCCGTGTCAGTCGTCTAAAGCTCAAACTCTGTTTTGTTTCCACTTTAAGGTGCTGGCAACGGACATGTCAAAGCATATGAATTTGTTGGCTGATCTGAAAACTATGGTTGAAACAAAGAAAGTAACCAGCTCGGGAGTTCTTCTTCTTGATAACTATTCAGACAGGATACAGGTAAAGAGGCTTTTTTTGTTCTTTGGGAAAAGAGGATTTTTTTTCAAGTGTAATGAACAAAGTAATACATGTTACTGTGTGATGATTGTCTAACTAAATTGAAGGGAATAGAGTGGTAATCATGAGTTTCCCACATCCCCATTTTCTTTCTTTTTCTTCGTCTTGCTGCCTCCTCTCTCTATTCCTCCTTGTATCTTTACTTTCCCTTCTCTTCATAGTCTGTTTTCCCTACTTTGCGTTAACGTGCTTGGGTTGTCTACTTTAAAAAAAAATATGTACGTGTGAGGCGTGATTCAAAGATTTATGACCGATAAGTGTTACAATGTCACTTTATGACCGATAAGTGTTACAATGTCACAAAAAAGTCTATATTTTTTTTTTCTTTTTTTTTTAAAAACAACAATGTCCTACCTGTACTTATAGCCCTATAACTTGCAAAAAAAAAAAGCTAAGAACATGTTAACATTGGGTATATCTAAACTCAGGACAAAATATAGAAACTATTTATCAAGGGTTTTTTTGGGGGTCAAAGTTAGAAAAAGTTGTTTTTTGAAAAAAAAATTCATAATATTTTTTAAGTTTATCATATGATGAAAATAATGGTATCTTTAGAAAGACCATTTCATGGTGAAAAAAATGGTATATAATGTGTGGGTACAGTAAATGAGTAAGAGGAAAATTACAGCTAAACACAAACACTACAGAAATGTAAAAACAGCCCTGGTCCTTAACGGTAAGAAAATTGAAAAACTGTCTGGTCACTAAGGGGTTAATGGTGTATACCCAAATTGATGTAGACCTGTTCAATTTCGCTGTGTGAATGAATGAGATTATATATATATATATATATATATATATATATATATATATATATATATATATATATATATATATATATATATATATATAATATATATTACACACACATTCACACAGCTGAATTGAACAGGTCTATATGCACTCTGATAGATTGCCAATGACTACCATTAATTTGACAAATGCATTTATATATTTATTTTTTATGTAAACTCCAGCTATTCGTAGTTTTGATTTTTGTTGATGAACAGGAAATCCTTGTTTAAGTTACACAAACTATTAGAAGTTCCGATGAGTTATTGACTGATGTAAAAGTCTCCTGCACAACGTGAATTTTCTAAACTACACTTCACAGCTAACCAAAGTGTACATGAAAAAGAAACATTTTGCCTTCTGTGTAATAACCCAGCGGGTGACCATTGTCCAATATTTTTATGTCTATTTTAGGTTCTTCAGAATATGGTGCATTGTGCAGATCTTAGCAATCCAACGAAACCTCTGCAGCTGTACCGGCACTGGACAGACAGAATAATGGAGGAATTCTTCAGACAAGGAGACCGGGAAAGAGATAGAGGGATGGAAATTAGTCCTATGTGTGATAAGCACAATGCATCTGTTGAAAAATCACAGGTACAAATTAGATCTTTTTTATTTTTTATTTTATTTTATTTTTTATTAGTTTTAATACGTTATTTGTAATGACTTGATTTGAGTCATAGTTCATTGTTAGAAATGGGATTTATTCTTTAACCTCCAAAATTTGAGTTGTGGAATCTAATTCTGAAACTATATAGTTACATAGTTACATAGTTACATAGCTGAAAAGAGACTTGCGTCCATCAAGTTCAGCCTTCCTCACATTTGTTTTTTGCTGTTGATCCAAAAGAAGGCAAAAAAACCCAGTTTGAAGCACAATTTTGCAACAAGCTAGGAAAAAAATTCCTTCTTGACCCCAGAATGGCAGTCAGATTTATCCTTGGATCAAGCAGTTATTACCCTACATTGAAAGATTATATCCTTGAATATTCTGTTCTTGCAAGTATGCATCTAGTAGCCGTTTGAACATCTGTATGGACTCTGATAAAACCACTTCTTCAGGCAGAGAATTCCACATCCTGATTGTTCTTACAGTAAAAAAACCTTTCCTTTGCCTTAGACGAAATCTTCTTTCTTCCAGTCTAAACGCATGGCCTCGTGTCCTATGTAAAGTCCGGTTTGTGAATAGATTTCCACACAATGGTTTGTATTGGCCCCGAATATATTTGTATAATGTTATCATATCCCCTCTCAGGCGACGTTTTTCTAAACTAAATAGGTTTAAATTTGTTAACCTTTCTTCATAGCCGATGTGTTCCATTCCTTTTATTAATTTTGTAGCCCGCCTCTGCACTTTTTCTAGTGCCATAATATCCTTCTTTAGAACAGGTGCCCAAAATTGCACAGCATATTCAATATGGGGTCTTACCAGTGATTTATAAAGAGGCAAAATTATATTCTTGTCCCGAGAATGAATGCCCTTTTTCATGCATGACAATACCTTACTGGCCTTGGCCACTGCTGATTGACATTGCACATTGTTGCATAGTTTGTTGTCTATAACAATTCCCAAGTCCTTTTCATGTGTTGTTATCCCTAATTCGCTTCCATTAAGGGTATACGTTGCTTGTGTATTCTTTACGCCGAAGTGCATAACTTTGCATTTTTCAACATTATATTTTCAATAATTATTTTATTTTGCATTTTATTATTATTTAATTCTTTATTTTTTGTAGTGCTTAGAGTAACATACATGCTTATATCGCCACGACAGCAGATACAAGCCATTGGAATATTACAAGATAATCAGTAACATGGCAAGCATTAACAGCAAAATTTTTGAGATCATGTCTATAACATAGGATTCATCTAGGCTGATAACTACGAGGGGTAGATAGACATTTTGCGTAATAGCAGTAGCATGTAAATATTAAGCATAGTTTAAGCCTGCGAGATCAGTGACGTCCCTAGGGCTGATTGTGTGTACAGGTGTCGCTATGGTGTGAATATCCGTTGCTCTGTGCCAAATATGTGACAAGATAGATTTAAGGAAGTTAAATGACATAATAGCAAGGAGCACTATGTGAGTTGGTTACAGGCATATTCAGTGTGAGTGTGACATGTGATTATGTACAAGCGATTAACTACCACTGGGTTTTTAGGTGAGGCAGAGACATTACAGATAACAATAATGATAATGTAGCGCAGTCATGTGGCTCAGAACCAGTCCGCAGAGGGCTAATGGAGCTATGAGAACTAAAGGCCCAGACTCTGCGCACCCTGGTGATGCCAGGTTAAGTTATCCAATGCCTTTTGGCGGTATTGAGCCGGGTTCCAGCTGCTCTCCTACCCTGCCATGGGTCTTTGCTACGGTAAGATCAGAGTCTCATTTCGGTGGAGCGGACCTGCTAGCGTTGGGCATCCGTGTAAGGCGATGTACTGTGGGTGGTGTTGCCGCCTCCGGGGTATGCCTGGGTGGGGGTCTGCCTTATGGTGGCGTCGGCTGAGGAGTTGCGGTGTATTTTGTTCGGGGTCCTTCGGCCGTGTCCGGCCCTTGATTGGCCCAGTATGCCGTTGCTGTCGCTCAGGTAAGTTTAAGTTCTCTGGGCGCTTGCGTGGATGAGTTGCCGCCATTGGCGGTGTTAGTTGTTTGGGCTTTCGGGTTCTTCTGTTTTGCCGTCCCCAGCACTGTTTACGGGTTTTGTTTGCAGGAGGAGGTGTGCGCTCGCACTGGGGGTTTACCGGCACCAGCAGGGCGATTTTGTGTGCTTTGGCTTGTTGCTCCCGTATCTTCCTTCAAAACCTGGCGAATATTTCATTTAGCCTGGCCTTGAAGTTGGTTTTCTCCATGTTTGGAGCACATGTGGCGGCGGCCGTGTTGCCTGGTTGCGTTGCTTCTCGCTGCTCGCTGGATTCTGCCCCTTGGCCCCGGGTAGAGAGGTTGCCCCTTGGGGCTGGACCGAGATGACCCCCTCCGATCCAGGGGGGGTCAGGGCTTCGGTGAGCTTGTACCTCTTGTGTTTGGACGAGGAGAGTGGCCGTCTCTCCCCGATTCCGCCACCAGTAGGCCGCGGCTGTCCATCTTGGTCACCGAAACATTCGGCTCAGATATCGGGTTGATCACCGGGTCACTCCTGATGTAGGTAGTTTATCCTTGTTTGCTTGGTTTTTCGGGTTTGGCGAATATATGTTTGAAATTGGCAAGTAGAGCAATCTGCTTACGTGCATCTGCTCAGTTTGCTGGCTTGGCCCCGCCCCCTTATTTTGTATTTTAATGTGAAAAATGATTTTTTAGATGACTACATATAAAGCAATAAACTTTTTATTTATTTATTTTTAAATTTTGTTGCTGATTGAATGGGAAACAGCACAGATTTGGGAACCAATAGAGTTAGATGAAATGCTTTACATGCTTATAGATTAATATTTTGTCCCCTTAAAGTGACAGTCAAGCTGATCATGTTTTGCTTGACCAGTCTCTGTATGTTCTTTATTGTGTTTTGTTACCTTGCTTGAAAACTTGATTTTACCGTGGGAATGCTATCCCAATAAGGAACCAATGGATTCAGCATTGCTTACAGAATGGACATATGTTAGGCTGGAGGGCTCCACTGTAGATTAGGTTGGTGCCACAGTCAAAATTGGAGAAATTCCTTGTTTTTCCGATAAAATAATGTCTGTTTATTATTCCATCCAAAAATATAATTTTCACTTGAGTGTTCAGTTAGTGAAACTCATGGATGTTCAATCTTTCTGTTTGTCTTACCTAGGTTATTTAGTATTTAAATAATATTTAGTTCTATACTATACTATTCTATTCCATCCTATTTCAAAGCCATACATCTGTAAAAAACGAATAGCCAAAACAATAAAATAATCTATTTCCATTTTGAAAAGGCTTTTATTATTCTGAAAGCATTTTGTGTTACTTTAGATCTAGGATGTTATCTTTGATTTTTTTCAACTTGACTGTGCCACAAACACCTTAATTTTGCTTATTTTTCCTTTATTTGTACTTAGGTGGGATTCATAGACTACATTGTTCATCCTTTGTGGGAGACCTGGGCAGACCTTGTCCACCCAGATGCCCAGGATATCCTGGATACATTGGAAGACAATCGAGAGTGGTACCAGAGCACAATTCCTCAAAGTCCAACACCTGCCCCCGATGAGCAGGAAGAAGGTAGACAAGGCCAAACTGAAAAATTCCAGTTTGAACTAACCCTGGAAGAAGATGGAGAATCTGATACAGAAAAGGACAATGTGAGTCCAGTGGAAGAAGACACCCTCTGTAGTGACCCAAAAACTCTTTGTGCACAGGATTCGGAAGCTGCTGAAATTCCTCTTGATGACCAAGTGGAAGGAGAAGAAAGTCAGACTGAATCTAGCCCACTAGAAGGAGAGCATTCTCCTGACACGTAACAGTGTGAAAGCTCTCGTCCCAGCCTAATTGTTTTATTTTGTTTTGTTGGTTTGTTTTTTAGCAAAATGGTTTCCAAAGTGCATGAAACATGCCACAACCATGCTCACACCTCACATTCATCTGCCAGGATGTTTGTTGATCAAAACTGACATATTTACTCCGTTTTGGCACTCAGGAATATTACCAGAAATCCATTTCCACAGCTTTTAGGAAAAGCAAATCTGGAAAACCCTTGGTTAAACCACCGAGCCACACAAGGCTCTGGAGAGTTTCCTGTGGAGTGCAAGTATCGAGAAACTGAAATATGCAGTTTTGCTTGCTTTAGCTTCGCAAGATAGTTGTCAACACCAGGAGTGATCAGTACAGGAGTGCAATATCTTTGTAGTGGAACGTGGAGGATTTTAATGATGGGACACATCATGGGATGGTGTAGCATCAGGATGAGCTGTGGAAATTTCATCATTTTCTAATTTTAAGTCTTCCTGATACAATGACTAAAAAAACATGAGCACGCAGCTTTTGCAAGCTGCAAAATACTCCACATTTTGTATCATATGTGAAACAGAATTTTTTTTTTTTTTTTTTTGTAGAGCTTACTTTTATTATTAAATATATTGAGGTATTCTATTTAAAGAAAGTACATTTGGAAATTCATCGACCACTGAATTTTTTTTTTTGTTCTCCAAAGAGTAACTTGCAAGTTTTCAGTACAATTAATGTGCTACACTGGATGTGACTGCTTCTGGTTCTGAATTGTTTTTTGCACCTTAGAATTTCATAGCAATTAATTGAACTGTAGAACTTCATTCTTTTATACGCTTTCTTAGAACACTGTCCCTTTCAGTACAATATGGTTTTTATTCCTATTTTAAATGTTTTGATTAGCACAGAAAGAATGCATAGGGCACTTTCCCATACAATATGGAAGGTCAAACCATTTTCTTGTATAGGTCTCACACAATATTTATGTATTGCCCGATGCAATTTGTGCTTTATTGGATATAAGTATAACGTTGTTTCATGAGCTGTGTGTTTTTTGGCCCAAAAAGTACAATGTGTGCATTCCATTTAAACGTAATAATCTCAAGATCCAGGTTTCATACTGACGTCAGTATCAGGATGCCTCAAGCTTTTTAACTTTTTTTTTTTTTTTTTAAACTTAATTGCCTTTGTGATCTACCGTTGTGGAGAAATGAGCTTCTGCAGTCTTGGTATGTAGCTGTATACTATAGATATAGTATTATAGTGTACAGCTATTCCAGCTACAAATAACTTCTCATAATAATTCATTTTCAGTTCCTTGACAGTTTTCCAACTTGGCACTTTTCCACATTTCTTTGATTTTGTTATTAAGGGAACACTATAGGCACCAAGACAGCTTTTGTTTAATGAAGCAGTTTTGGTGTATAGGTCATGCCCCTGCATTTTCACTGCTCAGTTCACTGCCATTTAGAAGTTCAATTACTTTGTTTATGAACCCTAGTCACACTGCCCCTGCATGTTACTTGCACAGCCTTCCTAAACACTTCATGTAAAGAGAGAGATGTTTAAACTTCATTTATTGCACATTCTATTTATTTTAGATTTTTTTTATGTCCTTTCCTGTTAATATCCTTTAAGACCCTGTGGGATTCTCTTGTGTGTGATTTAAATTCATTTTACATTGCAGGAGAAAACAAAAAGCAAGTTAACATCCGATTGAAAATGAAACCCTTTTTGTTCCCATGCAGGTTGTGAGAGAGAGTCACAGCCAATGGGTGTATGGCTAGGGTTGCAAAAAAGGAAAACAAAAGTGGTTTAACTCGTAAATGTCAGAGGAATCAGCAGTGAGACTGCAGGGGCATGGTCTATACACCAAAACTGCTTCATTAAGCTAAAGTTGTTTTCATGCCTTTACTATGCCTTTAAATCACTTAGATAAACCAAAAATGTCATAGGAAAAGATCTGTCAAGGAAAATAACCTGTATACAATATTTAGCACAACATTTCTCAAACTGATTTAACCTCGGCAGAGCAGGGTTGTGTACATGCAGTGTTTTTAACCCTCTGACATAAGGAACTTGATGTCTTATGGCATCTTGTAAAAATGCATTTAGCTGCAGGCGGGCAAAAAACATGTTTATAATCCAGCCTGAAATATGTATCGGATGGGAAAGCAAGATAAGCAAAGTTCAGCTAAAAGTCTTTACGAAAGTTTTCAGCCTTTGGCTTAGCCTTAATTGTCTTATTGATATTTTTATTTTTTTATTTTTTTATTTTTTGTGTGCATTCTGATGATATTTCAGTTATTACCTAGAAAACGTTTCATTTTCTGCAGCCTACCCTCCAGCAAGCCCTGTCTGGCATGTCTAGTTAGTTTATTTTTTTTCTCCATTCTGACCCTTTTTTTCCTCCTACCCATGGAGTGCCTGGAATGTAACAATGAAAAACAAAGCAATATTATTTCCAAAAATAAAGATAGACCTGAAAGGGTTAACAACTGCACTAATGGAAATTACATCATATTAAGAAACATGTCACCGCATTCAAATAAAACTGAAAAAAATAAAATAAAAATAAAAATATATATATATAGTACCACTCACTCGAAAGAAAACACAGATCATCCATGGACAATCAACGATACATGAATACATACTTTTAGTAGATCCAGGGATCTAATGCACTGTACAATCTTTTATTTATTTTAATTTTATTTTTTTTCACCTTTGCCAAAGTGTGCAGTAGCCTTACACGCCACTTTAACCATTTGAGTGCTAGTTGATAGCGATGCGTTCCTCTGGAGCTCAAAAGGTTATACATTTGACAAGTGGCTTTCTGTTTTTTTTTTTTGGTTTTTATATATATATATATATATAAAGTGCAACCCATTTGGCAGTGCTATATAGATACATTTTATTTGCGTAACAGTATACTTTAGCTTGCAAGATACTGTTCTCTGCAAAAGGCTTTCTGTTTGTCATCGTGGGTCGTCCTCATTTTTTTTTCATGGAGGATTATACAGCAGGTACAACAGTTTGCATTCAAAGACAAAAAACAAATAACTTGAAATGGATTTACAGAAAGCTGTGTCAATTCTTTTTAGAAGCATATTTATTTTGTATTAATTTGTGCCATGCATTTCTTTATTCTCACCAGATGACCTTACCTGTAATACAAAGTCTTGTTTGTCTCTGTTTACAACCATGTATTTATTGTAATGTACATATATAATGTTCATTGTAAATTACCAGTTCTTACTATGACATCATCTGTAACTGGGTGGTGTTCTTATATAATGAAACTCTTGGTGAGAGAATGAATATACTGTATATTTACTCCCTGTAAATCTTTTTTTTTTTTTTTCTTCTGTATTATACTTGGTCACCTTAGAGCTTCTTTATGGAAAATTTGAAGGAAAAAAAAAAGTTTAAAAAAAAAAAAAAATCCATAAATTTTAAAGCTGCAGGTCTTTGGTGCCAGGGCTGTGCCTTAAATTTCAATATATTTTATTGTGTTTTGCTGCATTTAGATGAGAGAATGTTAAGAGAGAATGGCTGGGCATTACATTTTTTTCTGTCCATACACTTCAACATTAAATTCTTTAATCGGCTGATGGATCTAGGCTGAACATATAGAAAGTTGATTAGTGTTTGTGCCCTTCTGGGGTTCCTGCACAAATAATGAAAGTATCTGGTAGTGCTGAATGTCTTAGTTCTTCTGGACACTTTGCCAGTTCGATCAACTGAGAAATGAATTTATATGATTGGAAAATGACATTTAACCCCTTTAAGGACTAATGACCATATAAAGTTCAGTCCTGATTATTTAGTCTTTCTAAGTCTTATATCAATGTGGAATATCCCTCTATTAACATCAGCAGGGCTGTATAAAATTGTCACTGCTAAGAGGTGTATTCTAGGCTGGTACAAGAACTTTAGCAACCATATTTTGATGAGGACTTAAAATGCCATTGGTCCTTTAGATTTTAAATGCTCATTTTATTACATATTTCACGAAAGCCCTTGTTTGCCCTGCTAAATTTTAACTATTTTGAATCATGAAATTAAATGACATGCTGGCATATGCAGGTGTAATATTATTTTATAGATAAAGAGCAGCCATCTTGCTTTGCAGTTGACTTCACAAGACCGTTGTCAATTTAATTGTAAAGTGAATTCAAAACTAGCAGGTCATCGGCATCCCCTACTTGTATCAATAGAGAAATGTTTTATTTCTAAACTGCAAGCTGCGACACATTTAGAAAAAAAAAAGCAAGATTTCTGACTCCAGCAACTTTATCTGTAGAATTGTATTGTCGTACAGAAAATGTAAACTGCGTATATCAATAGGTCTGATGTTCAGATACAATAGCCCTTGATTTTTGGCAATTATGGGTTGTCTGTGTGAATATATTTTGTTTGAACTGTACATAAACCCAGATTTAATGTCTACACCTCACAACACCTCAAGGCACCTCCAATGTATGATAATAGAGATATAATACTCCTTCTGTAGCTGAAATTAGCATTAGCTATGCTGCATGTGTATAGACAACTCTTGAATATTTTCTATTATGTTATATAAAAACGACACTAGTATTAGTGTTTTAAAATCCAAAGTTCTTCTGGTTTTGTTCGTTTTTGTAAAGGATCTGATGTGTAGATAGAATTGTATAGAATAATATAGATGCACTATAATATTTATATGATACATGAATCTTCCTAGGCATTATAAAGAAATGTGCTTGTGTAATCAGAAAATAATGTAAGAGAGGGAGTTGAGTCCAACCTTTTAATTTATTTTTTGTTTTCTTTGAGACACAAAGCCTTGGTCAGTGTTTGTTCCCAACTCTATGTAAGGAAAAATCAGTTACACTAGAGCAAATATAGTGTATATGCTGTAGACCAGAAGCCAAAGGTTAGATTCTTAGCTGTTTTAGAACTAAACCGGTCTTAAACTTTGCCAGTTTTAATACTGTTCTACAGCGGTTTGTGGTCTACCATTTGGACATCCCTCTTATCAGCCTTTTGGGGTACAATAATATCTTGCAGTCAACTTCAAATTACTATTTACAACATTTTGTAGCTATAATATCAACACAAGCTCACAATTTGCCTGAGGCACAGATGTCTAATCTGTCCTCGTGGACTATGTTTCCGATGATAGCTATATAGGTGTATAAGAGCTCTAGTGCCAAAGCTTGACCATTACTGGCCTAGCATATTTTAGACGAGTAATGACTGTATCCCAAAAGGCTCCTTTGGAACTTTATTCCCACTTACTTTTGGCCATTTTAAACCATTTGGTTCTCAATTTCCTATCACAACATATGAATAGCTCTCCTTCATTCCATTAATGCCCAGCCAGAGATGTAGGTGATTGTTCAGTGAAAGGGGAGATTCTTTTTCATAGGTGATCAGAGCCTCCTTTTTGACACACAAACTGTAGATTTTTAGCAGCCCTGGTCCAAAGAATTTTGATTGCGTTGGTTTTAAACATTATTTAAAAAAAAAAAAGGGGATTCTAAAATGAGATACAATCCGACATCATTTGTTTGATTTTCATTTATTTTTCTTTTCTCTCTTTTAATTTTTTTTTCCTCTTTTTGGTATGTCAGTAGAATGGCAACCAGTGTGAACACTGCAAATTAATTTCAATGTTTCTTAGCCTCTTTAACAGCCTATGGGATAGTACTGTACGTCAATATCTTCATATAATTTTTTATATGCAATGGAAATAAAAGCATGGGTTGGTTCTGCCTAAATATGCATATGTGTGCCTGTTTTTTCTAAAAGATCCAATTTGCTATCCGTGGAGGTTGATCTGATAGGACATTAGTCTAGACTTGAAAACAAGAATGGGTTTTAATCATGGATAGCATGAGTAGGGATATAGAAGAATAAGGAAAAAGTATTCAGTTGAATCAACTGAGAATGTGAAAAGTGGGTGTTAAATGGCAATAACCTTTATAGTATCAAGGATCCGGTTATTACTTTGTACTAATTCATATATTTGGGTAACTAACTTCCCTTGAATTGACTGATATGCTAATAATATATATTCCTTAAAAGTCACAACTGAAAGTAAACTAGATGAAGTATCTATACCCACTGTTATTTTTAAACAAAAAAGTTGGTGAAAGTAAGAGATTTGTTAGCAATGTGTCACCGATGTTAAATACTGAACACAATAACCATTAACAAACAATGTTCTGTAACAATGACCGTTCTAATTGATTACAACATTGCTAAGTAATTTCAATGCTTAAATATTTGCTGCTCTTAGACTATGTGTATATGGACACTATGAATTGTAATCAAATTAGACACTTCCAGAATTTAGGAGTTATGGTATAGGTCTGGTGATGCATTATGTTTTGTTTCTCGTTGTATCATGTTTAATTATGACCAGCAATAGATGCGTATTTCAAGCCTGACCTAAAATACAGAGATTGAAATCAGTTTGAAAAAAAGTGACACTGGTATTGGGTCTGTGTTCTCATCTCCTCAAGTTATCACAAACTCAAGCAAATCTAAGAATGAGTTAATACCCATTGGAGTAAACCTGTTAAAGGAACTCTACAAGCACCGTAACCACTACAGTAGTTATAGTTCCTGGAGTGCCGTGGTGCTCCCCCTCCCTCTTTAAGCGGTCAGACCTTTTTAAAACGGTTTGACATCTTACCTTGGGTCTGCCAGACTCCATTTCTCACCTCTCACCGGGGACAAGCAGGGGCTTCTTTTAGGCCCTCCTGAGCTAAGCCCTGTAGTGCAGTTCTAGTGTCAGCTTGCCACTCTCAGCCAATGTGCAAAAGTGTGCCCCTTTGTCTCTTAAGCTATTTTGATTGTGAACACAAGAATATTTAAAAAAAAAAAAAAATGTATCTTCAAACTTTAATAGACCATACAAGCACGTTTGTGTTAAAAAAAAAAAAATTAAAAATAAAATTCTATCCAAATACCATCATGGGAAGATTATGTGTAAGCAGAAACGGAGATAGCAAGCATGAGATGCATTTTATGGAAACTATACAAATGGCTCCTCAGGACCCTCTGTCATATCCTCCAGCACCTTGGTGTACCACCTATTTGCTGGAATATTAAGATTTGGGATCTATACTTCAAAAATCTAGTAATAACCGTCGTACACACCACACAAAGGCCTAAAACTAGTTCCTTGTGTCTCACATGAGCGTTTGCTGCATTAAGAAGTGATTGAAATGTGCAAATCAGGAATCCGTTTGGACAAGAAGGTCCAAGCAACACACCAATGCTACCCCGGACACCGTAAATAAGGCAAGGTTTGAGAAACACCAGATGCAAGTAGAGGAATAGATATTTTCATTTTCAGAATACAAAATGTACATAATGTGTTTAACACAACATCCAGCAACAGGTCCTATATAATGATCTCCTCTACACCAAATACCCACTTCAGTCAATGAATACTGGGACTCAAAGTATGGACAAAAGCTTAAATAAATGCAGCTTGCCCTTTGTGTAAATCCCCACTCAGGTGTCAAAAATGTTTTGCTAACTTGTGCCGTTACAGAATAGAGTTGAACCTATACCATTTGCATATCAGACTGACCTTCCTCTAAGGGCAGCCCAGAACCAAAAGGTGGTAAGTTCTCCCTGCATGAGATGCATCAACTATAGATGATGATTGCAGCCTTTTTTGGGTGTCAGCAGGGAAGTGTAGCTGACACCCCACTATGCACAGTGAGCATGGGATCCTTGTCTGGATTACCCTTTTAGTTTAGCAAGAGCCCAGGTTAATGCATTGAAAGAAAAAATGAGAATGGACAAAAAAGTTTCTGCTCACTTGTGCCTTAACAGAGTGAATATTATTCAAGAAGCAATACAAGATAACAAAATCAAACAAGTTAATGAAAAATGAAATGTTCTAAGAACGTATTGAAAGTAAAAAAAGCTTACAAAGCTGTATTGCAGACACCGTACAATCACTAAACGCTTTTCATGCCCCACAGTACTGTCTAAATGACATGGGGGCATGCAACCTTTCATGTGATATAGATTCTGTAACTACTTTTGCCTGATACATTTGTAACATTACAAAATGAGAAAATGGGGGAGTGAAATATGTGCAAGACCCTTATCCCCCCCCCCCCAATATGGTTTTAATTCTCACTGGGTCACATTTCAACATATGCGCTTGTCTTTGTAGTTCTGGTATTAAAGCATCTTGGCCTTATTGGGTATTGAGGAACTTGGCAATTATCACATTCTAACACATTTTAGCAGGGTGGACCAGGTGATACTTAATTTGCCACCCAGTTATTGGAAGAGGAAAGGAAAAATAAGAAAAAGATTGTGTGTGAATATATATAAAAATAGAAATCTAGTCAACATAGAGGGGAAAGTAAAATATGGTCTGATATATTCTGTCAATGGGATCCATGTGGTGTGGACTCTGTCCTTCCTATCATAGTGAACAGCAATCAAGGCTTCCATGGTTGAACTTATTAGCCTATGAGCATTTTATTGGTCTCTTGCCTCCACAAAGCAGGAACAAGATACTTTGCCACATTCAATAAAGGGTCTGAGAAGGATTCTTTTTTTGTAAATGGACAGGGACATGTTCATTAAGTAGAGAATCATAGCTGCTGGTTAGCGTGGAGTATCAATTTCAACTCCTTCCAAAATGAAGACACATGTTGGTGCCCTTGCTAGATGTGTAGTATTATTCTGACTCCTTTCCTCTGGGGGTAAGTAAGTGGTCTGCAGAGATTCTACTTGGGGACTAGAGATCCTATAAAATGGTGGATTTGATAGTACATGGTAACTAAATACTCATGTCTTTAAAACTGGTGGGACAAACACCCCTCACAGATTACAGATTTCTCTGATAATAAATATCCTCTCATTGATTTTAGTTTTTCTAAAATTAGTGTGTAAGAATTAAGTTCATAATATTCTTTGTCATGAGTGCAAACCCAGTATGTAGGGTCAGTAGAGTACAGTGCAGGCAGGCAGGCAGGCCATTTTGTGGCCAGGATGCAGTGCAGTTTGAGATCTAGAGGAGGTATTACGGAGACAAGTGATACAGAGAGGACAATAGACAGTCTTGGAAACCAGCTGAGTCAAGAAAAATTGTATAGAGCAGGGAAAATGTAATCAGAGTTCATACCCATTGGAGAGAACCTCTAATTAGGTTTTAATCTTGGAAAGGAAATTCTCATTAAAACATCAATTACAATTATTTGTGTAGCATCAATATATCCTGCAGCTCTGTAAAGCAGGTAAACAAGACAAACCTTTCATTCTAACAAAACACATATGACCTATGGGAACAGTAGATGAAGAGGACTCAACATAAAATAGAGTATGTTCCCCATATAATGAATACCAATAAATGTAAATCTAAATTGTAGAATTCAGGTGTAAATAAACTATAACAAAGTTTGGCAATGTGTTCACTACAATTTGAAGGTTTGTGAACTATTTCCAATGACATCAGAAAAGACGATGTTTTTGTTTTGTTTTCTTGTAATTATTATTTTATGATTTATATAGCGCCAGTAAATTCCATAGCGCTGAACAATGGGTGGACAAACAGACACATAATTGTAACCAGACAAGTTGGACGCACAGGGACAGTGGGGTTGAGGGCCCTGCTCAATGAGCTTACATGCTAGAGCGAGTGGGATATAGTGACACAAATGGTATAAGTAGGGGTAATGAAATAGGTTTCTAGAAAAGTACTCACTGAGAATTTAGTAGGTTATTCTTTACATTTGCAGGAGAGAAGTCATGGAGTGTGGGTGAATGAAAACCCACTAACAGTTTAAATGATATGCTTTCCTGAAGAAGTGTGTTTTTTAAGGATTTCGAGACTTGGTGAAAGTCTAACAGGGAAGGGAGTTCCACAGAAAAGGTGCAGCCCTGGAGAAGTCTTGGAGGCGAGCATCAGATGTGGGAGTACAGACAGAGAATAGATGCAAGTTTTCAGCAGAGCACAGGGGCCTTGACAGGACGAACTTGTGTATTAGGGAGGATAGGTATGTTGGAGCAGCAGTATGTAGGGACTGTTACGATTGCCCCCGGTCTAGCAGGAGGGTTGATCGCTTGGATGTCCTGGTTCCTGCTGCAGAGAGTCGAACGGAGGTCTTTCAGTAGTAAGCTGCAAATGTAGAATATCCCCAAGCACGATATAAGCATCAATATCCCAGATCCCTACAACATGAGTCGAGGCTGCAAGTTGAGGGTCAAAACGAACTGGCTTTACTGGCACATAGCATGGCAATTTATGTGATTCCTCAGGTCCAAGGACAGCCCCCTGTGGACCTGATGGAGTACAGGTACAGTACAGACAAATATCCAATCACAACACAGTGTATTATTTGAATTAGTACCCGCCCAGCTTGGAGATAATGAGGCCAACGGTTTTACAATCTAATTATCTCCAAGCGCACAAAAGACCACGTTTTATTATGTCCCAGAAAACTGCATGAAAATCTATAACTTTTACATTAATACAGGGAAACCACTCATTCTACCACTCATCTAAAGGCTCGCGTTCGTATGCATTAAACAGGCAAATGGCGCTCCAATCCCACGAACAGAACGGACGGTTGCTGCCGTATAAAGTCCGTTCGGCATTTTGGATTGTTAGTCTCTGTTGGCGGCCATGTTTTCTGATGGTTTAGCGGGCAGCGGGACCTCGCGTCTAACTCGTGGAACTAAACTCGGGTATCAGTTCATGCGAAGTCCCGCTGTCTGTCTGGTAGTGGGACTCGTTCGGTACGTGAACGAGGACCACCTGGTAGAAGGGTACTTGACCTGCGGTTAACCGCAGAAACCACAAGTTAATGATCGCCACGCAGCCCGCTGTAGGGGGTCGTCGTTCGGTTGGTAGTTCGGTAGATCCCGTTCGGTATTTTCGATGTGAACGTCGATGCCCCCAGGCCTATCAATTAAGTTGAGGTTAACCGCAAACCGCAGCCGCCTGGGTGGTTAATGGCGGCCACACGCCGCTGGCCGGGTGGTCGACCGTTCGGTAGTTTGTGGGGTGACGGGGTTAAGTGGCGGCACACGCCAAGCTCTGGGGGGTCCCCTGTTCGTACCACGAATGGAGTCTTTATAATGGTTCGGGTAATCCATTCGTGCTTCTTTCGTTTGAAACTTATACAGGGACAAACAGTATCCATTGGTTAGCAAACAGTAACATAGTTATTTCCAGACTTTTGTAACAATGCTCCCTCTTTGTGGAACACTCTGGCAGACACTGTCTGACCCCTTTTTGGGGCAGACTAAGGCTGTCCAGACTCGTAGAGTTATGCTGGGCTGAGATCTGTTTGCCGGGATAATCCGTCGGCGTTGCCGTTCTGCTTCCCAGGTCGGTAGGTGATTGTAAAATTAAAGGGTTGCAGGGATAAGCTCCAGCGTAACAATCTGCCATTGTCCCCAGCGACCCGGTTGAGCCACACCAGCGGGTTATGGTCTGTAACCAGAGTGAACTCTTGTCCATACAAATAGGGGGTTAACTTCTTTAATGCCCACACCAGAGCCAAACACTCCTTTTCTACCGCGGCATAGCTGACTTCGCGTGGTAGGAGTTTTCGACTGATGTAGGCAATCGGGTGTTCCTTCCCATCATCTCCTACTTGGCTGAGGACAGCTCCCAGCCCGAACATGGAAGCTTCTGTATGGACAATAAAACATTGATTAGGGGCTGGGGCAGCCAAGACAGGAGCATTAATCAACGCAGTTTTGAGTGCTTGGAAAGCAGTTTCACAGTGGGGAGACCACAGGACCTGTCGGAAGGTTTTTCTTTGTCAGGTCAGTCAGGGGTTTGGCAATGGCGCTATACTCAGGTACAAATCTCCTGTAGTACCCAGCGGTACCCAGGAAGGCTAGCACTTGGGTCTTAGTGTGTGGAGTGGGCCAGTTGGCGACCGCTTCTATTTTAGCTGGCTCCGGTCGCTGCTTCCCACAGCCTACCCGGTGACCCAGGTACTGAACCTCAGCCATCCCAAAGTGACATTTTTATGGCTTTAGAGTCAGGCCGGCGGCCCGAATCTGATCCAGGACTATTCCCACATGAGCCAAGTGTTCCTCCCAGGACTCACTATGGATCGCTATGTCGTCCAGGTATGCGCAGGCAAACTCCTGGAAGCCATCAAGAAGTCTGTCCACCAAGCGCTGGAATGTAGTGGGGGCATTCTTCATCCAGAACGGCATGACCTTAAAGTGGTACAAACCAAACGGGCTGACGAAGGCCGACTTGGGGACAGCCTCCCTGGCCAGGGGGATTTGCCAGTAACCCTTACAGAGGTCAATGGTAGTTAGGTAGTTCCCCCTGGCTATGCGATCCAGCAGCTCATCCACTCTGGGCATGGGGTAGGCATCGGTGACGGTTTTGTCATTGAGTTTCCGGTAGTCCAAACAGAATCTGGTGGTGCCGTCCTTTTTGGGGACCAGAACCACCGGGGATGCCCAGGGACTATCGGACGCTTCAATGACCCCTAGTCGCAGCATCTCATCTATTTCTTTTTTCATGCCTGTCCTTACTGCCTCCGGAATTCGGTAGGGCGCCTGTCTCAAAGGGTTTTGGCCGGGGGTATCTACTTGGTGGGTGGTCAGCTCAGTGTACCCTGGTTCTTGGGAGAACATGGCTTGTTTCTCTCGGAGCAGTTTGTGTAGCTGCTCCCTCTCAACTGGGCTAAGTCTGTCCCCGATCTGCACTTGGCTCACTATTTCAACCGGGGAGTTAGGGGTTAATAAGTTGGGTATGGGGAGACTATCTGCGTCCTCGTGCGCAGGGCTACATATGGCTGACACTTCCTCTGGTCTCTGTAAGTATTCTTTCAACATGTTCACGTGAAATATCTTCCTTAAGTTTTCATCGTGACAGCTGGCAATTACATAAGTGGTATCCCCTCTCTTCTCCACTATCTGGTAGGGACCCTGCCAGGCTGCTTGTAGCTTGTCTGCCTTAACTGGTTTTAGTAGCATGACTTTCTGCCCGAGACAGAAGCTTCTCCGCAGTGCCCCCCGGTCGTACCAAACTTTCTGTCGCCCCTGGGCCGCCTGGAGGTTGACCTGGACTGACTTAGCCAATTGCTCCATTCGGTCCCGGAGCTCCAGTACGTAAGGCACGATGGGGACCCTGGTCACGGATCAGGTTCAAGGGGCCCCGTACCTTGCGCCCGTATAACAGCTCAAAGGGAGAGAACCCGGTGGTTTCCTGGGGCACCTCACGGTAAGCAAACAGGAGGTGCGGCAGAAAACGTTCCCAGTCCCTATACTCCTGAGTGAAGGTTTTTAACATCTGCTTGAGGGTTCCGTTGAACCGCTCACATAACCCATTGGTCTGGGGGTGGTACGGGGAGCTAAGACGGGATTTTATTTTGCAAACGTGCCATAGCTGCTTGGTCAGTTCTACCGTGAACTGCGATCCTCTGTCGGATAGGATCTCCCTAAGGAATCCTACCCGAGAGAATACCTGCACTAATGCATTAGCCACCGTGTCTGCCTGGATATTAGATAAAGCTACAGCTTCTGGGTAGCGGGTAGCATAGTCCACTATGGTAAGAATGTATCTCTTACCAGAGGGACTAGGGGTGGCTAGTGGCCCAACTAAGTCGATGGCTACCCGGCTAAATGGTTCGTCGATGATGGGCATGTTAACGAGGTGTACCTTGGGGTGGTCTCCTCGCTTGCCTACCCGTTGGCAGACCTCGCACGTATTACAATAGGACCTCACATCTGCATGTACCCCTGGCCAGAACAAGGTATGGGTAATACGGTGCAGGGTACGGGTTACTGCCAAGTGCCCGGCTTAGGGAATATCACGACCCACCCGGAGGATATCCCGCCTATACTTGTGGGGTATCACTAACTGTCTCCTCCGGTGGCCCTTTTTCTCTGTGTGTCGGTACAGTCGGCCCTGTTCCCATGCAAAAGTCTCCTGGTCGGATCCCCCAGTCCCTGTATCAGCGTTTTCCCTATATTTTTGGAGCGTCGGACCAGTTTTGGTCTCAGCCTCAAAGGCTGCAGGGGTGTCCCAGGGCAAAGGGGCAGGAGGGGTGGTCACAGTCGGGTTAAGTCTTACCTGAGCCTCCCGCACTGGTGAAGGGTCTCACACTCGTCCTGCTTGTGACCGGGTCGTCACGGGATGTGCCTCAGCGTTGTAAGAAGGAGCATAAGCTGAGGTCATAGGTCCCAGGTCGTTTCCCAGCAAAACTTCGGCTGGCAAATTATCCATAATCCCCACCCTCACAAGTCCTTTCCCCGCACCCCAATCCAAATGTACTTTTGCTGTGGGTAGTTTGTAAATGTCCCCTCCAGCCACCCGGACAGCTACTGTGTCAGGAGAGCGCTTGTGCTCTGGGACTAATCGGCTTTGTACCAAGGTGATCGTGGCTCCGGTGTCTCTTAACCCCTGTGTGGGACGACCCTCCAGCAGTACCTCTTGCCGGTGGTGTTGTCTATTGTCGCTGATGGCATACACAGGGTTAGCTTCGTGCAGGGGTCCCAGGTACTCTTCCAGCGGACTGTCTTGTTCCAGGCAAAAGGCTCGAGCCGGTCGATTGTTACCCGTTGAGGGAGCATTATAATTCCGTGCGAGGTAGTTATTGTTGAGGGGACAGCTGGCCATCAGGTGCCCCGGCTGCTTGCATTTGTAGCACGTAGGGCGGGAGCGTTCCTGAGGGTAATTGCTGGGTGGTCCCGCATACTGTGTAGGTCCTGCCGGTACAGGTGTGCGAAACTCCGTTCGTGGGGTTGGTCGGTATATCTCTCTGGTTTCAGGGCGCGTTATCGTTCGGGTATTGCCGAACTCCTGTACTTGTGCCTCTCGGTGTTCGTCTGCCAACCTGGCTGCTTCATGTAAATTAGCGGGACGCCTGTCTTTCAGCCACTCCCGGTCTTTTTGTTCCAGACCCTCGTAAAAATGTTCTAGTAAAAATTGTTCCAATACCTCTGCTGCGGTAACGGCCCGACACCCGGTAATGCAATGGTTAGTAGCTCTCCGCATATGGTGTGCCCATTCGGCATGTGTATCGTTCGCCTTTTTCTTCGTGCTGCGGAACTGCCTTCGGTAGGTGTCTGGGGTCACAGCGTACCGTTTCAGCAGCGTCTCCTTCACTGTGGGGTATTGGGCTACCTCTTCGGTACTGAGTGTCCTGAAGGCTTCCATGGCCCGCCCGGTTAACTTTCCTGCCAAAATACGTGGCCACGCTGAAACAGGAATCTGATGCAAGGCACATTGTCTTTCAAAATCGGCCAAAAATTCGTCTATCCCCATCTCATTCTCCGCGAACGGCTTGAATGCCGCGAACGGAATCTTTGGCTGTTCGGCAGTTTCTGGGGAGCCGTTGTGGCTATTAGCGGCGGCTCCCTATTGTGCGGCCACCATGTTCAGCTCATGAGTTCTAGCCCGCTGTATGTTTGCCTCGGCTTCTGCCATTAGTTGCTGTACCAACTCCACGGATGGGTTCGGCCCGTATAGAGGCAGCCTTTCTCGGACAATCCTTGTCTTCTCATCGCTGAATGTTGCCGTCGGTTCTGCCATCGTGAAACTTTGATCCAACTCGTTCAGGTCGGCAATCAATTCTCTCCTTGGCCGGTTACTTGCATTTCCCCCACGGCTCTCGAGTAAATCCTTTAATGTGGTACGCTTCAGCTTATCGTAGTTGCTCTCCATCCGTCTTATATATCTATCTCAGGAATTCCAGGATGATCCCGCCGCTGCCACCAATTGTTACGATTGCCCCCGGTCTAGCAGGAGGGTTGATCGCTTGGATGTCCTGGTTCCCGCTGCAGAGAGTCGAACGGAGGTCTTTCGGTAGTAAGCTGCAAATGTAGAATATCCCCAAGCACGATATAAGCATCAATATCCCGGATCCCTACAACATGAGTCGAGGCTGCAAGCTGAGGGTCAAAACGAACTGGCTTTACTGGCACATAGAATGGCAATTTATGTGATTCCTCAGGTCCAAGGACAGCCCCCTGTGGACCTGATGGAATACAGGTACAGTACAGACAAATATCCAATCACAACACAGTGTATTATTTGAATTAGTACCCGCCCAGCTTGGAGATAATGAGGCCAACGGTTTTACAATCTAATTATCTCCAAGCGCACAAAAGACCACGTTTTATTATGTCCCAGAAAACTGCATGAAAATCTATAACTTTTACATTAATACAGGGAAACCACTCATTCTACCACTCATCTAAAGGCTCGCGTTCGTATGCATTAAACAGGCGAATGGCGCTCCAATCCCACGAACAGAACGGACGGTTTCTGCCGTATAAAGTCCGTTCGGCATTTTGGATTGTTAGTCTCTGTTGGCGGCCATGTTTTCTGATGGTTTAGCGGGCAGCGGGACCTCGCGTCTAACTCGTGGAACTAAACTCGGGTATCAGTTCATGCGAAGTCCCGCTGTCTGTCTGGTAGTGGGACTCGTTCGGTACGTGAACGAGGACCACCTGGTAGAAGGGTACTTGACCTGCGGTTAACCGCAGAAACCACAAGTTAATGATCGCCACGCGGCTCGCTGTAGGGGGTCGTCGTTCGGTAGATCCCGTTTGGTATTTTCGATGCGAACGTCGATGCCCCCAGGCCTATCAATTAAGTTGTGGTTAACCGCAAACCGCAGCCGTCTGGGTGGTTAATGGCGGCCACACGCCGCTGGCCGGGTGGTCGACCGTTTGGTAGTTTGCGGGGTGACGGGGGTTAAGTGGCGGCACACGCCAAGCTCTGGGGGGTCCCCTGTTCGTACCACGAATGGAGTCTTTATAATGGTTCGGGTAATCCATTCGTGCTTCTTTCATTTGAAACTTATACAGGGACAAACAGTATCCATTGGTTAGCAAACAGTAACATAGTTATTTCCAGACTTTTGTAACAGGGACTTGTAAGTAAGCACCAGAATCTTAAAGGACCACTATAGTGCCAGGTAAACAAACTCATTTTCCTGGCACTATAGAGTCTTTAGGTACCCTTAAGGTCCTACTCCCGCTGGGCTGTAGCAGTTAAACACTTACCTTTCTCCAGCGCCGGGGAACTCCCTCGGCGCTGAGGAACTCTCCTCCCTCTGCCGACGTCAGAGCCGAATGCACATGCACAGCAAGAGCTGCGCACGCATTTAAACCGTCCATAGGAAAGCAATACAGTTGGAAATCGCAGAGACATGAGTCAAGATGGGTGGAGAGAGATCAGGAGAGGGCAGGTAGATTTGTATGTCATCTGCATATAAATGATAATGGAAGCAAAAGGAGCTGATGAGTTTACCAAGGGTGGCCGTATAGATGGAAAATAGTAGGGGACCAAGGACAGAACCTTGGGGAACGCCAACAGAGAAGGTTTAGGGAGAAAAGGCAGAGCCAGAGAAAGAAACCCTAAAAAAGCTGTGGGAGAGGTAGGAGGAGCACAAGGAGAGGGCCGTATCTCATAGACCGAGATTATGGAGAATGTGAAGAAGCTGTAGATGATCAAAAGTGTCAAAGGCAGCTAAAAGATAAAGAAGAATTAGGATAGAGTAATTGGCTGCAAGATTTAGCAGCGATTAAATCGTTGGATAATTTGGTCACAGCTGTTTCAACAGAGTGATGAGCACGGAATCCAGACAGAAGTGGGTCAAGCAGAGTGTTGGATTTCGAGGAAGTCTGTCAATCTTGCATACACAACTCTCTCAAGGATCTCGGAGGCAAATGGCAGTAGCGATATATGGCGGTAGTTGGATGGGGAGTTTGGGTCAAGGTTGGGCTTTTTCAGAATTTCAGCATTATGGTTGCATGCTTGAAGGGTGAAGGAAATGTGCCGGAGGAAAGGGAGACAGAGTGCGCATGAGATATGAGGGAATAGGATCGAGGGAACAGGTGGTGGGGTGTGAGGACTGGAGCAGGAACCTCTTCCATTGTAGTAGGTGCGAATGAGCATAGAACTATGGAGTGAGTGGGGTTGGGTGATGTATTGGAAGATGTATTGGACGAGAGAGGTTAGAGATCTCTTCTCTGATTGTAAAAATCTTTTCAGTGAAGTGAGTTGCAAAGTTTGAGGTGGACAGGGTGGTAGGAGGAGCAACAGGGCGAAGGAGAGCATTAAACGTGTGAAATAGGCATTTGGGTTGGTGGGACAGTGTGCTTATGAAGGTGTTGAATTAATTTACTTTTGCAGAGGACTTTAGAGAAATCTCCATTCTCATTTCTGGATTAGTAAAGTAAAGAACAAAGTATTTAGTGTATGTTTCATTTCTTTATATCAGTGACCCTCTATGCTACACAATTAAAGACTGGATATTATAGCCACACGTTTATTATACTCCCTGCACATTTGTGAGCTTAATTGTTTATGGGGTTTTCTCAGAGCTTAAAGGAATACTCTGAGCACCATAACAATTAAGTTGTGATGGTGCCAGGAGGGCCCTTGCGCTAGCACACCTATAGGGGTTTAAACTGTTTACTAACGGTTCAACCTCAAAAGTCTTTGTTCAGCTGTAGATTGATCTGCCCCAGTGTCCTTACACTATCTAAAATCCTAGTTAATGGAAGGCTCAGGTAGGGGCACTGCTGATTGGCCTAGAGTGGTCAGCTGATGCTTTAAGTCAATCAGTCAAGCCATTCATAAAAAAAAAAAATACATACCCCAAACTTTGTAGTTGAACGGTTCAACCCTTGAAGGTGAACAAGTGCCAGGGACCTCCTAGCACCATAACAATTTAATTTCAATAAGGTTGTTATGATGCCCTAACTGGCAATAAAACTCGCTATAATACTGAAAATGTATTTTTGAGCATGCATTTTGTTTTTAGGTAAAGGGCTCTAAGAACATAGTTCTCCTAGTGAGCAATTGGTAAAATATATTTCAAGGATTGTCCTCAAACTGTGTGTCCTAAATATCAGAAATAAATTGCTCCTTTATTTCATTAATCATGAATAGAGGTGAGAATATTATACGTTTTTTTTCTTCTATGAGTCATCGTGATGAGGGATATTTCACTCTTCAATCAAAACTGACTAGTGTCAATCTAATTAGCACCGGATGTTGAGACCAAAATTAGCCTGGACAGTCTTTAACAAGATTTCATTTAATGAAATATAAGCTAAAAATAGAGAGGAAAATAATGCACAAATATATACACACACGTGCATTCAGAATATTGAGTATTACTTATCTCACAATAGCTTCTTTTTATGAATTGGGTTAGAGTTTCAGCTGAACTGGCACCATAACAACTTCATTTTGATGAACTTGTTCTGGTGTTCTCAGTGTTCATAGCTAATATACCTATAGTTCAAAGTGGCAACCGTAATATGTGTTATCACAACCCATAATCCTTAACTTAGGCCTCACCTTGAATGGTACTTTCCCAAGAAACCTGGACGTAGCGAATAAAGTTGGTTAAACACACACGCACGTGCCAATGATGCCGCCAGAGGTGGAGTTGTCTTAACCCTGCAATGTAAACATGAGATGAAGTGGTCTGGATACCTATAATGTCCCTTTAAAGCTTCTTTAGTGAGTCAGCTGACATTCTCAACCTATCACAGGCCTCCTTGCTAAATCTTCCTCAAACAATGGAGGTAGAGAGGAAGAAAGCTGGGGGTCAGTTGTGTTGGGCACCAGAGGACCAGGTTTGGGGTTAAACTGTTGCAAAACACTGTAACCCCTAAAGGTATAATGGCGTCTAGACCATAACTACTTTACATAGAGATATTACATAGTTACATAGCTGAAAAGAGACTTGCGTCCATCAAGTTCAGCCTTCCTCACATAATTTTTTGCTGTTGATGAAAAAGAAGGCAAAAACCCCAGTCTGAAGCACTTCCAATTTTGCAACAAACTAGGAAAAAATTCATTCTTGACCCCAAAATAGCAGTCAGATATCTCAATCGATCAAGCAGCTATTACCCCACTAATTAGAAAGTATATCCCTGTATGTTATGTTTTTGGAAGTATTTATCCAATTGCTGTTCGAACATCTGTATGGACTCTGATAAAACCACCTCTTCAGGCAGAGAATTCCATATCCTTATATATCTTACTGTAAACAAAACCTTTCCTTTGCCTTAGATTAAATCTCATTTATTCCATCTTAAATGTATGACCTTGTGTCCTATAGCCCTGTTTATGAAAAGATTTCCAGATAAAGGTTTGTACTGGCCCTAAATATATTTGTATATTGTTATCATATCCCCTCTCAGACGCCGTTTTTCCAAACTAAACAAATTTAATTTTTTTTAACCTTTCTTCATAACTAAAACACTCCATTCCTTTTATCAATTTTGTAGCTCGTCTCTGCACTTTTTCTAGTGCCATGATATCTTTCTTTAGAACAGGTGCCCAAAATTGCACAGCATATTCAAGGTGTGGTCTTACCAGCAATTTATAAAGAGGCAAAGTTATATTTTCATCCCGAGAATTTATGCCCCTATTTATACATGACAAAACCTTACTGGCCTTAGCAACTGCAGATTGACATTGCATATTGCTGCCTAATTTGTTGTCTATAACAATTCCCAAATCCTTCTCGTGTGTGGTTATCCCTAATTCACTACCATTTAGTGTGTAAGTTGCTTGTACATTCTTGAAACCGAAATGCATAACTTTGCATTTCTCTACGTTAAATTTAATCTGCCATTTTAGTACCCAGTCCCCCAATATCCTGCTCACATTTTATTACTTTGCAAAGTTTTGTGTCATCTGCAAACACTGATACATTGCTTTCAATGCCTATTGCAAGATCATTTATAAATATGTTAAATAGAAGAGGTCGCAAAACTCCTGAGAGACACCACTTACCAGTTTGGCCCAGCCTGAAAATTTACCATTAATGACAAGATGCAGTTCTTATGTGAGTGGGATTGTTTCTTTACTGCAAAACACGGAAATAACAAAATGTTCTAGTTTATTGTGTTCACTGCACAGTCTGAGCTGAATAATCCTTATGTAGTGTCTCTGTAAATAACCCGATCAATTATCATATTGATCAAGACGTTCTATAGGACAATCACATGTTATGTACATTGCCTGTTTGTAAAACACACAAAAAAACAAGTTAATGCAGTGTGATGCTAATAGTGTGCCATCATGCTATTTTTTCAATTCAAAGCAGATTAATTTGAAATGTAATATTAGTTGTAATGGGCCTAGTGGGAGCAATAATATAATCCTATCATAGAGCGCACATAATGTAAAGAGTAGACTATAAAAAAAAAAAAAATCATGATACCGTGTAAAACTGAGGGCTCTGTGCAACCGGTGGCTTTATCTTAATTCCACATTTAGTGACAACGTGATCATGGACCTAGCTCGAGCCTCTCCGAATACTAATTCCTTATTTCACTCAAAAAATAAAAATAATGTTACTTTTATCTGACATATCAATGTTTGCAGAATACTGTTTAGTATGAGGCATTAAAAATGCAAGTAAAAATGAAATCACAATAAACTATACACTCCCTATAATAGGTAGAGAGAGTACTGCTTCTAAAGATCTTGCTGAATAATATTGGCTTCAGGTGAGTTTGGATGTGAAGACTCCATTCTACAAGAAGTATATTGTAGATTTGTGCACAGAAATAAATCCAGTTTGATTGACTTGACCCTCCCTTCCCCAATCCTAAAAAAAACCCAACAACAACAGAAATTTTTGGGAGGACCTAACTACAGTACTGTCTTGTTTTGGTTTGAATACATTTCTTTTGTAAATTTCAATTCAAAGAAAAAATTCAAGTTTAATTTTTAATCTGTTATTCATTGGTAGCCAGTGAGGGGTTAAAAATAGAAGCTCGGATTCTTTCCTGCAGTCCCTTGGACTGTTGGATTTTGGGGTATTTAGTTTAATGGAAGTGATCTAGTGTCCCTTCCACGTCTCTTGCTACCAGAGGTTTATAAAAGGAAGTGGCTGGTAGTTTATCTGCTAGACACTTCTTTTCCCATCTCCTGGGCTGTGATATGGGGTGGCATTTAATTTAATATGGGTTGAATTGGGGAATATGTCTGCCTGCTACTTCCAAAATTAATATTCACCAACAGATAAAGAGTGAGATGGATTGGGGTACCCTACACTGGGTCTCCACAATTGTAAAATAACAGCTCTTTACCGTCAGCCCAGGAGATAAGGGAAAGAAAACTGACTGTCTGTAGCTAATTGTTTATTTAACTGCTCACCTGCTGGCAATGGGGGGACTGTCACTATACCTAGTGACCCAACATGCAGTATGTATATGATAATAGATATGACAACATATACTGGTTCTTAGAGTGGCCGGGTTTAATGAGGGGACTGTCACTATACCTAGTGACCCAACATGCAGTGTGTATATGATAATAGATATGACAACATATACCGGTTCTTAGAGTGGCCGGGTTTAATGGGGGGACTGTCATTATACTTAGTGACCCAACATGCAGTGTGTATATGATAATAGATATGACAACATATACCGGTTCTTAGAGTGGCCGGGTTTAATGGGGGGACTGTCACTATACCCAGGGGCGTTTTAGCCGCAAGGCAAACAAGGCATTTGCCTTGGGCGGCATTTTCCAGGGGGCGGCAAAAAAAGCCGCCCCCAAATGCCTTGTTAGCCTCACGGCTAACAGACATGCTGGGCGGTGCTTGCTGATGGGCGGGTGGGCGGCTGGCGAGGGAGCACTTCCTCTGAGCTCTCTGCTCAGCTCCCTCGCACGCCGCAGAGTGAGGCTGGGAGCCGGAATATGACGTCATCTTCCGGCTCCCAGCCTCACTCTGAGGCGAGCGAGGGAGCTGAGCAGACCGCTCAGAGGAAGTGCTCCCTCGCCAGCCACCCGCCCATCAGCCTGACCGGCAGCCACTGGACCCCCAGGGATAAAGAGAACCCCCCCTCCCCCAGCACTCCCAAAGGTAAGGAGGCTGGGGGTTAAAAAAAATAAATGTGTTCATGTGAGTGTGTGAATGTGTCTGTTAGTGTGTGTGTCTGTTAGTGAGTGTGTCTGTCTGTTAGTGAGTGTGTGTGTGTCTGACTGTTAGTGTGAGTGTGTTTGCCTGTGAGTGTGTGTGTCAGTGAGTGTTTGTGTCTGCTAGTGTGTGTCTGCTTGTGAGTGTGTCTGCTATTGAGTGAGTTTGTGTGTGTGTGTCTGACTGTGTGTGTATGTTTGCCTGTGAGTGTGTGTGTGTCTGCTAGTGTGCTAGTGAGTGAGTGTCTGTGTGTCAGTGAGTTTGTGTTTCTGTTAGCTAGAGTATGCGTATCTGTCAGTGAGTGTGTGTGTGTGTGTATTTAGAAGGCGGGGGGAAGGGATGGGTGGGGGTCGCACGTGTGTAGGGAGGTTGGGGGGGGTTTGGGGGGCACCTGAGTTTTGTCCTGCCTAGGGCAGCACAAAACCAGGATACACCACTGACTATACCTAGTGACCCAACATGCAGTATGTATATGATAATAGATATGACAACATATACCGGTTCTTAGAGTGGCCAGGTTTAATGGGGGGACTGTCACTATACCTAGTGACCCAACATGCAGTATGTATATGATAATAGATATGACAACATATACCGGTTCTTAGAGTGGCCGGGTTTAATGGGGGGACTGTCACTATACCTAGTGACCCAACATGCAGTATGTATATGATAATAGATATGACAACATATACCGGTTCTTAGAGTGGCCGGGTTTAATGAGGGGACTGTCACTATACCTAGTGACCCAACATGCAGTATGTATATGATAATAGATATGACAACATATACCGGTTCTTAGAGTGGCCGGGTTTAATGTTATTTACCAATTACCATCCTGTAAGGGTGGATGCTAATAAATGATTTGCATGTGCTTCCTCTGGAGCAGGGGCATTTTAGCCGCGAGGCAAACAAGGCATTTGCCTTGGGCGGCATTTTTCAGGGGGCGGCCCCCAAATGCCCAGGGCAAATGCCTTGTTAGCCTCGTGGCTAACAGACATGCCGGGCGCTGGGAGGGCGGCTGTCGGCTGGTGAGGGAGCTCTTCCCCTGAGCAGTCTTCTCAGCTCCCTCACGCGCCGCAGAGTGAGGCTGGGAGCCGGAAGATGACGTCATATTCCGGCTCCCAGCCTCACTTTGTGGCGCGCGAGGGAGCTGAGCAGGCCGCTCAGGGGAAGAGCTCCCTCACCAGCCGCCCGCCCGGCCCAGCCCGGCAACCACTGGACCACCAGGGAGGTAATGAACCCCTCCCCCCCAGCACTCCCAAAGGTAAGGAGGTTGGGGGCTGAATAAAAAAATGTGTTAATGTGAGTGAGTGAGTGTGTGTCTGTTAATGTGTGTGTGTTTTGTTAGTGTGTGTGTGTCTGACTGTGTGTGTCTGCTAGTGAGTGAGTGTGTGTCTGTTAGTGTGTGTCTGACTGTGTGTCAGTGAGTGTGTGTTTGCCTGTGAGTGTGTGTGTGTGTCTGTTAGTGTGTATGTGTCTGTTAGTGTGTGTGTGTGTCAGTGAGTGTGTGTCTGTTAATGTGTGTGTGTTTATTAGTGTGTGTGTGTGAGTTTGTGTGTGTGTCTGCTAGTGAGTGAGTGTGTGTCTGTTAGTGTGTATGTGTGTGTCTGACTGTGTGTCAGTGAGTGTGTGTGTCTGACTGTGTGTGTGTCAGTGAGTGTGTGTCTGTTAGTGAGTGTGAGTGTGTCTGTTAGTGTGTGTGTGTTTCTGTTAGCTAGTGTATGCGTATCTGTCAGTGAATGTGTGTGTGTGTGTATTTAGAAGGCGGGGGGAGGGGGGCTGGCGCGCGGGGGGGGGCGTCTGAGTTTTGTCCTGCCTAGGGCAGCACAAAACCAGGATACACCACTCCTCTGGAGGGTAGGTATATGGAGTATGTAGCAGCTGAGAGTACTAAAGTTGTGTTTCCAAGTGTATTACTGTGAATTTCCCCAATCCTTCTATCCATTCTAAGGCTCTGTGTAGTGTGCTGCTAGCATGTAAAGTTTAAGATTTTGAATATTTAAATCCAGATTAAATCTAGGTTAAGATAGCTTTTGCATTGCAATTCTTTACATTTCTGTTCCCAAAGAAATTTGGAGGAGAGCTGATTAAAGGTTCTCTTGTCTTATAATGAGAGTATTGCGGGTGAGGCCTGTCAGGGAAAAAAGAATTTGGGTATTATAAATTATTTTAAGAGAATGTCCCTTCCCGAGAGAGACGTGAGAAGATCCCTCGCCTCAGCTACCAATGGCATCATGTTATTTTAATATACAGTGGAGATTTTTTTGCGATAAGTTCCCCGTAATATTTAACATTCAAGGTTGACTATGATAAGGTGGTCACTGTGTTCAGAGATCAGAGATCTCCACAGTCAGAAGGAAGGTTGCAGGGGCACATGAAGATATAGGGGGCCCCTGCAACCTGTCACCCTGCAATCCCATTCCCCCATTCAGCGTGAGACCTGGCAGCATACCTTGCTCTCACTGCCAGGTCTCCTCTCTCTCTCCCTCCAACTAGTGCACAGTGCTCCATGTGAGAATGGGAGGGGGCAGTAAGTGACATCACACCCCCTGTTCCCCTCTCACGGAGCACTCACAGCATGGATGGAGGGTGAGAACAGGAGCAGCCACTGCAGATCCTCCCAAGCTGGAAGGAGGAAAAAAACTCAGGCTGGTACAGGTAAGCAGGCTTGGGGCGAAGGGGTTAGACAGGGCAGAGGCACACAGGGGTTTTGTAGAGATGATGGATAGATAATTTGTTTTTTGTTTATTTATTGTTTTAACATATTTTGGTTGGTTCTCTTTTTATTTGTTTTTATTTCTTGATATTTTTGTCCAATATTTATTGATGTGTGTGTGTGTTTTTATCTTCAATTGAGAACTCATGAGTTTTCCACTAATAGGGATTTTTTTTTTTTTTATTGTTATTAGTTTAAAGGACCACTATAGGCACCCAGACCACTTCAGCTCAATGAAGTGGTCTGGGTGCCAAGTCCCTCTAGTTTTAACCCTGCAGCTGAAAACACAGTAGTTTCAGAGATACTGCTATGTTTACCTATGGGCAGGGCCGGCGCGTCCATAAGGCGGCACAGGCGGCCGCCTTAGGGCGCACGGGCTCTGGGGGCGCAATATTTCAGTGACCGGCAGGAGGGAAGCTCTCCCTCCTGCCAGGCCACCATCTCGACCCCCGGCGCAGCGCGCGGCAGTGCTGTGATCTCCACCCTCTGCTCCCTCGCGCGCTGCCTACTGATGCCGCGGGAGCCGGAATATGACGTCATCAGTAGGCAGCCCGCGAGGGAGCAGAGGATGGAGATTAGAGCCCCCTCGCGCGCCTGATCACAGCACTGCCGCGCGCCTCTCAGCAGCCCCAGCCCTCAGGGACCGATCCAGCATCCACACCAGCTCTCCAGGTAGGGAGGCTGGGTGGAAAATGTTTATTTATAAAATTATTAGTGAATGTATGTGATGTGTGTCTGTGTGTGTGTGTGTCTGTGAGTGACAGTGTGTGTCTGTGTGTGTGTGTCTGTGAGTGACAGTGTGTGTGTCTGTGTGTGTGTGTGTCTGTAAGTGACAGTGTGTGTGTCTGTGTGTGTGTCTGTGAGTGACAGTGTGTTTGTCTGTGTGTGTGTCTGTGAGTGACAGTGTGTGTGTGTCTGTGAGTGACAGCGTGTGTGTCTGTGAGTGACAGCGTGTGTCTGTGAGTGACAGTGTGTGTGTCTGTGTGTGTGTCTGTGAGTGTGTGTGTGTGACAGTGTGTTTGTCTGTGTGTGTGTCTGTGAGTGACAGTGTGTGTGTGTGTGTGTGTGTGGCTCCGTGGGAGTGACAGTGTGTGTCTGTGTGATGTGTGTCTGTGAGTGACAGTGTGTGTGTCTGTGTGTGTGTGTCTGTGACAGTGTGTTTGTCTGTGTGTGTGTCTGTTAGTGACATTGTGTGTGTGTCTGTGAGTGACTGAGCGTGTGTCTGTGAGTGACAGTGTGTGTGTCTGTGAGTGACTGAGCGTGTGTCTGTGTGTGTCTGTGAGTGACAGTGTGTGTGTCCATGAATGACTGTGTGCGTCTCTGTGTGTGTCTGTGAGTGACAGCTTGTGTGTCTGTGAGTGACAGCGTGTGTCTGTGAGTGACAGTGTGTGTGTCCATGAATGACTGTGTGCGTCTCTGTGTGTGTCTGTGAGTGACAGCGTGTGTGTCTGTGAGTGACAGTGTGTGTGTGTGATTGTATGAGTGTGTGTGCATGTGAGTGACTGAGCGTGTGTCTGTGAGTGACAGTGTGTGTGCATGTGTGTGTCTGAGTGACTGAGCGTGTGTGTGTGAGTGACAGTGTGTGTGTGTGTGTGAGTGATTGTATGAGTGTGTGTGTCTAAGTGACTGAGCGTGTGTCTGTGAGTGACAGCATGTGTGTCTGTGAGTGACAGCATGTGTGTCTGTGAGTGACAGCATGTGTGTCTGAGTGACTGAGTGTGTGTGAGTGAGTGATTGTATGAGTGTGTGTGTCTGAGTGACTGAGCGTGTGTCTGTGAGTGACAGTGTGTGTGTGTGTGTCTGTGAGTGACTGTGTGCTTCGGTGTGTGTCTGTGAGTGACAGTGTGTGTTTGTGAGTGAGTGACTGTCTGTGTGTCTGTGAGTGATTGTATGAGTGTGTCTGTCAGTGTATGATGAGTGTGTTTGTCAGTGTATGAGTGTGTGTCTGTCAAATCAGTGAGAGTATGTTTGTCATTGAGTCTGTGTGTGACTATCAGTGTGTCTGTCAATGAGTGTCAATCAGTGTGGGTCTGTCAGTGTCAATGAATGAGTGTGTGTCAGATCAATGAGTCTGTGTCTGTCAGTGACGTCTGTGTGTTTGTCATTGAGTGTGTGACTGTCAGTGTGTACAGAGTGTAGTGGAGCAGAGCGCGGTACAGGAGCTTCTGTTTCCTGTACCTGGCCAGACTGACAGGAGGTGCTCACAGAGAGAGCACTCCCTGTCAGTCCGTCCGGGTACAGAAAACTGAAGCTCCTTTAGGGGATCTGCTCCGCTCGGCAATGCAACAATAGAGGTAGGAGGCACACACCAGGAAGTGTGACCACTAAAGGGGTGGGGGTGCACCAAGGGACAGGGAGGGAATGGGAGAGAAACACCAAGAGACAGGGAAAAAAGGGGGGAGGGGGAAAGGGGGGAGGGGAGAAGAACACTAAGGGACAGGGAACGGAAGGGACCACTAATGGTCGAGGAGGGGAGAGGGGCTGGTTAAGAGGCACATAGGTGAAGATTTTGGGGGGTGGGGGGGCGGAAAAATGCATCTTCACCTATGTACCTAAAAATCCAAGCACCGGCCCTGCCTATGGGTTAATCCAGCCTCTAGTGGCTGTCTCATTGACAGCCGCTAGAGGCTGCTTCTGCGCTTCTCACTGTGAAAATCACAGTGAGAAGACGCTGGACGTCCATAGGAAAGCATTGAGAAATGCTTTCCTATGTACTGATTGAATGTGCACGCAGCTCTTGCCGCGCATGTGCATTCAGCGCTGACGTCAGAAGAGGGAGGTAAGTGTTTAACCCCTTCAGCCCCCTTCAGCCCAGCGGGAGTGGGACCCTGAGGGTGGGGGGGACCTAAAGACCATATAGTGCCAGGAAAACAAGTTGTTTTTTTTTCTGCCACTATAGTGGTCCTTTAACTAAGGTTCCATTACCATATTGCTTGCCTGCTTACATCTGTTTTTTTTGTACAACTCCCTATATATTACTTATTTTGCTGTTTAAGTGAGTTAACTATGCTTAGGAATGTTTAAATGTGTCATGAATGTTTTATATTGTCCAAAATTTAAGAAAGATGAAATTAAAAATAATAATAATCAATTGAATTGTTTTAAAAAATGATAGGGAAACTAAAGTGCCAGGTAAGCAAAGTTGTTTTCCTGGCACTACAGCTCCTTATATTGCCCTCCTCTGTCACGGCCCTCCCCGCATTCCTCCCTCCCGTAGTGCAGAAGGGGTTAAGAACCCCTTTTGTCACTTCCCTTTATTCCAGCACCGATGTCCCTCTGTGATGGCTCAGGCTCCGCCTTCGCTCCTTCAAGACCTAATGCGCATGCACGGCAATGGCCACGCTTACATTAGTACTTCCCCCCACAGGAAAGCATGTATAATGCTTGATGCTGGACGTCCTCATGCTTAGCGTGAGGACGTCCAGCATCAGTTAGATCAGTGGTTCACAACCTTTTTAAACTTGAGTACCACTTGGCAGCCCATTTCCATAAATTGTACCCCTCAAATTAGTGAAATGGTTGTTATTAATATAGTTGCTGTAATTTCAAATTCATTTTTTTCTGCCCAAGACTCCCCTGCTTTCTGCCCAGGACTCCCTCTGTTTCTCCTCTGTCCCATCCTCTTCCTGCTTTTCCTCTGACCCAGGGTCTCCCTGCCTGCACCGCCGCCATTACCGATTTTTTTTTCTTTTTCTTTTATTTGCGTACCCAGGGATACAATCTAGTTCCCCTGGGGGTATGCAAAACAAAAAATCAGCAATGGCGGCGGCGCAGGCATGGATGGGCTGCCAAGGGGTACTCAAGTGAAAAAAGGTTGGGAACCACTGACCTAACTGATGCTGGACGTCCTCACGCTATGCATGAGGACATCCAGCATCATGTGAAACCACATACATGACATCCAGCATCATGTAAAACCTCATACATGACATCCAGCGTCATGTAAAACACCATAGGAAAGCATCTATCTTTTGGACACCCAGCTGTAGCGAATGTGGAAAAAAAAATATCCAGAATTCTGTCTGGCCTTGTGGCAAGACAGGATAGTAATTCCTTTGGGGGAAGTACTAATGTGAGCATACGGGTTGAGAACCCCTGAGTTAGGGGATCAAAATTCACCAAACAACCCGGAAGTCACTCTAGTGAATGTCTGGTAGACAGCCACAAGAGGTGGAGTTAACCTTCAAAGGTAATTATTGCAGTTTATTAAAATAATTACCTTTGCAAGGTTAACCCCTTAAGGACAGAGCTTCAAAAGCTTGTCTTTCACTTAATGACAACGGCATTTTTTTCATTTTTTGCTGTTTGCGTTCAACTGCAATTTGCATTTTACTAATTTGTTGCACCAACACATATTATACATCGTTTTTTAAAGGACAGAAAGGGCTTTAATTTGATGTAACACACATATATATTAATGCTTATTTATTATAAAAAAATACAGAAAAATGTAAAAATTTTTTTTTTACAGTTTTTGCAATAATAATGTGTGCGTAATTAGTGCAGGTTAAGAAAAGTAATTAAAAATAAATTAATTTAGTTGTTCTGATTTACAGAATATATAATGTGTCTGGGATTTTTACGCTGTGTCCATGTTCCAATTTGGAGTAGTTTTAGACGGTTGGTTATTGAAACTTCCCCACAAACACATACTATTTATTAAAGAATACACCCTGGGGTAATTCAAAAGGCATATTTTGAACCTTGGCGTGGGATAATTTTTTCTCTAGTTTGTTCCAGGTGTAGTGTTAATGAGCGTTTTTAAAATGTATTTTTTTTACTTTTTAAAACTTTTTTACTTTTAAAAACTAGTTTTTAAACTTTTGTTTTGCTTATTATTTTTTTTAAACTTTCCTAAACTTTCTTAAAAGTTTTTTACGTATTTAACATTTTTCTAAGCTTTATTTTTTACCGTTAACCCCTAACTAGCAGTAAGCAGCACTAACAGTAAATTCCCCATTTTCCCATAACTCCCACCCCAGCTAGCAAAATATATAGTTATAAAATATTTAAATTAATTAATTAAATAAATTGAACCCCTGAGGGTTAAAAAATAAATAAAAGTTAATCCTCAGGGGTTAAAAAAAATTAGATCACAGTATAATACTTTAATCTGTATTTGATCGCTGTAGGCAGTGATCGACTGGCAGGGAAGGGGTTAATTTTTGTTTGGACTAGGTAAAGGGTTTTTTTTGTACTTTTTTTAAGCTTAATTTTTTACTTTTTAAAGTTTATTTGAAAACTTTTTTCAACGTTAACCCCTAGTTAGCCTAACGCCAAATTCCAAAATTCCCCACTAACTTCCACCCACCCCAGCTAGCTAAATAATTTTAAAATATTTTAATTAATTAATTAATTAAATAAATTTAACCCCTGAGGGTTAAAAAAAAAAAAAGAATGAACCCTCAGGGGTTAAAAAAAAATCAGATCATAGTAAAATGTAATCCCTGCCAATTGATCACTGTAGTCAGTGATCAATTGGCAGGGAAGGGGTTAATTTTTTATTGAAATGGGTAAAGGGGGGGTGGGACTTTAAACTAACTTTATTTTTTTCCAGCAGGGGGCAGGATCAGCACTGTTCCGGCTCCCTGCACTTCACACAGAACCAGGAAGTGCAGAGAGCTGGAAGGTAAGTATACAGAGCACATGTGCTCGCTCTGACTTGCGGTCAGAGCGAGCACATGTGCTGGGCAGCCTGACCGGGTGCTCCGGGTATGCCTCTAATGCAGAGGCATACCGGAGCACAATTAACCCCGCGATCGCCGCGATAGCTCGTCATTAAGGGTCTCCCCTTTGTGACGGACCTCGTCCGTCACCCGTCCTTAAGGGGTTAAGGGACCTGGGACAGTGCACCCAGATCACTTCAATGAGCTATAGTGGTCTGGGTGACTATAGTGTCCCTTTAAGTGAGATGGAAGACAAATGTGGGTTATTTGAAATGGAGAAGTAAGAGGTGCAGAAGAAGCACAACCGAGTGAGGTGTGAGGGGTACAGAAATGGGTGACAAGTGGTGTTAGAGAGTCACAAGAAGACGCTAATGGAAAGACACACATACAGATTGGTGAATATTGAGAGAGACAGAAACTCATAAGAAGGTGGAGAGTCAAAAAACAACAACAAATATGCTTGCAGCATATAAATATGCCTCATTTCCCCTCGCTGACACTGACTTAATATGATTCACATACACACAAATACACCTCTCATTCACACACTCTGACCCAGGTTTTAGATGCACTCCTCATTCACACATACACCCTCAGATGTCTGATACATGCCCTCATTCACACTCTTACACTCTGCACACATACAAATACACTACAGCATTCATATTTGCATTCACGTACTGACAATCCATACAAATCTATACTGTTATTCATATGCAGACTTTCCACACTAATATACCCTGGCATTCATACACCAACATTCCCCTGTGTTCACACACAAGTCCTCCACAAAATACACCCCTGCATTCACTTTCAACATTCCATACAAACACACTCCTGCTTTTACAAACATCTGCTCTACTCACTCATAGAACAATGCATTTACACATTTATTACATGCAAGTAAACTTCTGCATTTCATACTCTCTAGCACTACACAAATTATGCTGTAGGATTTACACACATCAGCATTACATACACATACACACACACACACACACACACACACACACACACACGTACTTCTACTTTGACACATAGAATAATAATATTAAATTGTGAAGGACACAGGGTTATTCATTAAAGCAAGAATTTCCTGAAATTCAAACTGAATTTCAAATTTCAAATTGAATGCCTAAATATTCAAAGTGAACAACACAATTGTCTTGGTGAATTTTTATAATACAACTATTTAGGCCTATCATTTAAAATTCACTTTCCCCAGCAATTCTCACTTGAGAGAATAAACCTGACAGGGTGTTTTGAAAGATATAGTTAACATTTACTTAAAGGAACAATATAGCATCAGGAATACAAATGTGTATTTCTGACACTTTAGTTTTGAAAGCATAGTTTAAGTGGCCAGCCCCCTGTCAGAAGAGTAAAAGAGTAAAAGGTGTTTTTACTCACCTTTATTCCTGTGCTGCGCTGGTCTTGTCAGATTTGATGATCTCAGCCAATCCAATGCTTTCTCATAGAAAAGCATTGGAAGGCAATTGCACATGTGCGGTAAAAGGCCATGCTGCAATAATCAGCATCTCCTCATAGAGATGCATTGGATCAATGCAACTCTGTGGGAAGAGTTCAAGTCTCCATGCAGTGTGAAGATAGAATATTAGATATGCTCTAATAAGTATACAGGAGTGACATAGGATATGTATCTATTAAAACATTGAGTAAGTAGATTGGCTTAAAAATAGTACTCATAATATTAATGATAGTAAAAATGGATCAAAAAGTCAATATTGGCATAAAGTCACTATGTGAAAGTCCACAAATATAGCAACCTATGTGATCAAATACAAATAAAAAATATGTTGAAAAAGTCAATGAAAAAAATGAATGAAAAGTCCACAGTCTTTGCAACAATAATGCTGTTTGGAACTGTTATTGTAAATAGTTTTCACAATTAGTGATGCCACAAACGGTTCGCCACGGACTCATCATTGAGTAAACTTTGACCCTGTACCTCACAGTCAGCAGACACATTCCAGCCAATCAGCAGCAGACCCTCCCTCCCAGACCCTCCACCTCCTGGACAGCTCACTAAGAATGCAGCTTCACAATGAATGTAAAATGGATGCTGTCCAGGAGGTGGGAGGATCTGGGAGGGAGGGTCTGCTGCTGATTGGCTGGAATGTGTCTGCTGACTGTGAGGTACAGGGTCAAAGTTTACTCAATGATGAGTCCGTGGCGAACCGTTCAGCGAACCGTTCGGGACATCACTATTCACAATGTTAGCTTGTAGCAGTTAGCCTCAGTTACAGAGTTTGACTGGGGTTTATCTGCTAAACAAGTTTTTTGAATATAGTACAAAAGACAAATATGTAATACAGGGAGTGCAGAATTATTAGGCAAATGAGTATTTTGACCACATCATCCTCTGTATGCATGTTGTCTTACTCCAAGCTGTATAGGCTCGAAAGCCTACTACCAATTAAGCATATTAGGTGATGTGCATCTCTGTAATGAGAAGGGGTGTGGTCTAATGACATCAACACCCTATATGAGGTGTGCATAATTATTAGGCAACTTCCTTTCCTTTGGCAAAATGGGTCAAAAGAAGGACTTGACAGGCTCAGAAAAGTCAAAAATAGTGAGATATCTTGCAGAGGGATGCAGCACTCTTAAAATTGCAAAGCTTCTGAAGCGTGATCATCGAACAATCAAGCGTTTCATTCAAAATAGTCAACAGGGTCGCAAGAAGCGTGTGGAAAAACCAAGGCGCAAAATAACTGCCCATGAACTGAGAAAAGTCAAGCGTGCAGCTGCCACGATGCCACTTGCCACCAGTTTGGCCATATTTCAGAGCTGCAACATCACTGGAGTGCCCAAAAGCACAAGGTGTGCAATACTCAGAGACATGGCCAAGGTAAGAAAGGCTGAAAGACGACCACCACTGAACAAGACACACAAGCTGAAACGTCAAGACTGGGCCAAGAAATATCTCAAGACTGATTTTTCTAAGGTTTTATGGACTGATGAAATGAGAGTGAGTCTTGATGGGCCAGATGGATGGGCCCGTGGCTGGATTGGTAAAGGGCAGAGAGCTCCAGTCCGACTCAGACGCCAGCAAGGTGGAGGTGGAGTACTGGTTTGGGCTGGTATCATCAAAGATGAGCTTGTGGGGCCTTTTCGGGTTGAGGATGGAGTCAAGCTCAACTCCCAGTCCTACTGCCAGTTCCTGGAAGACACCTTCTTCAAGCAGTGGTACAGGAAGAAGTCTGCATCCTTCAAGAAAAACATGATTTTCATGCAGGACAATGCTCCATCACACGCGTCCAAGTACTCCACAGCGTGGCTGGCAAGAAAGGGTATAAAAGAAGAAAATCTAATGACATGGCCTCCTTGTTCACCTGATCTGAACCCCATTGAGAACCTGTGGTCCATCATCAAATGTGAGATTTACAAGGAGGGAAAACAGTACACCTCTCTGAACAGTGTCTGGGAGGCTGTGGTTGCTGCTGCACGCAATGTTGATGGTGAACAGATCAAAACACTGACAGAATCCATGGATGGCAGGCTTTTGAGTGTCCTTGCAAAGAAAGGTGGCTATATTGGTCACTGATTTGTTTTTGTTTTGTTTTTGAATGTCAGAAATGTATATTTGTGAATGTTGAGATGTTATATTGGTTTCACTGGTAATAATAAATAATTGAAATGGGTATATATTTGTTTTTGTTAAGTTGCCTAATAATTATGCACAGTAATAGTCACCTGCACACACAGATATCCCCCTAACATAGCTATAACTAAAAACAAACTAAAAACTACTTCCAAAAATATTCAGCTTTGATATTAATGAGTTTTTTGGGTTCATTGAGAACATGGTTGTTGTTCAATAATAAAATTAATCCTCAAAAATACAACTTGCCTAATAATTCTGCACTCCCTGTAATGTACACTGCTTATGACTGTAAAATACTTAAAGATCATAAAGTAGGATACTAAGTAATGAATGATGCCTTCGATCTACAATAAAACAAAATCGGAATCCATAGTGTTTTCTGCATATAAAAAGGCCTTTAATCAAAATTGGTGGTATTAAAATTGCACTCACAATTTCTTCCGAGTGTATATGGATACGCTGATGTAAAATGGGGTCTGTGAGCCAAGGGTTTCTCAGTTCGGCCGGTGAGTGGAGTGACTGCTTGGAGCCGCGTGCGTGTCACCTTTTCCTATCTGTGCGTTCCAATTGCAACTCAGTGTCAATTTGCGGTAAGTCCTGAAAAACAGTTCAATCTCGGATTCTATCCTTATGCGTTTCGTGAGTAGTATCTCACTTCATCAGGGGATGTCATATGTGTCTGGCAATGGGTTTAGATAGCGGATAGTTACTCTTGGCTTATTAACCCCTTAATTGCCTAAATAAATTGTTAATTAACTTTTAGTTATATCATAAGCAGTTGTACAATAGTAATCACATTTAACAAATTACAGTGTTTCAAAAAGAAATTAAAAACAGTAAAACAGATCAAATAAAATAAACACAAAAAATATCAAATATAGTGATAGTGAATGCTATCTCCTATTGCAAATCATTTTTATGCAGTGTGTAGGGACGTTGAACATAAGTGCCTCCCATTAGAGGTGTTCCTAGGTAGTAATGTAAACAATGCCCTTTCTCTGAAAAGCCGGCAATAATTGGCTGTGGACACCAGAACAACTACATTAAGCTGTAGTTGTGCTGGTGACTATAGTGTCCCTTTTAATACTTAATATTTGTTCTTCGTAGGGCCCTGATACGATTTTGCCCGGGGGTCCAGAAGACTGTCAGTCCGTCCCTGCCCATTCGTATACCGAAAGACTATGGGAAAGACTTTGGCTCCATGGCGATTGAACTGTATGTATGTGATCTGAGTGCCATTTGGTAATAATGTGCGCTCAGATCTAAGCTATCTGGGGATATGTTGAATGTATATGTTTTAAGTAGTAATTGTAACACTGTGTAATTTTATGTCTTTTTACTAACATGTGGCTAATGGAGTTTTGCCTCTGTCCTTGGAGATAATTGGATTACTTCCCAGTTATCTCCAGGACAGAGAGGAGGGATTGCAATGCATTGTGGGATCTGTTTAAATGTGTAAGCTTGTGATTGGTCCTTTTACCCTTTGTGTCCCAGTTTCTCATCTGGTCCCCTAGGGGAGTGTCCACCAGGTGGGAGGCCTGCATAAAAGCCAGGCAGGTAGCCCCAGTAAATCAGTTCTGCTTGACCCTCAAACGAAGTGTCGTCTCGTTCTTGGGGGGAATTGGATTGTATGCTGTTACAGTGCGACTGCCAGAAGTGTAAGCTGTTCGCATGGTTTTTCCTGTTCGGCTGTTTAACAGTATTCGTGTGTTTCCTGTTCGGGAGCTGGAGGATTCGTATGGTTCCAGTTCAGGAGTTGGAGAATTCGTGTGTTTGCAGTTCGGGAGATTGGTGATTGCAGTAGCTGCCTGTGCATCTGAAAGGGGAATATCGCCTAACCGGTTTTTAACCTCTTGTGTGCAAAACGGTCCGTTACACATGCATATACAGATGCAGATCAAATTATACACTGTTATAGCCACCCTCCAGTTTCCTACCTCTTGGGTGCTGCCGAGTGGCTTCCTTGAAGTCTAGTCCGCAGGCTGAGGATGTTGGGAGTTAGTGCCTTCTCATCCTCTAGCTCCTGTCGCTTTCCCGGCCTGACTCCCTGCTAACACCATCCTCCTCCCCTCCCATGCGGCTCCAGTCTGTTGGAGGAAGTGACTCACAGCTTTTTCCTCCCAGGCTGCCAATAAGCAAGGGGCCATGTCGTGCTCTTAAAGGGCCACAGTGTTCGTTCTGGTCCCTGCTGACAAATGCCTTAGTGTGCGGCCCATACAAAATGCTTTGGCGGGTGTTGTGCAGGCCTGGTCTAGAGCTAAATTAAAAGGATATGTGATAATGGGCAGCCCTGTTTCACCCCTCTCATAATCATAAGATCTTTTGAGCCTAGGCTAGTATTCATTTTTGTAGATTGCTGAGTGTATGAATCCCTCATGAGATTAAATAACGACATTCCAAAAAAGAATATTCTTTAGAATTCTGAAAAGATTAGGCCAGGATACTTAATCAAAGGCTCTCTGAGCATTTAAACTGAGTAAAACGGCTTGCTTTTTATTAGAATGATTATCGTAAATCGTAAATTATTGCCATTTCCTTTCTAATTCCCTGGATGGACTTTCTGCCTCTTGTGAATCCCAGGTGTTGCGGGTGTATAATACTGGGTAGAATTTGCTGAAATCTACTTGCCAGTATTATAGTGAGACAATAGAAGTAATTCTATAATAGCATAATTGGCCTGGAGAAAGTTGGGAGGGCTGGGTCTTTGTCTGGTTTTTTGATTAAAATTGTTCTAGAGAGTTTAACTGGGTTTTTCCAGCACTTTGTCTGTATATACAGCATTAAAAAGAGATGTTAAAGTGCGGGTTACCAGGGCCTTTTAGACATTTTTAGTAATCAATTGTGAACCCATAAAGTCCGAGTGCTTTTTTGCCTTTCCCATTTTATTGTATTTTCCTCCTTGAGGAGGGCATTAAGGATTTCTCTTTGTTAGTTTAGGTGGGTTTGCTCCCTTAATAAGGCCCATACCTGCCATAGGGTCATCTGGTTGTGAGGCAAAAATGTTAGAAAAAATTGTATGAAAGACTGTAATTATCTCCACAGAGTTAGTGCTCCCCTCCGTGCCCTGTTCCTTAGTGATCCTCTCCCCACCTTACCTGTCTCTTAGTGTCCCCCCATCCCCTTAGTGTTCTTCTCCCCTCCTTTCCCTTGCCTTTGCCAAATAGGTATTAAGTTGATTATATGTTTGGTTCCATTGTTTTTTGTAATTGGATACATTCGCTATTGTTTGCCTCCTATTACGGCTTTTAATGTTTGCAAGAAAAACATTTGGCCATCTATGTGGTCCAAGCTGTCATCTGTGAAATTGTCCCAGGCTCGCTCCTACCAATATGTTCCTAAAATTATCTTGTGTTAGATCGTTTGAAAATTGCCACTGTGGGGTAAAGGTAGTGGTGGCCCTAAATTCAGGACCAAGTCAATTGGTGCATGGTCTGAGATTAGAATGGTGTGTATATCTGCCTGTGTTACCTTAGGAGACCAGTATGATCCTGGCTGAGGTGTGTATATATATATATATATATATATATATATATATATATATATATATAAAACACACACACATAAAGCAAAGTGCATAAAAACAGGATTTGTAAGTAAGACAACAGTTTGGAAATATTGCAGGTGATGATAATTAAAACACTTATGCAAATGTTGTTTCTAATCATAACTTTTTTTCCCACATCTTTGTGCATTGCAAGCAAAAAGCAGTGTTAATCTGTCTGGGAAACATCTCACCTTACTTGTCTTTGAATAGAATTTATTTTTGTGATCCAAAATATTTGAATGAAATAGCTCTAGCTGTGTGATCCAGCTTGTCTAAAACGTACTGTGTAAATCTGCAGAAAGTAATTGTTCTATGGATGCAGTGTGCGTAAGACATTGGCGTAGAGAGGAAGTATCGGGTTTCATTCAGGTGTTTTATGTGGTATTTGTCCTAATAAGCAATATTGATGTAATGAATCATGGTATAAGCAATATACCATGTAATGAGCTGTGCCATTATAAATACAGTTTTTTTAAAGTGTGTCCCCTACTACGGCACATTGACCTGTTATAGTATTTATGGTTCTTATATAAGTTGTCTATTATTTCTGTGCATTCCATTCCAGGAAACATGACCTTTTGTATGTTTGTGTGTTGAATCAGTATTGACTTCACTCATAACATCAGGCCATCCCCAAGATAGGCTACTTGGATGGAATTAATATTTAAGCAAATAAAATATAGACATGTAACCATATTCTTATCAATCTTTAACTGAGATGGTGCAGACTGGGCAGTCACTTGTGACATGACACCATTATAAGAATGCCCTAAGTCTCCATTGGGGCAAGGAGAATAGGACATCTTGACTAATTTAGCTAATTTTCCTCCATGAAATTATTATCCTTTTCATAGAATCTAAAGCATTGAGACAATGAATACTCCCTTCACATGCACGCACAATACAGACAGCAAAATCGTATAAGTAATAATATATCTATTAAAGGGACACTCCCATTGGAGTGGTCTGGGTGCCAACTCCCACCCACCACCTTTAGCCCTGCAAGTGTAATTAGTGCAGTTTTTCCTAAACTGCACTAATTGCCTAACAGGGTTTAGTCCTCGTCTAGTGGCTGTCTATGAGACATTAGGTCTCCCCCGCTGGCTGATGTCGGCGGGGGAGGAGAGTTGGCGGAGCCTGACCCAGCGCTGAGGGACATCGGCGCTGGATACAGGTAAGTCACTGAAAGGGGTTTTAACCCCCTCAGCAACCTGGAATGGGAGGTGGGAAGGAGAGGGAATCTGCAGAGCCAGGAAAACGGTTTGTTTTCCTGGCACTGGAGAGTCCATTTAAGTGCATGTAAGACTCCATGTAACAATAACAGTATTACTGCTTACTGAATAAATCGCTCTTTGTGGCAATGTTAGCAGAGTATGAAATCATTGAAATACAACTATAACATAGTATGAACAGTACTGACTCACTTCTGGCAGATCTCTATGGACCTTGTCAGCACTGACTCTCTTCTGACAGATCTCTACAGACCTTGTCAGCACAGGCTCACTTCTGGCAGATCTCTACAGACCTTGTCCGCACTGGCTCTCTTATGGCAGATCTCTACAGACCTTTTCAGCACTGACTCACTTCTGACAGATCTTTATGGACCTTGTCAGCACTGACTCACTTCTGACAGATCTTTATGGACCTTGTCAGCACTGACTCACTTCTGACAGATCTCTATGGACCTTGCCAGCACTGACTCACTTCTGACAGATCTCTACAGACCTTGTCATTGCTCACTCACTTCTGGCAGATCTCTACAGACCTTGTCAGCACTGACTCACTTCTGGCAGATCTCTATAGACCTTGTCCTCGCTTACTTACTTCTGGCAGATCTCTATAGACCTTGTCATTGCTCACTCACTTCTGGCAGATCTCTACAGACATTGTCAGCACTTCTGGTTCCCCTCAAAAGCAAACAATTCCCTTGGGTGCATCTTCTCTTCCCTTAGGTGGAAATTGCTGGCTCCCATAGCCAGAGATTGCTGTCCATCTCAGGAAAGTGAGCCAAAACCTCACCAGGGAGGAGTCTTATTGGCTTTAAAACACATATAATACAGTGGGGAAACAAAACCCAGAATTTATCTCACCCAACAGTCAAAACAGTCCATGGTCACACTCAGCTCTGGCAAACTCCCCTTCTAGTTTCCATGTTCTGACCCTACTTTCAGAAAAATGTACACAGCCATATTCACCGAGGCTGTTGTGGTTATGATGTAAGACATATAATGGGAAAATGATATAATACATAAAAAAATTTAATTTTGTAGACCATAGTTGTGATGTCAGATGAAATTACATGGATTTGAAAAACTGAAGAAAATATATGATCAATTAAAAAAGAAAATCAATTTAACTTCTCTTTGTTTTTAGGTGGGACAAGTGCAATAAAATAAAGGTATCAGACATTGTGGAGTAGATATTTCCTGACAAGAACAGGCATGACTATGGCACTGTAGCAGTTATAGACTACATTCTTATCATGCTTTGCCACTCAATAGAATTCTATTGTCAATAAAGAGTAATATGATAAAGGGTGATGATTGCGCATATCCTAATAAAACATACTTTACAAACTAATATCCAGCTTTTAGAAAGTACGCTCATGTAAGCAAGCCCCTGTTTGTTTTGTTCATAGCCATGATATGTTCCTATTGCACCACATAGTATGTTAGGGAAGAAAAAATGCTACGTTTTAACTGTGTACTGAGGCAGAATATCCAGTGTACCAACATGGATCACGGGAGAATTAGTATATCTTATTACAGTTTTTTATTGAAAAGAAAAAAAAAAGTAAAAATATATTTGCACGAGAGGGAGGAGCTTACCAGCCGAGCAAGCCAGACGCACATGGCGAGAGCTCCCATATCTGAAGCCTTGATTCTGGGCATTACGCCTGACCACCGGATCGTGCCGGCAACAGACAACCATCCTCATATCCAAAAGGGGATGCTGAGTCCGGGGATACCTGATTCGTGGCTCCCCGCCGCCGAACTGCCCACACCACAACCCGCGGCCTGCACGGGTGGGAGCCACGGAGAGACGGCCGCTCTCCCGGTTCTCAGGCTGAAGAGGGGACACTCACACACCGCTTAACCCCCCCCCCCATGGACTGGCGGGGGATATCCCGGTTCCCGCCAGAACGGGAATCTACAAGCCGAGACATCATAGCAGATGCCGCTGAACTTTCAAGCAGAATGGAAACGGCGGTGACCAAGATGGTGGACAAGCCGAGCCTCACTAAATGTGGCCTGACGAAGCCACAACACAGCATAGAAAGGCACACAGCGAAAGAGATAAAGATGGCTAAACCTGGAACAAGCAGCACCCTTGCCACTCCGCCCAGACACACCCAGGAGTTCTTTGACCAACTCTGCACCAGCTTATGGTCAAAACTCCAATATAAAGGCCGGCCCTTCAAACAAGCGGTCCAAGAGGTAGCAGCATGGGTCCGACCATCTACCCGACGGCAACTGTGTCAGTACCCACAGCGAGCCCCCAGGGCGGCCTTCAGAAGGGGACTAAGCCAGAGAGCGAAGCAGCGAGTGGCGATGGCTTGCCCCTAAGGCGCCAGCACTTACCCTTTCAAACGTCCACAACCAGCAGAGAAAAACGACTGCCCAGCCCCAGCAATGCCTCAACGCACGCAGACAAGCAGGGAGACCAGCTCAAGCGGCTGCTTGCAGCCGGAATTGTACAGCCGCAACACAGGAGACAACTCGGACTGCTCTCAGACCTATGCCAAAAGCCTGCCGACCTCTGGTATAGGGTGAATGGGGACACTTGCAACAAACAGGCATACTGATCTGATACTATGCCTACTGTCCCCGAGGGGAAACTGTCCGACTATATGAGGAGTACCTCACCCGACTACTCTTTAGGCTATGTGACTCCACTCAGGTTACCCATCTATGAACAAGCTTTTATATATGCTCTTTAGTTCGCTTTTTAGTTCGTTTTTCATATGCTTCTTCTTTGTTTTTCTTCAAGTCACATATCTTTGTGTTCCCTGCCGGGCTCACAGCCCATAAGCCTCCTTATGCAAAGGGCCTTAATTAATTAATTAGTTAATTAATTAGTTTATCTCTTTGGCATGCTGGACTAGGGGCAAGTTAAATGCTACACATAAGCCGAGAGCAAAATTAGCAAGAGTAAACCAGCCTGTTAACGTGATTATAATACTCAGATAAGCTGCTCAGGACCACTTTGTTCAACATTCTGGTTATCACACTACCAGTTAAATATGCATATGTTCACTGCCTACTGATAAACAGAGCTCGGTAGATGATGTCCCACCAGGAGGTATATAAAGTTATTGATAGTCACTGTTACGCTATAGACTTTGCAATTTAATATATTTCCCAGTATGTAGCTGCCTAAAAATACACAATGTCTTAGGCTTGATAACCTACACATCGCATGCTGGCTGAAGCTATTGAATATTGCTTGTGAATACTACTACCTGTTTAAATATAAAAAAAAAAAAAGTGCATGTTACTCGACTACCCCATTGTTACATATCTCTCAATAACGCACGAGGATTGCTGTTGGGGTACCTCACATGCGTCTGTTAACTTAATATGCATTTTAAAAGTAAAGAACTAAAATATATATATATATATATTTGCACATGGTTTTCTTTATTAACATCGTATTTAATTTTATATGATTAAACTATAATGCTAGGAATGCAAAGTTGTATTCCTACAATATACGGCCCCCTCCCAGCACTTACCAAATTACAGCGCTGATGTCCCTGAGCGCTGGGTCAGGCTCTGCCTCCGCTACTCCTCCACTGACGGATGGGACCTAATGTGCATGCGTGGAGGGTGCTGCAAGTGCGTTAGGACATTCCCATAGGAAAGCATTGAATAAATGCTTTCCTATGAGGTTTTAGCTGATATTAGATGTTTTCATGCAAAAAGTGAGGACATCCAGTGTCATTTTGCGGACCTCTAAGGACCTGGAAGCACCTCTAGTGGCTGTCTGGTAGACAACCACTAGAGGTGGAGTTAACCCTGCAATGTAATTATTGCAGTTTCTCAATAACTGCAATATTTACAATTGCAGGGTTAAGGGGACAGGGGCATTGCACCCAGACCACTTCAATGCGATAAAGTGGTCTGGGTGCCTATAGTGTCCCTTTAAATTTATATGATTATTAATATTTAATTTGAAACTTATTTAGACCATAAACATACTAAACAGTTTATATTCAAAATGTGTAAAAAAAAAAAACAAACAAAAAACTGCGAAAGAAGTCCACACAAAACAATGAAGTAAAAATATGTTTTCCTATAGAAATCAATGCATGGTTTTAGTGGAAAAAGATTGAATGTTTTTAATTTTACAACATTATTGCACACTTGTTATGTCTCTTAAAATCTGTACTTCTCTTAATTTATACAAACCAGTTATCTTAAAGAATTTGAGTTACACCCAAAATGAAACCGGCTGCTAATTGCTGCTGTCTTCATATTAGATTAATCTCCGTTAGACATAACATACTTTAATGATGTCAGAATATCTCATATATTTTTGCTTTCAGTCCTGAATGTAATACTGTTGTGAAATTGCACTGCCAAGTACTGTATGAACAATCATTGCATGCTTTTCATCAGTGAAAGTTATTTATATAGATCATATTCTTATTTTAGAAAATTGTGCCTATTTAGAGAGAATCAGATTCTGATATCTCTTGTTGCGTATGAACAATAATGACAATTCTTAGCTGTGCTATGAAGCAGATGGTGATATATATATATATGTCCCTTAAACATCCTACAGCTCTCCAGTGGTCTAAAAATGCAGAATTTTGAATAGTTTTGTCAGACAACCCGTTTTCTATGACTATTTTTATCTTCTCCTTAATTCCTCTTTCCTCTGTTTTTATTATTTATTGTTCAACACACACAGGGTTACTCACTAAAGTGAGAATTGTTGTGATTTCAAAGTGGATTTGAAATTTAAATCCAAAATGGCTGAACTGGAACGTTTCTTCCACTCCGTTATGCTTCCACATTGGCTTACTTTGGCATTTAATTGAAATTCCCAGAATTCTCACTTTAGTTAATAGCGAAGTGCTAGGCGTATAAACAATTGTGTTAAAAGGAAGCTGTGGCGAATAGCCTATTTGCCCTGTATCCTGTTATCCATTTGAGAACTCACAGCGCTATTTTGCTGCCATCGCTAGTGATGGAATGCATGCAGGCAAAGTGTGTATGTATTTCATAATGCCACTACCTGGGCTCCCAGAAGTAGGGCGGTCGTATGATGATCTCAGGACAGTGTTACATTGTAGATCCGTGTTCTACCTTATTGTAACATTTAGGATTACAACATGGGAATGTTAGTTATTATAAAGCACTGCGGAATAAGTTGGCGCTCTATAAAAACCAATAATAGTAATAATAATAATAATGCATGTGTAATGTGTTCAGTTACTCTTGGTCTCAGACGGCCTCAGCTGCCAGCTGCCAGTATGTCTGATGGGATTAGGAAATGTACCTAGCAAGCCATTGTAAGATGTTTAACCAACACAGTGGGAGGTGGGACTGAGTCAACAGTGTCCGATCCTGCCTATTGTAAGCTTAATGTAAGATGGTCAAAGAGACCCATGGTGCTGGCTCTACTGTAATTACTGTTCCTGCATACTCCTCCCTGTATTATGCTAACAAGTGTGTCAGGCCTGTGAATGTAGAAAAAGCTGTGTTCTCATACAGTAAACCAGTTCATTGGAGTTCACGTTTAGAGGCTTGCTTCTGTTTCTTTGTTGTAACTATCTACAGTCTGCTATAGTGTGATAGCTCCTAGGAGAATCACTAGCAGTTTATAGTTAGATAGAACATCCTGTAATACCCGGAGTAGCTCTGCAGTGTATTCTGCTTTGCCGGGGGATTAGTCATTTAAATACCAGGGTCCTAGCGCTCAGGTTAAAGGTTTGCCAGGTTAGGTATGAACTGTTCGGTAACAGAGACGCCAGGACCGTATTGCTTCCAACTGAATTGCCAGCGAGGAGAAACACTGCGCTCGCGAGTAGAAAAAGTACAGGTTAATGCAAAGAATCCCACGGGCGATACTAGGCCTAAACTGGTCCGCCTTCGGGGCCAGAGATGTCAGGCCCACATTGTCACAGAAGCCATTTTGATGTGTTCATTCTGTGGGTTGTCTTACATTGTTGTTCACTAAACAAGGAATTGTGGAGATATTTTAGGCCAAAATAGTTGAACTGGTAATCTCTGTTATTTTTCTAGCCCAATTTTTCGCAATTCTCCACCAATTTAGTATATTAAATAAAGAAATGTATGGTGCATAACAGACAGTTTCATTTAAGTTTTAATTATTCATAGCTGTACCCAGTTGAAAAGAAAAACATTTAAATGGATAGAGTTTACCGATGGATTCACTGTATAAAAATGGGAACTTGACGGCTTTTTTTAACGGGGATAAAATAAGATAATTGCTTTGACTAGGTAGGGTATCTTGCTAGCACAAGCCTAATCAAATAATGCAAGTGTCATATGTGGGATCTTGTAACAAATCACAGGAACGGAGTGCCATACCACTAAGAAAATCACAAAGCAAATTGACTATCTGAAGCTCTAATCTCCAAAGACATGGTGTGATTAATGGGAATTACTTCTCATTGCAATAGTTTTTATCTTATTACAGGATGAGGGATAGAGAAAGGATCACGGCCTGAAATGAACCTCAAACCAGCCTCGGCCTCAGCCAGCAGGAGTTTTTATAGAAAATCCAAGACAGATGAGGTGTTTCCTAAAACAAGACAAATAAAAGAATATTATGATGCATGATCTTTATCTGCACTGATTGTGAAAGAAAAAGTTATTTATATTCAATGAAACATTTTACTTGTTCATATTTTTCTCATTTTGTATATTTTAATAATACTAAATGATTAGCTGTATATAATAAGCACCAAAGGAAAGTCATATTTCTTTAAAAAATAATAATATGTAGGGTTGAACTTCAATGTTTTCATAAAACACAGATTTTGAGGTAGCTTTTGATGGAGCCCCCGTGCAAGAAACACCCCCGAAGGAATAAAATAGTCTTTAAAAATGTTGTTTCTTTGTGTTTATAAGTTTTGCTTTTTTTTTTTTTTTTTTTAGTATGAGTCAATTCTATTTCTAGATTATCACACTTTTTATTAAAAAAAAAATAAAAAAATCCCTTATTCCCTTTTCATGATAATTAAGCAGAGGTATAATCTTTTCAGGTACAACCTCTATTAACTTTTCTCATTCCGCATGTATCCCAAGGGGCATAGTGTGAACTGGACTAAGCAATAGAATGCTGGTGTGCAGCAGACTTGTGGATTCGTTATTGACTGAATTACAGTTCATCCGAATTTAGGATAACTGATGGGTCGTCAGAATTTACCTTCTTTCAGTGCATTTTGTCACAGTGTGGGAAGTGCACAAAAGTGTGTACCAGCAATCTGAGTTTTTCATCAAATAAAATATTGAGATTTCCCCATAACAGCAATTTGCTAAAAAGTTTAAATATCAATGATTACCGCTTCTAATAGAATTTACCAGCTAACAGACATATAGCTTCATTGTGGTTTATTTTTCATTTTGCTATTTACGTCAAATTTTATTGTTTTACATTAACTTGTTTAATTCTAGTTGAAATGCGAACAATAAAATCAGATAACATATATTGTGATTTTTTTGATTGTGATCTTTACCAGAAAACAACAAAACGGTGAAAACAAACAAGCCGGGAATAGCAGGAAAAAAAGGTGGGGGAGATAACATAGGAGAGACATCAGTAAACCAGCAACAGAACAGAGGAGGGTACATATTGACTTTTTCTTTTTTAAGGTAGAGAGCATATCATTATTTCAAGATACATCAGGTTAAGTTTAAGGAGACCATGGACTTGTGAAACTTTGCCACCCTGTAATGGGAGAGATTAACACTGAGCTAACTGGTTGTATTAGCAGGTAAAATGGCTCAGTAACTGGACCACTTGGCCCAACCTTGTGTTTTGCACCATTTCATCCCACAACATGTGGAACTAAGTCCCTTACAGCAGTATGTATGCCTCTCACTAAACTAAAACTCATTGGCTTTTACTTTATCTTATTGAATATATATATATTGAATATATATATTTTCTGTCTGTAAGTTTAATCATGATTAACTATAGAAGAGAACGGATATCCAAGAAAATGAAAGCATCTTTCATATTTTTGTAATAAAAACATTTAAAGACACCATGCTCCTGGGATTTGGATCAGAAATTAGAAAAACATTCTCACTTAATTATCATCTCTGTATTCTGTCTAATTAATAACACTATGATGAACCAAGATAAAGGTGGATTGGTGATAATTACACACATGAATATAGGGTCTGTGTTCTGGAATTCATATATCCCAGTAACGTGGTAGGACTTGTTCCAATACAACTGGGACCCTGATCCAAAATAATACTTTTATTTTTAATTTTGTTTGCTTTTAACGAGGAAGCATTTGACAAACAAATATCTCTTAAAGGGACACTGTTCATTGATTTATAGTGCATGCATATTTATTACTGACTTTATAGCTCTAAAACATCAACAGATTGCACATCAAAATACAAGAAAAAGAAGCATGCTGTAATGATATTGATGTTACAAAGTTTTGGAGTCCAGTAGCCAGATCAGCAATGTTTTCTGCCAGAGGTAGCCACTCGTTACCCAGGTGGTTGAGCCCCTGAGCCTTGAGTGGCCTTCTGGTCTTAAGCAGAGATGGGAGACTGGAACAGAAAGATGATAATCGTAGTGAGGCAAGCCGAGGTCAGTGGGAAGGAGAAGCAGCAAAGTCAAAACAGTCCAAATTCAGCAACAGGAAGGAGAAACAGGAACACGCTGGATTAGAGAGTACAGGAACCACAATAATCTGGCAAAGGTACAGAGACAGGAAGTGGCTTTTATAGGCCAAGAACCAGACACCTGACCAGACACAGCTGAAGTGAGTTGTCACTGATAACCTTGACTCTACAAGCAATAGTATCAGATCTCAGGTAAATTTGCAAAAGGCAGGCTGGTGTACTGGTAAGGAAAAGGTTTAGCACCATGTAAACCAGGGTTCGAAACCCAGCAGAGTCAGTTCCTCACATTACCTCCACCTCTACAGGCGCAGCCTCTGGATGCCCTATTTCCTGGTTTAGCAGGGTACTGTGCATGGAAAGACTGAAGAAGATCAGGAGCATGAATATTGTCCACTGGTTCCCACGATCTATCCTCCTCACCATAGCCTTTCCAATGAACCAAGTATTGAAGCTTGTTGCGGAAGATCCTGGAGTCAAGAATTTTTTCCACCTCGTATTCATCTTCACCATCCACGAGGACTGGTGGTGGGGCAGGCAAGGCTCGACCAGGGAAAGTATTTTCATGAAAAGGTTTAAGCAGTGCCACGTGAAACACCGGATGTATTTTCATGGAATCCGGAAGTTGCAGACGGAAGGTGACTGCATTGATCTGAGCGATTATCTTAAAAGGTCCCATGAACTTTTGACCCAATTTATGAGAAGGAATCCTAAGCTTAAGATTCTTTGTTGACAGCCAAACCTTGTCACCAACATGATAAACTGGGGCCTCCTTTCTGTGCCTATCAGCAGCTCTTTTGTAACATTCCTGAGCCTCCGAAAGAGTCTCCTTCAACAGTTCTTGGGAATCTCGTAAGGCGGTTAGCCGGTCAGTGACTGCAGGAATGGGAGTAGTAATTGGGAGACTCACTAGAAAGGTTGGATGGTAACCATAATTGGCAAAAAATGGGCTCAGAGAAGTGGAGCAGTGTTGGGCATTGTTATAGGCAAACTCCGCCGTGGGTAGAAAATCCAGCCAGTCATCCTGCAGGTAACTAATATAGCACCGCAAATATTGTTCTAAAGTCTGGTTGGTTCGCTCAGTCTGTCCATTACTTTGTGGATGAAAAGCTGAAGACAGATTTACATTAATACCTAGAATAGAACAAAAATATTTCCAAAAATGAGATGTAAACTGCACTGCCCCTGTCAGAAATTACTTCATCAGGCACTCCATGCAAGCGAAATATTTCCCGAATAACAAGGTCAGCAGTCTGTTTAGCTGAAGGGAGACCACGAGCTGGTATGAAATGACTCATCTTGGTTAACCGGTCCACAACAACAAGAATAGTAGTGTGTTCCTTAGAGGGAGGTAGTTCCACAATAAAGTCCATGGATATAGATCCCCAGGGACGATGAGGAATCGGAAGAGGCTGAAGCAAGCCAACAGGGGATGAGCGAGGAGTCTTATGTCTGGCACATACATCACAAGATGACACATACTTCTTAACATCCTCATAATATTTAGGCCACCAAAAGGATCGGGTAAGTAGTTCTTGTGTCTTTCGGATTCCTGGATGACCTGCTGGTTTAGAGTCATGGTAGAGGCGTAAAACGTCCAGTCGCACTGATTCTGGAACAAACAGACGTTGTTGAAAAATCCAAAACCCATTAAGCATGGTCATATGAAGATCACGAGGAGGATCACGAAAAACTGGATCTTTAGAGTAGCCCTTTTTAATGCGAGACATTAGATCAGAAGGAAAGGTAACTCCTAAAAATCTGCTCTCCGGCAAGATGGTGGCCTTGGTTACTGTAGTATGGAGGGGGTCAGCTATCCTAGACAAGGCATCCGCCTTGCCATTTCTGGAACCAGGGCGGTATGAAATAAAAAAATTAAACCTTGAGAAAAATAGGGACCAGCGTGCTTGTCTGGCTGACAGTCTCTTAGCGGATTGGATACATTCCAGATTTTTGTGATCTGTGAGGACAGTAATTGGATGGGTGGCTCCCTCCAAGAGATGTCTCCATTCGGTGAAGGCAGCTTTTATAGCCAAAAGTTCTTTATTCCCTATGTCATAATTTCTTTCTGCTGGTAACATCTGGCGGGAATAGAAGGCACATGGATGTAACAACATCTTAGGTCCAGTCCTTTGAGACAGTATAGCCCCAACAGCTGAATCAGAAGCATCTACCTCTACAGTAAATGGCAATTCTGGCTGAGGATGTACCAAGATAGGGGCAGATGTAAACAGAGTCTTTAATCTGGAAAATGCAGTGTCAGCCTTATTGGACCACTGAAAAGGAGTCCCTTTACGTGTAAGTTCAGTGATCGGTGTAATAACGGCAGAGAAATTCTTAATGAAACGCCTGTAAAAATTGGCAAACCCCACAAATCTCTGTATATCTTTTTCATTCTTGGGGATGGGCCAGTCCAGCACAGCTTTAATTTTACTTGCGTCCATACTTAAACCTTTAGGAGTTATTACATACCCCAGGAACTGAATTTCTGTTTGTTCAAACTCACATTTTTCCAGTTTAATGTATAGGTGGTGGGTACGAAGGCGCTCAAGAACAATGCAGACCTGTTTTCTGTGATTTTCAAGATTATCAGAAAATATCAGGATATCATCCAAATATGCCACAACAAACTGATCCAGGAGATCCCGTAGTACATCATTGATTAGATGCTGAAAAGTTGCAGGGGCATTACAAAGCCCAAATGGCATTACTAGATATTCGTAATGTCCGTACCTGGTTCTGAAAGCTGTTTTCCATTCATCATTTGGTCTTATGCGAACCAGATTATATGCCCCCCGTAGATCAAGCTTCGTAAATATTTTAGCTGAACGAAGTCTCTCCAGAAGTTCAGAAATGAGAGGCAAGGGATAACGGTTTTTAACAGTGATTTTATTAATGTCCCTGTAATCGACACATGGCCGTAGACTGCCATCTTTCTTTTCTACAAAGAATATAGGAGCTCCTGCTGGAGAAGTGGATGGTCGAATAAAGCCTTTGGCAAGATTTTCTTGTATGTATTCACGAAGTGCTTTCAATTCAGGCTCAGAAAGGGAGTATATACGGCCAAATGGGATAGCAGCTCCAGGTAGCAGCTCTATGGGGCAATCATAAGGCCTGTGAGGTGGAAGCTGATCAGCATTCTTCTTATCACAGACATCTGCAAAATCCCGATATTGTAGCGGAAGCTTAGTTAAGTTTGTAGCAACCATTTCATTAATTGTTGTGGTAACAGGTGTCGCCTTAGAGGGTTGACAATTCATTAAGCAGTGTTCTGAAGGAAAGGACAAAGTTCTAGTCTTCCAATCAATCTGTGGGTTATGCAGAGCAAGCCAGGGTATACCCAAAATCACTGGAAACTGTGTTGAGGAAATTAGGTGGAAAGATATAGACTCATGGTGATTCACTTCCAGAATCAATTTTAAGGGCACAGTCTCATGTGTAACCGGGCCTGACGTAAGTGGAGAACCGTCTACTGTTTCCATTAACACAGGTGAAGATTTAGGGATAGACTGAATTTTATTTCCTGCTGCAAATTTAATGTCCATAAAGTTTCCGCCTGCTCCGGAATCTATCATAGCTGTAGTTGAAATTTTATTATCACCATATTGCAAAGTGATAGGCACCACCAAATGAGGATGTTGAGTCATCATACCTTCTTCACCCTGAGCCAGAGAAAACAAGGGTTGTGTGACAGAATCCAGTTGGTCTGAAATCTGGGATTGGTGTTGAATCTGTGCACCCTCAGCAGTCATAGCTATTGTTCTTTTAGACTTGTTAGGGCAATTGATGGCATAATGCCCTGCACTACCACAATACAGGCATAAGTTGTGAGTGCGTCGCCACTGTTTTTCTTCATTGGATAATGGCCCTCTTATTAGATCTACCTGCATAGCCTCAGGTTCAGAGTCTGTAGGTGTTTGTGGGGTCGGAGTAGAAATTCTTGAATAGAAAGTAGGAGTAGCACTTGGTTTAAAAGAGCCCTGTCTTTCCAATCTTCTTTCTGAAAGTCTCCGATCAATACGGATAGCCAACCGCACAAATGCATCAAACTCAACAGGAAGATCAACACGAGCTAGCTCATCTTTTATAGCTTCTGAGAGACCCCTTCTGAAGTGGAACCTCTGGGCTGATTGGTTCCAAGTAGTATCAGTAACCCACTGTCTGAATTCAGCAGCATATTCAGCCACAGAGCGCCTCCCTTGATGTAAATGAAGGAGAGTGGCTTCTGCTGTAGCACAGCGATTGGGATCATCAAAAACTAGGCACATGGCCTCAAGAAAGTCTTTTAAATTTCCCAAGATTGGACTGTCCTGTTCCAGAAAAGGGGAGCCCCAGGCCAGGGCTTCATCTTTGAAGAGGGAAAAAATAAATCCCACCTTCTCTCTTTCAGATGGAAAACGGTTTGGTAACATCATGAAATGCAAACGGCATTGATTTAGGAAACCCCTGAATTTTTTGCGGTCTCCTCCAAATTTTTCTGGTAGAGGCAAGCGGGCATCTTGTGCAGGTGTAACAGTAGTAGTAGCAGCAGCCGCAACATCATGTGCCCTGTAGCTGGTAAGCTCACTATGCATTGATCGAACTTCATTTTGCAGTTCAGCTACCTGATCCTGCAGCACTTGAATGGTCTGTGCCTGGGTCTGCATAGTTCTTGCATTAAAAGCAACCTGCTGGGCCAATGCAGAATCTGATCCGACGGTCTCCATGAATGGGACAGATTATTCTGTAATGATATTGATGTTACAAAGTTTTGGAGTCCAGTAGCCAGATCAGCAATGTTTTCTGCCAGAGGTAGCCACTCGTTACCCAGGTGGTTGGGCCCCTGAGCCTTGAGTGGCCTTCTGGTCTTAAGCAGAGATGGGAGACTGGAACAGAAAGATGATAATCGTAGTGAGGCAAGCCGAGGTCAGTGGGAAGGAGAAGCAGCAAAGTCAAAACAGTCCAAATTCAGCAACAGGAAGGAGAAACAGGAACACGCTGGATTAGAGAGTACAGGAACCACAATAATCTGGCAAAGGTACAGAGACAGGAAGTGGCTTTTATAGGCCAAGAACCAGACACCTGACCAGACACAGCTGAAGTGAGTTGTCACTGATAACCTTGACTCTACAAGCAATAGTATCAGATCTCAGGTAAATTTGCAAAAGGCAGGCTGGTGTACTGGTAAGGAAAAGGTTTAGCACCATGTAAACCAGGGTTCGAAACCTAGCAGAGTCAGTTCCTCACACATGCATATAATGCATCACAAATACATTTAAGGTAACAAAGACCCCACCTTGTTATTTATTATTTTCTGTTTTGGTATCTCGATCTGGCTGTAAATCTGTTTATACTGCCTTCTGTAATTCTTGATTCCCTTGACATCTGAATCCTAGACCAAGGCCTATTCTGTGACTATTCCAGCTGCTTGCAAGGATTACAGTTTTGTATATCTTAAGGCATGTTATTTAGTCTGGTCATACGTACTATATATCATTTAGTTAGGGATATTCTAGAGGTCAAGCCCTCCTTTTTGATTGTGTTTGTGAGAGAAACGCCTCCATGATAAATACCCTTAAAACTGTGAGTGTAAAGACTTTGGCCATGAGTGGAGAAATAAGAAGTGAGAAGGTCAGTATACCTTCTATGCATCGAGTGCTCACATACTGCTGACTCCGCTGACTCAGACTTAAGGGGTTAAGATAGACTCTCCTCTGTATCACTCTAGGATGCTTCTTAGTTTCTCACTCCTCTTTAGATTGTCCAGCCATACCCAAATGAAGTCAGGAACAGCTTCCAATATGGGCAACTCCAAAACGTTATCGTAGCTAACAGGGAATAATACCACAAGTAAGATCCACATGGAATAAAATAACAATCGCACTGACATATCTATTGTCAATTACATGTGTTGTTTAAATCCATTTGCCTTTCACAGATTTCTGGTTCCTATTTACCAAAACTCACTTCCTTGCTATAAAATAACAAATCACTGACGCATTTTGACCCCGCCTGAATATTTCTCAACGTGCATAAGACTAAACGTCCCTAAAGTTCACATTTAAAATCCAGCGTTGGTACACTGTAAACGTGCACTTTTTCCTTTCCGTATACACCTCTAATTATTTCGGCCAATTGCATGCGCACAATGCACTTCAAGAAAGATAAAGGCATGGTCGAAATATTTGACATTATTTACTAAAGTAAAAATCTGAAAATCTAATTCCCTTTTATTCCAGAAGTTTAGTTCTTAAGGGGTTAAAGGGACATTATAGGGTCAGGAACACAAGCGTGTATACCTGAACCTATGTTGTTAAAACACTGTTTATCCCCCAAGCTCCTCCTTGACCCCTTAAATAGTGGTAAAGCTCACCATATTTCCAGTGCTGAGCAGGTCTGCAAGTGCTGGCTCCGCCCCCGATCCACCTCCATGGCTGATATAATCAAAACTGATAATCTCAACCAATCCACAGCTTTCCCATAGGAGATTGTAAATTTTAATGATCTCAGCCAAGGAGGTGGGGCAGGGGTGGAGCCAAACGCCTCTCTGGACAATCTGCCAGGAAAGGTACATTCAGATTACTCTGTTTTCCAAATATGTCCTGGGGATGATGCATTGAATCAGTCCATCTCTATGGGGAAAGTTCAGCATCTTAATGCAGAGCGTGCCCATGGAGCACCTCTAGAGGCCATCTGAGTGAATGCCACTGGAGGTGTTACTAAGGAGCAATGTAAACACTGCCTTTTCAGTGAAAAGGCAGTGTTTACAGCAAAATGCCTGCAGGTACTGACTATATTTACCAGAACCACTACATTAAGCTGTAGCTGTTCTAGTGACTATTGTGTCTCTTTAAAAAACTTTTATTGCACAGAGTGTTTAAGCTATAATTTCCGATCTTCTGCTCTGTATATGATTAAAGTTTAGAGCAGGAGAAAGAAAACCTCTAACCCAAGTTAAAATCTGTTTGAAAATGAAACCATTTTTTTTTCATGCAGGCCGTGTGAATCACAGCCAGGGAAAGTGTGACAAGGGCTGCACAAAAAGTAACAACAGTGATTTAACTTCTAAATGGAAGAGAACTGAGCAGTGAGACAGAAGGGGCAAAATCTATACACCAAAGCCACTTCATTAAGCTAAAGTTGCTTTGATGCCTATGCTATCCTTTAATGTTAAAACGGCTTAACTGGAAGACTTCTATGTTAGCTAGGCTTTTAACTCAGCTACTCTGGCCTTGGATTTGAAATTCGCTTTGAATTCACCTTAAATTTTCACTGCTCTGATTTTTAAAATTTTTGGATAAGCTCTTCAAATGATGTAATAATTTTGGATAAACTATATAAAAAATAATTTTTTCAAAATATTAGTGTCCAAAAATATATATGCAAAATACATCAAACTATGATACTATTAAAATGTTTTTAAAATATATAATACTAAAAGTTTATCCAAAAACATACCCCAAAATAGTAAATCGGGGGCCTATTACTGGCACATAAAGAGTTAAGAGTGACCAACTGTTATGTCCATTCAGGAACTTCATTCACCCGATCTGATTGAGCACAATGCAATATTCCGTTTTCTTTCTTCTCTGAAGGGAAATTGAAATTAATCTGGGTATGCAATGCCACACAGGTTATTAAATAAATCATAGCACCTACTATTGTCATTTTTTTCAGCTTGGGTCTTTATATTTTTATTCCTCGAGCCACCATATCTTTTTTGTATTGCTTTCTTTTTAATGTGGTTATGATGACAGCAGTAAATGTGGGGAAAGTGAATGGCAGAAATGTAATTGAAATCATAAAAGCAGCAGTGACGCATTAGAAGTCACACCAGATAGAAGAAAGTGGCATATACAGAATAATATATTCAATTTACTAGTGACTGATGCTCTATGACACACTTCAGTTAACATTCTAAACTCCTAGAACTGCTAATTCACAGCTAGGATGGAGGACCTTGTGTGATCCACTTGTTCCGATGAGTGTTTTTGCAGAAGGATAAGGGGATTAATCACAATTGTGTGAATTTACAGCCAAACGGAAAAACATGTTTACAATACCTGACAACTAAAAATAAAACAAAAAAAAACAATAATTTGCAATTTATTAACAGTTCAACTATTGCATCAGATTTGTATATTTAGGTAATTTACATTTGGATCTGTTAAACACTAAACCAAATTGCTAAGGAATCAATCAAGTGCCAGATTTCGAGATTTTAGTATGATACAACTTAAGTTGTTTGAGTTGGGATAATGTGATAAGCCAATAGACTTGATTGAAGTACTTGGTTTGGGCAACTAATTTTTTTAGTTTAGAAACACTGTAGGGTCAGGAGCACAGACATGTATTCTAGACCATACAGTGTTAAAACCACCATCTAGCCCTTCTGCCCCCACTCCCTTACCCCTTTAAATATAGTAAGATCTTACTTTTATTAAAGTCTGCTGCTGCTGGCTCTGTCCCTGATCTGCCTGCTTGTCTGACATCACCAGAATTGTTGTTTATAGCCAATCACAATGTTTTCCCATAGGAAAGCATTGGATTGGCTTAGACTGTCAAGGAGGCAGACCAGGGGCAGAACCAGCACAAGTCAAACACAGCCCTGGCCAATTAGCATCTCCTCATACAGATGAATTTAATCAATGTATATCTATGATGAAAGTATATCTATGACGTAAGTTCAGTGTCTCAGAGCAGAGGGTAGAGACACTGAATGTCAGTGCTGCAGACTGTGTAGTCCTCTTGTTGTGGTAGTTTTTCTTCTTTTAAACATAGTCTGCTCCTTTACTGTGTTGATTCCCTTTATATATTTAAATGTTTCTATCATATCCCCCCTGTCTTGTCTTTCCTCCAAGCTATACATGTTAAGATCCTTTAACCTTTCCTGGTAAGTTTTATCCTGCAATCCACGAACCAGTTTAGTTCATGTTGTTTACATTAACTGCATTAACCTCAGATCACAGGATGTAGATTTACTGGATCCAAAAATATGATCATTTATAACAAGGTTTGACAAAGAACGTCAGAGGGCTGAAATGTTGCCAGGTCCACTTTATGGTTGAAGAACATCACTTGAAAAATGACTTTGGTGTTTGTCATTCATTACATGGGGATTGAGGGTGAATTCAACTTTATAACAACTTGCCTGAGTAAGCAATCATTTTATCAGCCAGCTACTTCACCAACAGGGCACAGCAGCTGGCAGCTACACCAAACTGCCAACTAACAGCTTTGTGTCCTGGTGCTCCTTTAGCTGCTACCAGACATATCTTTTCCAAAGCCTGTGTGCGGCACATTAACCAAATTTAAAATGCTGGCAGGAACAAACTGTAGCTGTGACAAAAACCATCAAGCATGAGACTATATCACATACAGAGGGGTGGTGGTGGTAATTTCTGTCTAATATCCTACCTTCCCGGTACAGTTGTGCAGAAGTGGGGAAAACCCCTTTAACCACAACCCTTATATACCCCAGAACATTGATTGCATTTGAGATATTTCATCACTGGGAATTAATGTAGCTTGATCACATAGGCATGCGCACGGGGTGTGCCGGGTGTGCCTGGGCACACCCTAATCCCCGTGGCATGCCTATGGTTTGAGTCCTTCAGGAACAGCGCCCCCTGTTTCAGCTCTTGCCCCTGTCATGGGGAGGGCAAGAGGTGATGGATCCCCCCCTTCTCTGCAGCTCAGCCGCGGCGAGGGAGCTGTCTGCTCTCTGCTTCCTCTCACCGCGCGCTGATGCCGGGAGCCGGAATATGACGTCATATTCCGGCTCCCAGCTACAGCAGACAGCACGCGCGGTGAGAGGGAGCAGAGAGCAGACAGCAGACAGCTCCCTCGCCGCGGCTGAGCTGCAGAGAGGCGCCCGCCCCACTGGACCCCAGGGAAAAGTCCACGCCACCACTCCAGGTAGGAGGCTGGGTGGACATTTTTTTTAAATTAAAATGTAATAATTTGTTCTTGTGTGTGTCTGTGTGTGAGTGTGTGTGTGTCTGTGTGTGAGCGTGTCTGTGTGAATGTGTCTGTGTGTGTCTGTGAGTGTGTGTGTCTGTGAGTGTGTGTCTGTGAATGTGTGTGTGTGTCTGTGTGAGTGTCTGTGTGAGTGTGTGTCTGTGAGTGTGTGTGTGTGTCTGTGAGTGTATGTATGTGTGTGTGTCTGTGAGTGTATGTCTGTGAGTGTGTGTCTGTGAATGTGTGTGTGCTTCTGTGTATGTGTGTGTGTCTGAATGTGTCTGTGAGTGTGTGTGTACGCATATATATATATATATATATATATACACACACACACACACGCAGAGCCGGCGCTATCTGAGTACCGGCTCTGCTCTAAGCCTCCATGGGCCGGCGGGGAGACCAAAGATCTACCTCACCGGCCCACAGCAGCATGGAGGGAGGCAGGAGAGGACCCAGGGAACTCTAGACAGAAGCTCCGCCAGATTCCTCTCGCGATATCTGAGTGTTGCTGCGGCAACGCTCAGATCTCGCGAGAGTTAACTCTAGCCCCGCAGGCTAGAGTTCACTCTCCACTGGACCACCAGGGATGGCACATGGGAGCAAGGATTTACTAATCTGCCAAATCCCTCCAAACATACAGCACACACACATACAGCACCTACACACATACAGCTCACACACACACAGTACACTAACCGCACCCTCACAAACACACACAGCACCTTTAAAAAAAACACAACCCCCTCACACACAGCACACTAACAGCACCCTCACAAACACACACACACAAACAGCACCCTCACAAATACACAACACTCACACAAACAGCACCCTCACAGGACAAACATACACACACACAAACACCCTCACACACAAACAGCATAGTCACAAACACACACACACACAAACACCCTCACATCACACTAACAGCACCCTCTCACACACATCACACTAACAGCACACAGCACACACAGCAGTGTATGTGTGTGTGTGTGTGTGTGTGTGTGTATATATATATATATATATATATATACATATAGATACATACACACACACATGCGGCGTGTGTTTGTGCTTTAGGGTGCACACCCTAATGCAATAGGCTGCGCACGCCTATGCTTGATCATAGGCCCATTTATGAATTTACGTTCCCACTTTCCTCTTGGTCCAGAGGAACTCTTTATATGTATCATACTATGCATTTGAGTTAAACAATATGCAATGTATATGTAATTGCATAACAGTTAGACACCTGGTCCGATGCCTTTGCCACGAAGGTAAAACCTTTGCTTCTTGACTGGATCCTGTAGGCACATATTATAGGTAAGATTCTAGTGAATTTATTAATTGAACCCCCACCAGCAGCCAAATACTGTTGGCTATTCACAAAAGGCAAATTCGGCTATTTCAACTGAATTTCCTCTACTATTCATCTGCAGTTCAGTTTGTTTAACTCAGCCAAATCTCCATATAACATGGACGATTAGACTTTTTACAAACAGCTGAATTGTACGCGGATTGGCTTTGTATGGTTTATACAATTCCTCTGATATGGACTAGGAGAATTGCACTAAAAACTCAAAGCTTCCTAATCCTATGTCACCTTAATGCTACACCAAACCCATTTTCACACTCTAAGAATTACTTAACCCTATTATTATCTATTTGCACTTTATTTTCAAATGAATCTCCGATATGATACGGCTCAATTTGGTTTCCATCCAGTTGTTAGTGAACATAGTGAACCACAGAGGAATTTCAATAACTCAAAGCATGACAATTGAGCTGAAGCTGAAGTGAATAAACCTTTACATAACTGCCCACATTAAACTATTAAACTTCAATGGGACGTGAGCATCAGAACTGGACCATGGAGCAATGGAAGAAGATAGCCTGGTCTGATGCATCATATTTTCTTTTAGATCAAGTAGATGGCCAGGTGTGTGCATCATTTACAAAGGACACGTTCAGAGGTCTTATGGAGTCCATGCCTTGATGTATCAGAGCTGTTTTGGCCGTACAAGGTGGACATACAAGATATTAGGCAGGTGGTTTGGTTTTAATGTTATATATGTATATCTATATGGGTTACTATCAAAAACCATAAACCATTGTCTAGCCTTTTCTCATGAAGGAGTTAAGTATGGTCAGCCATTATGGATTTGTATCAGTTGATATGGATAACCAGATAATCTTGTCAATTGCTCCACCTAATGGCTGCATCATGACATACACTTCTGCTTTTTGCTATTTAATGATAATGTGAACTAAATGAACATATGGTTATCAATCTGATTTGTATGTAAGGAGAGAGAGAGATGTTATACACACCAAACATTTAATTCTAATTAGAATATATAAATGTAAAAATGTCCACAATGCAACATTTTATGCATGTCTTTTCATGGCTGTTACCCACATGTAATAATATCTGATGACTGTAGATGTCTTAATAACTATATTATATATTGTCTATAGAGTACAGGAAGGAGTTACTTACTCAGTGACTGACTATTATCACTGCACGATTTAAAAAAAAAAAAAGAACAAAACGAATTTAAAGTATCTTTATATAGAAATTATGCATCAGAAGTAAAGGTCACTAATATTTTTATCCTCACATATACACCATTAGTTTAGTTGTCAATGTGTAAGGGATCACCAGGAAATATATTTAACAGATATTTAAGATGTTTAACTTTAAATACATATTTTTTTAATTTAAGTGTTTTATGACGTGAAGTGAAACATTAGTAAAAAAAAATTATATTTTTTAATGTTTCAATAAAATTGGCATGTGGTATTCACTAATACTTATTAATAAACACCTTTCAGAGCAAATGTCTAACGATGTTATTATTAGGTGTAATTAGCTGGAGATTTTCGCTATTAGTTTATTCACTAAACTTGCAGGGTTATTCACTAAGGTAAGAATTGTTGAGAATATAAAGTGAAGTAAGTTTGAAATTCTAGACTATAATTGTTGAAATGGAAGGACAGATGACTTCATCTATGCTATTTCCACGTTGAAGGTAGTTATGAGTGTCATTACAGCATGATTGGAGGTCTTAGCATTAAGATAGGGAGGGTTAAGGTTAGGGATAGCCTGACTTGCACACAAGTCTCTTCTAATACTAATACTGTAAGACCTTGGTGACCTAATCCTAGATACTCCTAATCCTAAGCTCTTTTAGTCCGAAATCCTAAAATCAGGCCCTCCAACACTAAACACCCCTAACCATAAATCAAGTAACCTTATTCTTAGTCATTTTATTAACAGCAGTCACGACACCCACATCCCTGTAGTGTTAACCCTTCTTGTATCGTAGTTACATATTAAATCTCCATGAAATTACTCTTTCTATTTTTTTCTTTAAGTTGTATCTTGTTTGTTAACAATGGTATCATTGACAATTGATATATGAACAAGAATAAACTTTGTGAGACAAAGGGTTATGCAGTTACCAATATTTAAGCCAAAATGAAGGTGTAAGAGTATCTTAATAAGTGACTACATAAAATATTACTAAGGTCTAAAATCAATTTTAGCATAGGGTTTGCTATTTCAACATTGTAAACATAAGACGTCCAATGCAGTAACCTATATCTGCTGGACTGAGACCTTTCAGTGGGTAATCTGTGATGGCTGTGTAATGTCACATCACGAGTTCTCCGATATAGACATCTGATTGGTGCTTCTCAACCAAGTCCATCTCCGAGAACCAGCAGCAGTATTTAAACATGTGCGGAAAAAACTAAATACCTCAGGACAGTTACTATAGGAAAGGGTGCCCAACAAAAGTAGCCCATGGCACATTGCTAGAAATGTCAGTTTGGCTTGTGACTCCAGATAATGGTTGGGACACGCCAACATAAATATTATAACTGCAAACCCTTTCCTCCTAACATGGTGTAGAAATGTCCGAAAAAAAGCTTTCTTGAACCGGATTTTAACTTGCAAATTCAAAACAAACACCAACATTATCAACACACAGGCACTCAGAAGGGCAATCTTCTCTTACAAGTCTGTAAAAGTAGGATTTCTTCAATAGATTAGTCCTTACTGGAACTTATTTTCCATGGCAGAGATTTAGGTGCACACAAACTTGAACCCAGACTTGATTTAGGATCCATTAAAGTTCCAGAACTAGGCACAGGGTACAAAGGTGTCCCCCACATGAACACAGAAGGAGGTTTACTCTGCAAATCTTCGTCCCAATCCTCAGAGCATGGAGGGGAAGTCCACATGCTTGGCCTCACATCTCTTTTGGAAATGCTGTGTTCATCAGCAATGTCCTGTTTAATACAACTTTTATCCTCACAGCTTGAGTTCCGCACGTGGCTCCATATGATGAGCATTAAATGGACAAGTGGCAAGCTGCATGGCTACATCTTGATTATACTTTCTGCACTTTATAAGATGATAAGGGTATCGACAAGCCCTTATCTGGTGATTGGCATCATATGGGTACTGTAGAAATCTCTCTGGATCTTGTGGACCATAGACTTTCATGTCTGGCTGTTCATGCTTAAAATGAACAGGAAAAGCTTTCCAGTTAGTTTTTTTTCTTGGTGGCTTGTGGCACTGCAGAATTGCAACAGCTGTCCTGGCAGGTCATAATGTGCATTCTCAGATATGTGCCTTGAATTTTATGCTCATTGTTATAGGGACATGTGACATCCATGGCTAAACCTGATATTTCCTGCCAGCCGCACACACCGCAACAAACTCTCTCCATGAAATGTCTCTTTAGTGCAGCTTTGTATCTGCTTCTACATAATTGCACACAGGTTCTCAAAGCCATTCATTTTCTTTTGGTACCTGTATTTTTTTACAAGGCACATCAAAAATTTTTAAAATCAAGGTCAGAAAAAATATGAATGCAATTTGGTCAGAACATTTGTGAATAGTAAAATTACCAAAGGAAGTTTAAACGTATTTCATCATTAACAGATATTAGGGTGTTTATATGTTCATTTACTTTTATTTAACAGTAGGGGGCGATCTAAGGCAATAAGAAAACACAAGGTTGCTAAGCAGAACCTAACTGAAGTCAGGAAGTAGGAAGGAGACAAAAATTACAATTATATTATTTTGTTGTGAAAATGCACATGCATAATATTAACTATTATAATTTGCAGTGAATAGAATAGTTTATAGGTTTGTAAATAATTGAATTGTACTATTCAATGCATCTTTTGTATTTACCTTCTTAAACAATAGCAGTTGGGACATATTTGCAAGAAACTAACATATCATGGATGCTGACCAACAGAATAGAAACAGTCTCACACAGAGTCAACCAAAAGAGTTTATTTTTGAATCCAAGTTCGGGTATACAATGTTTCCTTCTACTGGTGCAACACGTGGGTTTCTACTGAAGATGAAGAGTGAGGATCCTCTTGCGATAAAAACTGAATGCAGTGTGTTCATTAATTTTGCTACGTGATAAGAGCAGGCTTCAATTTTTGCTTAACGTTCTTTACTGCAACTCCATACAGCAATGACAAGTATAACAACCAAACAAAAAACAATGAGATGTTATGTAAGACCTCCACACAGTAGGAACCTCCTCTATCTTTGCCGCTCCATACAGCTACAGGTCATAGTGTGACTCCTCACTGCTTCTACTCCATATTTATAATAATCTTCTATTGCTAGCCTTAATTCATAACTGACTAAATATATATACATATATATAATCAATTAGAGATTAAGGTTAGCATTAGAAGATCATTATAAACATGGAGTAAAGTAGTGAGGTCATATATACTTTGTTTAACCAATCTGTGTTAATGGGGCACAAACGCCCACTATTTCCCACTGCTCTTGCCCTTATACAGGGCCCCCTGGCATGCTATGCTCAAGGGCCCAATTTTCAAGGTGATTATACCATTTGGCAGAGTCTGCATTTCATTGCAGCTCTCTCCTTCTCCAGGTCAGCCGAGCTCCATGGTACATTTAAGCCTTTGGTATCACAGATAGGCCTGAAGCTGCAAACTTCTACTTTAGCACAGTAGCTGCTCTCGCTATTTTGCCAGAGCAGCGGATATAGAGAGCTCAGTCCCCGAAGTTTGGTCTCTTTATTTTCCTCTCAGGGAGTCTTGATTGCTCTGCATTACATAACACACGTAACACAATGTGATTTGGGTGAGGCCCAATTAGTTATTAATTTATTATTAAGGTGCACTTCCCTTGCAGGCCTATGCTAGGGGTGAGCCCCCTTCCTTATATATTGATATCTATTGCCTTAATCAGTGCTCCCACATTAAATTAAACCACCATAGACAGAATGTATACCTTTTATCCTTGACCTATGTGGAGCTCTACATATTAGTTGAGCCATAATATGGAGGACTCTGGTTGACTCTTGAATCAGTGTTGCACAACAATTCCCTGAAACAAATTGTGTGTTCATACGCAGCTTTGCAAGTGATTTATTGATCTTCTGCATCCTGCTATGGATAACATCTAGGCAGTCTTGTTGTTCCATGATCCTATCAGAACTTACGAAAGACATCTATTTGTTTTGTCTAACTTGAAATATCACTCTCCCGGTGGAATATTTCCAGGTGTCTCCAATTGGATGGTGGACTTTTTTCCAGACACTGGCAGAGTGCCAGCAACTGCATACTGGACCAGTCATTTTTTGTAGAAATGATTGCGTCTTTGGGTCCGTTCCACCTAGACTTGTTCACCTCTAGAACCAACCACCAAACTAGGGACTTCTTCAGTTGACTCACAGATCAGGAATGAATAGCGCTAGATGACTTGTTACAACAATGACCATGTCAAGGGTGCTACACATTCCTGCCTGTCGTAATGTCGTCTTGTGTACTTCGCCACTTCAGAGTGCAACAGGTATCTATCACATTGATAATACTATTTTTGCGGGGACAACCTTGGTTCTCTGATATTTTGGACATATCAATTCAGAACCCTCTTTTACTACCATTGTTTCAACTTCTTCTTATTGATCCACTCACGAAGCCACATCCTCTGATCCTCCAAGACCATCTAGCCTTCGCGGCTTGGTCTTTTATTGGGGTTTAGGCAATGTCAGAGAAATATCTAACATAGCTAAGTCTCCCCTCTGGGACTTATCTACCGACCCTAGGAAGTGCAACCTTACCGCTTGGAACTCCTGGTATAGCACATGTCTGGAAAGGGATTGCAATCCCTTTACAGATCCTGTTTTTGTCATCTTTAATTGGCTTTCATGGCTTTTGTTGGACAGCAGATCGTATAGGTCAGTTAACATTGTCCGTTCTTCGATTTCGGCAGGTCATATTCCAGTACAAGGCATATCGGTCAGTAAGGACCTTCTTGTGTGCAGGTTGATGTGCAGCATCCATCTCGCAAGACCACCGGGTCCTAATTATTCAACTCTTTGGAATGTCTCACTGGTTTTGCATTTTTTAGACAACTGGCCACAAAACAATCAGCTTTCTGTTTGTCAGCTTTCTGCCAAACTTGCTGTTTTATGATGTAGATGCCCTCTCCTTCTCTCCATACGGGGTTATATTTAGCATCTACTGTACACAATTGAATACATTGTCAGTTTTTTACCATTATTTTCAGGACATCTCTCTGAGTTAATAATGTTTTTTCTCGCAAATATCTATGTTATCTTGCGTCTTTGCAACTTTTATATCAGACAGCTCCTGAAGTTGTATGTTAGTCCGCATTTTTGGTGACCATTATGACGTTGGCTTGCAGGGTTCATTGGTTTCTTAGCCTTCCAGCTATTAACTCCTCTTTAGAGCTCACTATGTATAAGGTGCAGCAGCATCCTACATTTTGTCGTCAAGAGCTTCATGCGCTCGGTTGACTGGTGGCATGAATCGACTTTCCAGACCTTCTATTTCCAACCCTTTTCTCATTGTTTTTTCATTGATATAGTAGTGTTAAAATAGCAAAATTTGAAAAGTCCACTCATGTAGTAAAATTGCAGATTTTCATAGCTTTAGTGAAGAGATAATCCTAATTTGAATTATAACAGGAGGCAAATATTTTCCCACCCTTTCATCCTGTTCCACCTTTCTTCCCTTTATATCTTATTATTTGGTATTATTTTAATATTGTTATTTATGTTTTATTTCATATTTTTCTTCATAATCTAGTTCAATATGCCTGTAGATATACATCGGATCACATATATTTTCTGTTACTAGAATGTATGCGTGTGATCATTGCACTATTTCACAATTGCTGTTCTCCTCTTTTGAGTGCCTCCTTTTCCATTTTCTCCACTTTCTGGTGACACATTACCCTATCTTCCCTTTTTTGTGCCTTTCAAACCCTTCTAACCAACCAGTCATGTGGGATATTAGCAGCACGCAGAGCCCTGACAGCTTGGCCATGCTACTATTAGAACTTGCAGCGTAAGGGAACACTGCCCACCTAGCAGGGGTCCTGCTGGTAGCTAGGCCCTTAACCCCAGGAACCGAACCAATGGACCTCTGCCACGGCCAGCGATAGACCAAGTTGTAGTCCCCTGGGACGGACTTTAGCCCGCTGTTGTGCCCAATAAATGTATGAATGGCTGATGACCCACACGCGCCTTCTGGCACCTACAAAGACAAAAGGGGAAACGGAATCAGCTCAGCTGGACAAATATAAGAACGGAACCTCCTAGATTCCCACCTCCCAATCCTTTGGATAAATTCCTCAGACAACCCCAGGCATGAAGCCTCAGTGGCAGCCCCTATCCGAAAGGAGTGCCCCTCAAACTCTGCACTAGAGAGCCCCAACGCCTCCAATGCCATGTGTAAAACCCTGATAACCCTGATAACCTCTCATAACCAATGAGACCAAAAGATCCTTTGTGACATCTGTGGCCCTGGTGAGTTTGAACCAAAAACTGAGTCCAGACAACTTACCCAAAACAGCCAAGGAAGAACAGCCCAATGCTACCCAGAACCAAATTAACTGTAACAGACCTTGCAATCGCTCTCCATTCGATCATAAACCTCTGAGCTGCCTCTCAAATTCAACCCACTCACTCCATGCCTTACCATACCGCTGCCAAGAGTATTCCGAAACCGAACCCCGGATCCAGTACATTATTCGGTCAGCCCAAGACCCCAGAGATCCATCGGGCATGGAAAGCCCACCTTGTCTGCCCCAGGCGCCACCGCCCTGAACTCCCGCCACTGAAAACATTAAAAAACATTTGCTGTAACATTAGAAACCCCGGGGACATGCACAGCCCTACAGACCACATTTAAAATCAAGCAGTGCAGAACCAGGGGGAGGGGAGGATGCAGACAAATTGTTAGTGGCCAACACCACTCCCATATTATCACAGTGGAAGACCACCCTCAGATCCCATAGGAGATCCCCCCAGAGCTCCACCGCCACCACTATAGGGAAAAGCTCCAAGAAAGCCAAATTTCTTGTTAACCCTGCAAACTGCCAAGACTCCGGTCAGGAGTCCGCACATCAGTGGGCCCCAAAGATGGCCCCAAAACCCTGGCCATGTCAATAAAGAGTTGGAACTCAGCATTGGACAATTTAGATGCATGCCAGTAGGAATGACCATTAAAACCAAGAAGATGGACCAAACTACCAGGTCCTCGCGCAGGGGGCGAGTGATCCATACATAATGATGAGGACGCTCCACCCCAGAGGTTGCTTCTGAAAAGCAACAAGCAAACACCCTCCTCACAGGAATAATATGGCATGCAAATTGCAACTTGCCCAAGAGCGACTGCAGCTGTCGCACTTGAATCTTCTTGAGACACCTGGCAGCCGAAACCAGGCCACACAAATCCGACACCTTATCTTCCGGCAAACAACACTCCCTAGCACTGATGGCCCATGATATTATACACACATAGACCTGTATTATACAGTCAGTGCTCCCTGTATAGTGCTGCTCTCTGTATAATACAGGTCATTGTGTGTATAATATCCCGGGACAGTCAGTGCTCCCTGTATAGTGCTGCTCTCTGTATAGTACAGGTCTGTGTGTAAAATACCAAGGTAACTGTTTATTTGTTCATACGATTTTTTACTTTTTATTTTATTTTATTGTTGCTGGTACTGTTTGCAATCCTTTGTTGTGATTGGACTAGCTGAAACACGTGGATAACACCTGGTGTGGAGATATGCTGCTGTTGTTTTGAAACATTGTAAGTGCAATACATGTAATAAATTGTTACTTTTTATACAATCTGCAGTATCATTTTTGTTACTTTCTATCCAGAATTTCATTGCTGGAGGTCCTTCACACTTCTCTAATTCCCTAATATCAAGGGAGATATGCCTGAATTCATCTTAATCTTGTGAGTTCTCTAGCACCCTCACCCTTTATATGTTTTAATGGTATTACACTATATATTTTTATATTTCTTCCTATAGTTATATTTCTAAGGCAGAATACACCTACGTGATCCAGTTTGTATTATTTCTTATTATTATCACTTTGTGGTGAACCACACAGTTTTTTCCCCTTTGTTTTTTTTCTTTTCTTTTTTACTATTGTATTTTGAGTGTCTGTAAGGTAACACTCTAAAAACCTTGGGTATTCTGTGTATTATAGCACTAACAGTTAACTCTTTGTTTTCTGTGTGTATAATATTCTGGGACAGTCCGTACTCTCTGTATTGTGCTGCTCTCTGTATAATACAGGTATGTGTGTATAATATCCTGGGACAGTCAGTGCTCCTTGTATAGTGCTGCTCTCTGTATAATACAGGTCTGTGTCTGTATAATGTCACAGAATATACACCATGTATCTTATAAAAATTCACACAAAAAAAATCACCTGTATACTTGAATACAAGAATGCAAGAATTGTACTGATATCAACATTCTACGATATTAACTCATTCACTAATAAGTATCCATACAGAATACTCAATTTAAATTTCCTTTAGACCACCTTCTCATCTTTACATTTACTTCAGCTGTTGGGAACAATGATGCACACACCACCTCCAGACTTAACTCCAAAGCATAGTACACAATGTACATATAAATAGAAACAAGGTAAAAAAAAGAGGAACATTAACCAAATATTTTTTTATTCAAATTTGTCTCTTTTATTTTGTGATATCACAAAACATACATAATATAAAAATGACAATAAAGACAATAAACATATAATACAAAATACAATACAATCCTAGGTGGGTGATGCCATGTGGATTTTATTGTATTACTTAATTTTAATTTACTTGGGAGCTTAATACAAGTAAATAATAGTTGTATTTTGGGGATAAATTTCTTATGAATTATTTTTCTTATCTTGCAGACTTAGTTTATCAAGTCACCCCTGTGTTTCCCAGTATTTCTAACATATTTAAGCAATGTTTGGATTTTTTAAGATATGGCATAATACTAAACCAGTTGTTTATTTCTATCTCATGTCCATCTCTCTCTCCCAGCTAATGAGGGCTTTAGACTTTATCAAATAATCCTTGGGTAACTCCAGTAGGTCTTTATTAATAATTTTTCTAATCGTTATTTCTCCTTCTAACAAATGGCTTATTATTATTTTTTAATACATATATCAATAGCGGTCTTGCTTTCTTTTAGTAAAAATACTCTTATTCTTAAATAGGTAAAAATTTCTCTATTTGGAAGGGAGAACTCGAGCTTAAGTTGGGGAAAATCTTTAACTTTACCATCTTTCCATAGTTGCCTATATATATACATATGCTATTTTGGTTCCATTGTTTAATATCTAAATCTGAGATATTGTCTTCTAAAAAGTCTATTGAGGTATCGGGAAGAACAAAACATTGGATATCTAGCTTTTTTTTCCATTTCCTCCAAAACCCTAAAAGACTATAAATTATTAGATTATTTTATAAACATTACGTTCTTTTTTTATTCTAAACTGAAGATAATGGAAGGGATATGTCTTCCTTTCCGAACACCAAGTCTTCACTTTTATACCATATTTCATGTTTTTCCTCCACTCTAAGCCATTTAAGCAAATGTCACATCATTGCTGCATCAAGGCATTTATTTATGTCTGGGAAACCCAATCCTCCTTTATTTATATCTCTTTTCAAAAGTTTGAAACTTATTCAAGGTTTCTTTCCACCCCACATATATTTTGCTAAGATTTTTTTGTATCTCATTTAGATAAGATTGTGGTAAGGATAAAGGAACCAGTGTAAATAAGTATATCCATTTCAGAAGGATGTAAATCTTCACTACATTCAGTCTCCCCCACCAGGAAACCTCTAGGTTACATTATAGAAGTTTGAGATAATATAGTTTTAAAAAAAAATTTGAGAAGTTTCTCTTGGTCTGTTGTAATTTTTATACCCAGATAATTTTTTTCTTCTTGAACCCATGAAAAATTATAATTAGATTTTAGATAGTATGTTTCTTTGAGTGTCAAATTAAGTAACATGGTGCAGCTTTTATTTATATTTAATCTATAACTTGATACTTGCCTATATTGTTTAACAGACTCTATAATTTCACTGAGGTTTCTGTTAGAAGAAGTTGAAGTGGCTACTACATCGTCCGCATATAGACACATTTTTCCTTCTCCTGTGTCCTTTAGGCATCCTTTAATATCTTTCTGTTGTCTAATTGCTTGAGCAAATGGCTCTAATGTGAGGACATATAATAAGGGAGATAAAGGACACCCTTGACGGGTACCATTCCTGATCGAAAACCATGGGGACGATATACCTGACCCTACAATTTTTGCAGATGGAGACACATACAACGCTTTTATCAAATATAAAATTCTTCCACAGAAACCAAACTTTTTTAAAGTATCTATCATGAGAGTTGACCCTGTCAAATGCTTTCTCTGCATCTAGAAACAGGGCCAACGTGGGTTTTCTCTTTTTGTTATATCCAATACATGAATAAGTCATCTTCTGTTACTATTGGATGACCTTCCTACTACAAAATCTACTTGGTCTTTGTTGATCAAGTCTGGGATTATTTATTTTACTCTTGTTGCTAATATAGAGCCATATAATTTTAAATTTGTATTTAAAAACAAAATTGTCCGGTAACTACCAATCTGTGTAGTTACTGTGTAATCTGCTTTTACAATGGGGATTATATTTGCACACATCATCTCACTAGGAAAATCCTGATCTGGTCCAATTGAATTGAATATCTGTGCCAATTTATAATCCACTTTATCTTTTAATATTTTAAAGATTACGTTTGTAAACCCATCCGGGCCAGGGGCAATGTTGTTTTTTAATTGATCTATAGCTTTTCTTATTTCTGCTACTGAAAATGGTTGGTTTAACGAATCCAACTGGACTTTAGAGAGGGTTGGAAGTTTGATATTCTCTAAGTATTTTTTGAAGTTAATGGAGAGATATGTTGCGGAATATTATAGAGCTTACTATAATAATGGCCAAATGCAGCACCAATATGTTGTGGTTTTAAATTATATATATTATTCTCTTTTATTTTATAGATTCTTCTCGTTGTTATTTTTTTTCAATTTACTAGTGAGGAGTTTGCCTGCTTTATTATTTTTATAGTACCAAGTTTGATTTAGTCTTTTTAAATTCGCTTTCATTTTTTTTCCTGGTAAAAATGTATCTTATTTTTGATTTCTACTAGTTTCTTGGTAGTTAAAGCTGATGGAACTTGTTTATTTGTTCTTGACAATTGTTCAAACTCTAATAATAACTCCGGGAGCGGAAGTTCATCTTTTCTTCTATCTCTGGACCCCAGCATTATTAAGTGGCCTCTCAGCATGCATTTGTATGCGCACTAAATATTTAATGGCTGAATTTCATCAGAATCATTTTCTTTAAAAAAAATCTGTAATTTCCCTTAGATATGTAACATTTGTATCTTTTAGCATTATAGAATTATTTAATCTCCAATCCATACCTGGGGTTCTATTCTTTTTCTCATCAGATATCATAATAACCGCATTATGATCATACCATGTTATATCCAATATATATATTTTCTCTATCTTTCTCATAAAATGAGCTTCGCCTAGGAACATGTCCAATCTAGAATATGAGAAATAAATCTGGGAAAAATACATGTAGTCCTGTTTATTCGGGCAAAAGGCTCTCCAAAAGTCAGGAGTGATCCTTCAGGATTTGTTGGAATTTATAAGACTAGCTAACTATTTCCCTGGAGCATCTAGCATCTGGGAAGCCTTTTGTCTGCATATACATCTAAGATCATGTTGAAATCTCCTGCCATTATCAGTTTACCTTGTTTTACTGTCTTTAATCTATTTAACATTTTCCTTAGAAAATTTTGTGTCGATTTATTTGCGGCATACAAATTTACAATCATGTATAAACTTCTGTTCAGCCGACATACAAGAATAATAAATCTCGCTTCTTGGTCTATGTCTATCATTATTTCTTCATAATTCAGTTTTTCCAAAATCAAAACTACCACTTCTCTTTTTTTTTTGAGATAGAGAAGATTCCGCTGCGGTTAAATATCCCTTAATACTAGATTTTTTTTAATATGACTTTAGACAGTGAGATTCTTGAATTAGATCAATATCTATGTGCTCTTTATTTAAAGTTTTAGACAAGATAGTTCTTTTAAAAATAGTATTTACCCCCGAACATTTAGTGTCATCCATTCGACCATGATTGTCAGTCGGTACAGTTGCAAGCTCCCTTTCTATTCCACATAGCATATTTCCCTAACAATAAACAAAATATAACATATAATATACATGTGAGAAAGAAACAAACACTCTCTTCAACATGTACCCCCTATTACAAACAACAAAAAACATATATAGCACATAGGGGCAGGGAACTCTCTCCCGCCCACCCCCAGTATTTGTGCTCCTTTATTGTACATCAACGTTGAAACGCGATGTATGGACCCATCATGAATCCAAACCATGGGACTGAGGCGTCTATTATCGCAAATAAATTTATATAAAAAGACAAAGAAACAGCGAAAAGGGAAAATATCCCATATATATAAACTAGTTCTTTGCTGTTTCAATTATTTTACAGACTATCAGCCTACTATAATTCAAAAATTTGAGGATAAAAAATCATGGTGGGAGAGGGAGATGGCTAAACAGAGAAGAAAATAAATATATAAAAAAAAATAAAAGTAAAAAAGGAGTTAGACTCTCTCAATTCCAATATATATTATAAAAAGTTAGGCCATCTCTTTCTCCTAAATTTTAATATTTCAATATTTCTTTACTTTGTGTATCAGAAAACTCTTAGTGTAAATTATAAAGGTTAAGTGCTAATGTATAGTTAAATCTATTTGTGAATCCCGTTTTACATTATTTTACTAGGGCAAGTTCTAAACCTTATCTCTTATATATTTCCTCTAATTGATTTCTCTTGTATCGTTGTGCCCATTTATATTTATATCAACACCTAATAATGTGTGAGAAAAGTAACTATCTTTGTGAACATGTGAATTGATTAGCTTTATAATATATATTAAGGATTTTATATAAAGTGTTTAATTGACTGAGTGAAATGTGA